>NW_024121157.1:700688-778624 GCF_016745375.1 Pimephales promelas
CACACTGTGACAGCTTGATTTGGTGTCCATCTTGAGTTTACAACAACACAACACAGAGACAACACTGTTACAATGGTGCCGTGACCGTGACTCTGGAAGCAGCGTGGTGAACGACTGATCGGAGATTTCCGGAGAAGTTCGTGCCGTGGATGAGGGAGAGTTACGTGCCGAAGCGGGTTGGTGCAATACCGGATTTGTCCACAAGGAGGAGTAAAGGAACACATTTCACATTTCTGTAAAAAATAAGGCAATGCGCACATCGGTTGATGAGCTACTCTTGGTGTTACGTAAACATGGCCACCGCTGCCAAAAGATGCAGAACCCTGTTAGGAACTCCACCTCAAATAGAAGTCAGGGATCTATGTGGTGGCCAGTTCCTCTACTTGTGTGGAGACGGGACTTTTGAAAATGTGCTCACAGTATCCCGATTTCTTTTCAACAGAAAATGAGATGCTGCTAAATTTCAGTGTAGATTATCTAAATCATCCCGATGTAAAAATTTGGCCCATTCTTTGTAGTGTGAAAAACTTTGAGCCGTTTATCGTTGCAAACCAAACAGCGTTAATGATTAACGTCCAGTTTTTTAACAGAACTGAAGGCACTCCAACAACATGGGGTTGAGTTCCAAAATGGAACATTAAATATAAAAGTGAATGCTTTCATTTGTGATGCCCCAGCAAGAGCATTCCTAAAATGCATCAAGTCCCACAATGCCTTCAGCAGCTGTGAGCGGAGCACCATTGAAGGACATTATGTAAGTCATAGGGTTGTATTCAACTACCAGTCGCAGGAAAAGATTGATGCAAGAGCAGAAGATGACTTCATTAAACAGGCATATCCCAATCACCAAACTGGATGCTCACCCCTGATCGCTGCAGGCTTGCAGTGCATTAAACCGTTTGTGCTGGACTATTTGCATGTTGTCTGACTAGGGTTTGTCAGACAGGCACGTGCACAGGTAGGGCTCAACCTGTGCCCTTTTTGTCGAAGTGCCCTTTTTTTGGTGGTGGCATTTTTTTTTTCAATAAATTAATGCTATTGGTCACCCTTTAAGTCTATCTGTCTGTTTTAAAATGAAAGATCTTAAAAAGAGCTGTGTATTCACATATCGCGCCTAAAAACGCGTAGAAAACGCTAGGCGCGCGCATTTTATCCTTTTTCCAAAGAAGCGCTAGGGCGGTTGCGCTCCAGAGGCGTCTGTCGTTGCTAAGCAACCATCAGCTGAGCTCTCCGTTACTAAGCACGTTGTCTAAAAGTTCATATGTTATTTATTTTGATGCCTGATTAAGAATTGTGGGAGCTGAGAGAGCTCTGCGCTAGCATTTGACATAGTCATAGCCAATACATAGCCTGCACTTAAATTGCATTCAGTAGCATTTAATTTTTTTTAAAATGCGATTTTGCCCAGATGTGTTTTACAACAGGAAAAACTGAGCGCCTATATAGCTATAACAATCTAGTTGGTAAGCTGTTGATGAAAATGTAATGATGCCGCCGGTGTCGTGCCAAGGTACTTACCCCTGAAAGGAAGTGTATCCCCGGTCGCGGGAGCGCGCAGGCATTCAGCAGGAGGTGCGTCATGTCCAAGATGAATTAAACTATAACACGTGAATTGTTTAAGTCATCGTTTTACTGTTGTTGTTTTGTTTTTTTATCGACGAGGTCTAGCAAAGACAGATATCATGTGGCCCATCAAAAACAAATTATTTTGTGGGCAAACGATCTAGCTTCATGCACGAAATGGATCAATTCTCACGAGAATGTACTGAAAAACTAAGACGACCATATCGTTTCACAAGCAAACAGCCTGTGGATATAAAATTGTTCTTACCCCCCTCCCCCCCTCCTCCTCCTTCCATGGTGAATTATTACCAAATGATTCAATAATGCATTGCACTTAAACATAGGCTGGTCAATGGCAAACAACGATTTTACCGATGATGGCCTATCATCAAGTGTTTTATTTTATGAATACTGTACATCATGTGTAATAACAGCAGTGAATATGAACACATTTCCTATTTCCTGACAAAAGTTATAGTGGGTTACAGATTTTTTTCAGACCGTATTTCGAACTGCCAAAATATGTACCCCCCCCTAAAATCTACAGGTGATGGCCTATCATCAAGTGTTTTATTTTATGAATACTGTACATCATGTCTAATAACAGCAGTGAATATGAACACATTTCCTAAAGTTATAGTGGGATACAGATTTTTTCAGACCGTATTTTCGACCTGCCAAAATATGTATCACCCCCCCCCTAAAATCTACAGGTGATGGCCTATCATCAAGTGTTTTATTTTGTGAATACTGTACATCATGTCTAATAACAGCAGTGAATATGAACACATTTCCTATTTCCTGACTAAAGTTATAGTGGGATACAGATTTTTTCAGACCGTATTTTCGACCTGCTATAAGGTATCCCCCTCTCCATATTCCACAGATGATGGCCTATCAACGTCTCCACTTCCTGTGGCGCCAAGAAAGCAAGATAAGACCCCTGCCATCCATCTTCACCACATTCTACAGAAATAATATAGAGTGTTTCAGTCAGCTAAATCACTTTCTGGCGTTGGAATTGTAGGGACTCCGACCGCAGCGGATAGTGCTCAACCTCCAAGATCTCTACACCTCCAGAGTTAATGAAAGGGCTAAGAAAATCACTTTGGTCCCCACACACACAGCCCAATTACTCTCTGAACTGTTGCCCTACAGTCTGAACAGATAAAACTCTAATAACTATACACTCTTTCATAACTGTCACGTTGTACATAACATCTCAAAATTGTTGCCTGCATCTGTAGCCAATAGCATCTTAAACTGGACACCTGTAAATAACATGGGCCCTATCTGTACAGTCATATGGGCCTACATTTCTATTACTGTACTATCTTGCATTACTTAAATGTTGTTTTAGTTTTAATATTGTCATTGTGTTTATATTTTTTTTTATTAAATTCATTTGGATGCCTCTATTATCATGTATGTCTGCACTATGTCTGTACTTATTTCTTCCTCATTCCTTCTTCATATTTTTCTGATTCTAATTCTTCTTTGCGGCACTGTGGTCCAAGTGAAACAAAATTTCGTTCCCTTGTGTGTATATGGACTATACTATGCGGAAATTAGAAAAAGTGTCTTCTTTCCAAAAGTTAAGTGTATTTTCACAAGGGTGAGCAGCACCCGTCCCACTTTGTGCTGGACCGCACGTCGCATATTGAGATAATGTCCCGCATCAGTCTGTTGGTTTTTAATAATTTTAAGATGATAAGACACATACTTGGAAGGTGTAATAATACAACAAGATTTAATCAATAAATTCCTCCGGAACAATAATGTACACAAAATTAAGGAGTACAAGCAGTACACAGGAAGGCCTCCTCCGTTGGTGGGCTTTTAACACACATATGGTGGAACCACCGCAAACAAATGTCACACTGAATCTGGAAAACAAATTATTTGGATTCAGTAAGAGGTTGCAAATTTTCATTCCTGTGTAATTGATATTTGTAATATACTGTACAGTAATTATTGTGGAGATAAAATAATTATGTAATGTTTGTAAGTCCTGGGCAAAATAGAAGAAATATAATATAAATATCCAACATAACACTACAATAAAATTCTTAATAACTTTATATCAAAATATATTTCATTTCACATTTCTTAAGTTTGATTTACCCAGCTCAAATCTTCCTTGGGTCCTTCTGATCCACAGAAGTGACATATGTCAGTCAGGTCATCTTAGAAACAAAACAAAACACAGAGCATGAATCTATATTTCTTAGTTTTTCCACACAAATATTTTTTAGGTTAGTATGGAATAATTCTGATGGCTCCATAAAATGTTTAACAGCAATTATAAGAAACATTTTTGGATGACCAAAACATCCCCTTTTACTTACCAGTCTCTAGGAGAAGAGTAACAGCGATTTGCAGCCTGTGTGTGATGATAGCCTCTTTTGTAGCGGGAAAATCTACCGTCTCGTTTTTCAATAGTTCTTCTGCAAACTGAAAAAGACATTTTATGATTACCTTAAAAAATTATGTTATTGAGGCATAAATCTGCTGTCAGTGAATAACTTAATAGTTTTAGGGTAACAGTCTTAACTGAACAATTGTCATATTATAATGTGAGGGTGAGGACACTATTCTGAATAGTAAACATACTTTCAAGGCAAAGACTCCACATGAGGTCCCGTCTGATTGTTTGGGATGTGTCACATGTCCACCTTGAGACATTACATCCCTTATTTCGCATGAATGCCCTGAAGAAAGAAAACAAAATTAAACATGTGATGTTTTGCAATTTTGTCACACACAGTATGGGGTCAATGCCACCAGGTATGCCTGCTGTTGCTGAGCCTGAGCCCGTGCCTGCTGTTCCAGACAGATCAAGACAGATCAGGAGAAACCCATTCTCGCAGCCAGGGGAATACCCAGCAACTATCTGGAGCATCTGGCACGAATCCTGGGAAGACCCTTCAGACCTTTGGTGTCCCTGGTTCCAGAGCCGGAGCCAGAGCCGGAGGCAGAGCCAGTGCCTGTCCCAGACCCTGTGTTTGTTTCTGTGTTTGTGTCTGTCCTTGTGACCATTTCTGTTTTAGTGGCTGTTCCTGAGCCGGTGTCGGCAGTTCATGAGCTGGTGGCTGCTGTTCCAGAGCCAGAGGCAGAGCCAATGTCTGTTCCAGAGCAAGTGTTTGTTCCAGCGCCAGTGTTTGTTCTTGTGTTTGTGTCTGTTCTTGTGGCTGTTACTGTTCTGGTGTCCGTTCCCGAGCCGGTGTCTGTTCCTGATCCGGTGTCTGTTCCCGAGAAGGTGTCTGGTCCCGAGAGTGCATCACCGCCCTGGCCACCCGAGGGGTCTGCTCCACCCAGGCCGCCCGAGGGGTCTTCACCGCCCCGGCCGCCCGAGGGGTCTTCACCGCCCCGGCCTCCCGTGGGGTCTTCACCGCCCTGGCCGCCCGAGGGGTCTTCACCGCCCCGGCCTCCCGTGGGGTCTTCACCGCCCTGGCCGCCCGAGGGGTCTTCACCGCCCGGCCTCCCGTGGGGTCTTCACCGCCCTAGCCGCCCGAGGGGTCTTCACCGCCCTGGCCACCTGAGGGGTCTTCACTGCCCTGGCTGCCCGAGGGGTCTGCTCCACCCTGGCCGCCCGATGGACTCTCTGTTTCGCCCTGGCCGCCCAAAGGACTATTTTTCCCTCCCGTCCCGCCCTGGTCAGCCCCTCCCGTCCTGCCCTGATGTTTCCTTCCTGTCCCGCTCAGGTCTGATGGAGCGTCTGGTAGCCGCTCCGTAGGGAGAGGGTTATGTCACAGTGTTGGGTTTGTGTTCCCCAGGTGTCCACTAGATGTCCTCCTTTCCAACGGTGTCCTTCACTTATGAACTACATTTCCCACGATCCTTGTCTTATCATTGCACTCAGCGGTTCCTCATCACTGATCATTGCACTCAGCCATTTCCCCATTATCATTGACTTTCCCTGTGTATATAACCCTGTCTGTTTCAGTGTGTTTTACGCAGTCCTTGTATTTGGTGTCACACTACTTCATGTCTATGTTAAATTCCTAGTTCCTGCTTGTTTGTTTCTTGTTTTGGACTGCCTTGATTATTAACCCTTGCCTGGCTGACTCGGAAATGGATTGCCCTTTAAAAATAAAATACTGCTTTTGGATTTACCCCTGTTTCCAGTGTGTGGATCGTGACAATACTAAATTAAATGTTGAAATGTTAATAATGCTAAAGTTAAATTTTTACAGCTATCCTTACCTTGTTGTTTCAAGGCATGTTTTGATGTCTTGCTTAGACTCTCCCAGTGGATCCAGGAACAGGGACTTCCTTTGTTGTGGGTACATCACCTTTTTTTCATAAAAACAAATTACACATTAGTTCTTTTCTCAATCAAGTGTTTCATGAAACATAATATTATGGCACTGCGTTTTTCTTCTGTGCCGTAATTTACTTTTATAATAAGTGTAAAGTAAATGTTACCGCTAATTTCCAGTGGTGATGCTCATTTATAATTCCCACATTTTGTACTCCATGGGTTTAATCTAAAATTGAACAAAAGTCATTGTGATTATTAAATTGTCCATAAAATATGAACTTAAATGTGTAAAGAAAATCACAGATTAAAGTCCAAATAAAAGGTAGTTCAAGGCAGTCTCTCAAAAAATTTAATATTTAAAGGGATAGTTCTGTCATCATTGACTCACCCTCAGATTGTTCCAAACCTGTATAGTTTTTTTATATATTGGAAGAATGTTTGTAACCAAGCCAATCTCCCCCATTGACCACCATAGTAAAAAAAAAAAAAAAGTACAATGGTAGTCAATAGGGGACGAGATCTTGGTTACACACATTCTTCATAATATTTTCCTTTTGTGTTCAACAGAACAAAAGAAGTGTACACAGGTTTGGAACAATTTTAGGGTGACTAAATGATGACAGAATTTTCATTTTTTTTTTGTGGAACTATCCCTTTAAATTTATTTAAATTATTTAAATCATAAAATGTTATTTATATTATTTTGCTATATTACACTGTTGTGAGATCCAATGAGATCCTTTATACCAGTACAGACCTTGAGTCTTAGAGTCCTCCTTTTCCACATTGATGTCATTGCAAATGAATCAATGAATGCTGATCTTGTTGGATTCTGGTCATTGTACTTACGCACCAAGATTGCTAGATATGCATTAATTGACTGTTGAGAAATTTTAAACAAGAGATTAGGATAGAATAATAAAAAAATACATTGAGGGCTACAGTTGATTTACAAAACAGTTAAAACTGTACATACCTCACTTTCCAGCTCCATGTTTGGACCAAGCTGGTGAATGTCCCAGTAAAATAATTTGTATGCCCCAACTCTCGAGAGGAGGACATGGACATTCTTGCCTGCCCAGGCATCCTGTACATCTGCCAAAAATAATGAATAAAGAAGTAAAACAATAATAAAAATATCTAGTAAATCGATGTGGAAAAGGTAAGTGGCAATAAAAATACGATCAAAGCTCCTAATGTATCACTTCATACATTACTGTAACCACACTGTCCATAAATGTAATACAGCAGTCACAGTCTCGTGTAAATCATTAAGGGTAATGGAGAAATAATTATGAGACTAGTGTGCTTGTGTATTAACATCTTTTCCATTAAAATTAAAAAGAAATCTTACATTTCTCAGCAACAGCTAGAGTATGTCGTCCATGAGTCGGAGGCAGGACTGTGGTTGGTGGCCCTGTGGCTTGACAGGTTGCTGGTTGTGGTGTGGCAGGTGGTATTGGTTGGACTTTTGCTGATGGGCCTGTGGCTTGACCGGTTGCTGGTTGTGGTGTGGCAGGTGGTATTGGTTGGACTTTTGCTGATGGGCCTGTGGCTTGACAGGTTGCTGGTTGTGGTGTGGCAGGTGGTATTGGTTGGACTTTTGCTGATGGGCCTGTGGCTTGACGGTTGCTGGTTGTGGTGTGGCAGGTGGTATTGGTTGGACCTTTGCTGATGGGCCTTTGGCTTGACAGGTTGCTGGTTGTGGTGTGGCAGGTGGTATTGGTTGGACTTTTGCTGATGGGCCTGTGGCTTGACCGGTTGCTGGTTGTGGTGTGGCAGGTGGTATTGGTTGGACCTTTGCTGATGGGCCTGTGGCTTGACCGGTTGCTGGTTGTGGTGTGGCAGGTGGTATTGGTTGGACTTTTGCTGATGGGCCTGTGGCTTGACCGGTTGCTGGTTGTGGTGTGGCAGGTGGTATTGGTTGGACTTTTGCTGATGGGCCTGTGGCTTGACAGGTTGCTGGTTGTGGTGTGGCAGGTGGTATTGGTTGGACTTTTGCCGATGGGCCTGTGGCTTGACAGGTTGCTGGTTGTGGTGTGGCAGGTGGTATTGGTTGGACTTTTGCTGATGGGCCTGTGGCTTGACCGGTTGCTGGTTGTGGTGTGGCAGGTGGTATTGGTTGGACTTTTGCTGATGGGCCTGTGGCTTGACAGGTTGCTGGTTGTGGTGTGGCAGGTGGTATTGGTTGGACTTTTGCTGATGGGCCTGTGGCTTGACCGGTTGCTGGTTGTGGTGTGGCAGGTGGTATTGGTTGGACTTTTGCCGATGGGCCTGTGGCTTGACAGGTTGCTGGTTGTGGTGTGGCAGGTGGTATTGGTTGGACTTTTGCTGATGGGCCTGTGGCTTGACCGGTTGCTGGTTGTGGTGTGGCAGGTGGTATTGGTTGGACTTTTGCTGATGGGCCTGTGGCTTGACAGGTTGCTGGTTGTGGTGTGGCAGGTGGTATTGGTTGGACTTTTGCTGATGGGCCTGTGGCTTGACCGGTTGCTGGTTGTGGTGTGGCAGGTGGTATTGGTTGGACCTTTGCTGATGGGCCTTTGGCTTGACCGGTTGCTGGTTGTGGTGTGGCAGGTGGTATTGGTTGGACTTTTGCTGATGGGCCTGTGGCTTGACCGGTTGCTGGTTGTGGTGTGGCAGGTGGTATTGGTTGGACTTTTGCTGATGGGCCTGTGGCTTGACAGGTTGCTGGTTGTGGTGTGGCAGGTGGTATTGGTTGGACTTTTGCCGATGGGCCTGTGGCTTGACAGGTTGCTGGTTGTGGTGTGGCAGGTGGTATTGGTTGGACTTTTGCTGATGGGCCTGTGGCTTGACCGGTTGCTGGTTGTGGTGTGGCAGGTGGTATTGGTTGGACTTTTGCTGATGGGCCTGTGGCTTGACAGGTTGCTGGTTGTGGTGTGGCAGGTGGTATTGGTTGGACTTTTGCTGATGGGCCTGTGGCTTGACCGGTTGCTGGTTGTGGTGTGGCAGGTGGTATTGGTTGGACCTTTGCTGATGGGCCTTTGGCTTGACAGGTTGCTGGTTGTGGTGTGGCAGGTGGTATTGGTTGGACTTTTGCTGATGGGCCTGTGGCTTGACCGGTTGCTGGTTGTGGTGTGGCAGGTGGTATTGGTTGGACCTTTGCTGATGGGCCTGTGGCTTGACCGGTTGCTGGTTGTGGTGTGGCAGGTGGTATTGGTTGGACCTTTGCTGATGGGCCTGTGGCTTGACAGGTTGCTGGTTGTGGTGTGGCAGGTGGTATTGGTTGGACCTTTGCTGATGGGCCTTTGGCTTGACAGGTTGCTGGTTGTGGTGTGGCAGGTGGTATTGGTTGGACTTTTGCTGATGGGCCTGTGGCTTGACAGGTTGCTGGTTGTGGTGTGGCAGGTGGTATTGGTTGGACCTTTGCTGATGGGCCTGTGGCTTGACAGGTTGCTGGTTGTGGTGTTGCAGGTGGTATTGGTTGGACTTTTGCTGATGGGCCTGTGGCTTGACCGGTTGCTGGTTGTGTTGTTGCAGGTGGTATTGGTTGGACTTTTGCTGATGGGCCTGTGGCTTTACAGGTTGCTGGTTGTGGTGTGGCAGGTGGTATTGGTTGGGCTGTTTTTGGCAGGGCTGAGGATGGAGGGGCTGTAGCTGATGGGGCTGTTGGTTGGGGTGTTCCTGAGGATGCAACAGCTGTAGCAGGTGGGGAAAGTGGTTGTGATGGGGAAGTCTTCGCTTTCTTTTTAAAATTCCAGTGTGGCACTCTGGGTGTGTCATCAATGCTGAACTTCAGTTGGTCGATGTTAATTTTGTGGAATATTGTCCCATTGTCATCTTGGAGATCAGCACTTTTACCCTGAATTGCCTTAATGGAGTATGGACCTAAAAAATTGGCTTCCAGTTTCCCCCCCTTTCTCTGTTGGCTTCTTATGTTTTGTCTCCAAACTTTATCTCTGACTTTGAAGTCTGATGTTTTAGTAGTTACCTTTACTTTGCCCATTGTTTTTTCTTGCCCCATGGCAAGATTGTCTTTGACAAGTTCCATCAGCTTCTGTTGTCGCTGAATGTCTTGTGCCAAATCTTCCTGTCCCACTATGTCCTCCACAATGTTGTCAAGCTTTGAAAAGACATTATTTGCAGTTAGAATTAACCACTTACTTCAGTGGTTCTCAAATTTATTCTTTTAGATTTAGCAAAATAGATAGCATTGCTTGGTCTGCTCAACAGGCCCTCTGCCATGGCAATATGTCCCCTAGTTTGAGAACCACTGATTTACATGATAGTCAGTTTTACATGTCTCTGTACCTTATTTAGTGAACAAAATAATATACAGATAGATACATAGATGATAAAACCAACCATGTATTGTTCCGGGACTTCCGACGGATAACGAGCCTCTCTGCCGAACATTAAATAGTAGGGCGAGTGCTTTGTAGTTATCTGTTTTTTTGTTCGAAGACCAAACATAACAGCATCCAGGTAATCATCCCATGTTTTGGGGTGGTTACCGACCAATTTACTGAGGGCTCTGTAAAAATAAAGGGAATTAAAAAAATATTATATATATATAATTATATCACTACCATATATCACTAACAAAAAGGTTGTGTTCCAAATGTTAGGTTGATATCTTTATGAAGGAGTTACACCACACTCACGATCATAAAGGTGCCAGACAAACAACACTAAATTTTAAAAACCAAGCTTTCGGTCAAAAGACCATCCTGGTCTTTTGAACGAAAGCTTGGTTATTAAAATTGGCTGAAAGGATTTAAGTGTGCGGACAGTTTATATATTTATAGGTTGATATCTTAAAAAAGGGCTTTCAGTAAGATTTTGTTTGGGTGGGTTCAGAACCATACTTTTTTACTAGATGACATCCAAGCTCAATTTCTGATGATATAAGGGCACCTCCATTTTCAAATTGGTTGGTTTGAAATGGTTTGAGTGATCTGGATCATATATTTTCATAATGTTTTTTCATACAATTTATGAAGTAAACATCTCATTGAAAATTATGGAAATGGACAGTTTGGCAGCATTTGATTTGAAATTTAAAACTTAAAGGTTATTTTTACAGTTTCAGTGGACATGCACACATAAAATAAGTATACACATACGTATTTAATGACACATAAGTATCAAATGTTGTATGTTACATGTTACTGTGGTCTATTAAGTAATACAAAAAAGAACCCACCTCTGAATTGTGCCATTCATTCTCTCAACTAATCCGTTTGTCTGTGGATGGTATGGCGAGCATAAGCTTCTTTTAATGTTCAGAATTTCGCACACACTTTTGTTAATCTGCAATCATAAGGGAACATTGTTTTAAATATATATATATATATATATATATATATATATATATATTAGGGCTGTGCAAAAATTAATTGCGATTAATCGCATCCAAAATAAAAGTCTGTGTTTACATAATATATTTGTGTGTGCTGTATATAATTATTTTGTGTATATAAATACACACACATGCATGTATATATTTAAGAAAATGTGTTATTCATACACTCTAAAAAATGCTGGGTTATTTTTTAAACCCATATGCTGGGTTGAGCATTTTGATTATGTTGCTGGGTTATTTTCTCTGTAATCAGCTGACAATGACCCAGCATTTGGGTTTGTTTTGGAAACTTTTGACCCAGCGCTCACCTCTACGCGCGCTTTTGTCCTCACACACTGAATCAACGTCAACAGGAGGGGAGGTTCAAGCAGGAGCGAGCTTAAGGTGAGTAACAGTGTTTTATTAAAATTATCCTAACTTTATTAGTCAACGAAGTCAGAAAGTCAATAAGAAATTATGTTGAAATTATCTATGAATTATTGACGACGGACCCTTATATTACACGAATCCTCTGTTTTTTGTGTCTGTCGAACTAGCGACCGTTAGGCTAACATAACACAGACATAACATTCATTATTTTTACACGGTCTGTCATCAATTATTCCACTTATAACACGGTCACGATGTCTAAATACAGTTGTTGGTGTTTTATCTCCAGAAATTTTGCGGGTTTCTTGTAACGTTACTTGAAACTGACTCGGCGGTGTTGGATGCAGTTAACGTCACTGGCTAGTGGCTGCATATGCTAAAGAAGCTATAAGGCTACTATTTATCTGTTATTGTTCGTCATTTTCGAAAGGTAGCTTTACATAAATATTTTATTATGTTGCAGTATGACCTAGGAATGCTCGGGAGTCAAATCGGTTCGTGTGTGATGTGTTGATTTTGCCGTGTGGCTGCGCACCACACACGGTACGACCAAAACCATTAAACCCGTGATTTTTTATCGCTGTGTGTGGGGTCTCTCAGGTTGGGAAAATCGGCCGACAATTTTAAAATCGTCCCGTGTGAACCAGCCTTTCAATTCGGCTATAAAGCAGCCCTGCAGAAAACAGTGAGGTCATCGTCCACCTCAGTACAATTCTCATCAAAAACTGTAATTGTTCAGCTAAAGTCAGTTCAGTGTTGCTTCAGTTCCATTCGAAAACTGTGTAAAGATAATAAATTATGAAATAGTTACTGTAGTTCAATTTGGTTCAATTGTTGCTCTGAAAAAAAGTAAATATTAACAATATTAATATTACGTGCCCCCAACTAAGCAAGCCAGAGGCAACAGTGGCAAGGAACCCAAAACTCCATCAGGTGACAGAATGGAGAGAGAAAAAAAACCTTAGGAGAAACCATTATGTATTAATACAATTTATTGCAATTAATTGCAATTTATTGCAATACAATTAATGCAATTTGGTATACAATAATTAAAATAATTATGATGATCATTAAATCATGAATTTTTTAACAACTGCCAGGAAAAATAAACATTAACAACATTTATTTATTATTTATTATTTTTACAAACAGACTAATACATTGGAATGAATAAAACATATTCTATGAAATATCTACAGGTGATTTTATAAAATATTTTTGAATTATCCAGCTAACTGTAAAGATATTACTAATATGATGTTTCCTTCTGTTCTTTTACAGCAATGGACAGTTTTGTTCAACAAACTCATCAACTGGAATCTTGAGTGCCTCATTGAAAAATTTGCTGGTAAATATGTGATGAACAATTTTGAATTTCAAATTCTCTTTCTTTGTTGGTAATCTTTTTTCACAGTTGCATCCAGTGCCAGCCATTTACTCACCCTTATGTTATTACAAACCTGAATGACTTTCTTCTCCTGAACACAAAAGAAGATATTTTGAAGAATGTTGGTAACAAAACAGTTAACCGTAGCCATTGACTTTTATAGCCTAGTACTTTTTTCCTATTATGGAAGTCAATGGCTACCGTCAACTGTCTGCTTACTGTCATTCTTTAAAATGTATTTTTGTGTTCAGCAAAAGAAAGAAACTTGTACAGGTTTGGAACAACATGAGGGTGACTAAATGAGGTGAGTAAATTTGACATGAGGCTAGTAAATTTAGCATTTTGAAGGTGAACTATCCTTTTAATAACACTAAATGTTTTCAGATTACCAGAGTACATGTTTAACGGTTACATATTTAAGCTAATTTCAGTCATTCTAAGTTGACCTTAGTTGCTTAAATGCACTTTGCTTAATTTGAAAGGTGATGAATTAACAAGTTCTAATTTGCCTTTTATCTCTACTTAGATTCGAAAGGCATACTAGCACTTAAAACCTTGCCTGTCATTCTTCCCCCACCTGTGTACAAGATTGGCCACAAAACCTTTCGGCCAACTATTCAAGAGGCAAGAACCTCATTCATTGATGTACAACCTGTAAGTAAAACAACATTTCTTTACACCTGTTTGTAGGGCTGCACGATAAATCGTTTTAATCGTGATCATGGTTATTGCTGCTTGGATCTGACACGCGTTTCATTTTCTCACAACTCTTCAAGTTAAAGGGATAGTTCACCCAAAAATGAAAATTAAGTCATTAATTATTCACCCCCATGCTGTACCAACCCCGTAAGACCTTCGTTCATCTTCGGAACACACATGAAGATATTTTTGAAGATAAAAAATGAAGATATATCACTCCTCCATAGACTGCCTAAGGTATTGAAACTTGACGGCCCAGAAAGTCATTGAAGAAAATGTTTAAATATTCCATGTGACTACAGTGACTTTATTCGACTATTCCTTTTCTTCCTTGTGGGCCTGAGACGAGAGTTCAAGAGATTTCCACGACGCATGCGCGAGAACTGAGAAGAGGGCGTTCTTCTTCTACTACTTCTTGTTCAGTTCTCGCACATGCGTTGTGGAAATCTCTTGAACTCTCGTCTCAGGCCCACAAGCATTTTCTTCAATGACTTTCTGGGGCGTCAAGTTTCAATCCCTTAGGGAGCCTATGTACGTAGCAGTAATCCAGCTCTCAAATTTAATCCAAAATATCTTCATTTGTGTTCCGAAGATGAACGAAGGTCTTACGGGGTTGGTACAGCATGGGGGTGAGTAATTAATGACTTAATTTTCATTTTTGGGTGAACTATCCCTTTAATTTAAGACGTTATTTAACTAAGAATGCTCTTATGAAAACCTAAGACACACTTTTAAAGAATTATCTGTGTCTGATATTGTCATTCCCTCATTTAGTCTGGAACCAACATGGTGCTTTACCTGGAAAGGCAGAAAGAAGCGAAACCCTTCCCCTTTGTCTTGGAGCTTGGAATTGCGGGACAGTTTTTTGTGGTGGTGAATGGGGAAGCTCTGGAACAGGTGACTCTCCTCAAGGCTGTGGATCTTTGTTTCAAGGCATTTTATTGCTTTGACATTCACTATCCGAAACAATGTGCCCCTGTTTGGGAATTTTTGCAGCAAGTAGTGTATGGAATGCCTGGGACAGAAAATTCAAGCATACGGTTTTTGCGGGCCTCCATTTTTGCTGCAGAGGACTAAATGATTAAATGACTAAATGAGCTATTTATCTGTACATTTTTCTTTCATTTTTGTTTTACATTTTTGTGAAGAGATCCTTTAGCTATTTATTAATCTTTAATCTTAAATCCTTCAAGTATACCGTTTTCACATGTCTCCCATTTTTGCTGCACAGGACTAATTGATTGCTTATTTAAATGAATTTCAAGTATGTAAATAGGTTTTATTTCATTGTAATTTTTTGTGAAAAGAATCTTTAGCTAATTTACAGTTTATATGCAGAGTTTGTATGTGCCTCCTATTTTTGCTGCACAGGACTAATTGATTGCTTATTTAAAGTAATTACAATGTACTTATGGGTTTTTTATTGTAATTTTTTTGTGAAGAGAATCTAGCTATTTTGCACAGTTTATACGCAGTTTTTGTGTCTCCCATTTCCATTTTTGATGCACAGGACTAATTGATTCTTTATTTAAATGAATTTCAAGTCTGTAAATATGTTTATTTCAGTGTAATTTTTTGTGAAGAGAATCTTTAGCTATTTTGCACAGTTTATACAAGTTTTTATGTGTCTCCCATTTCCATTTTTGATGCTCAGGACTAATTGATTGCTTATTTAAATGAATGTACTTATGTGAAGAGAAGAGAATATTTAGCTATAGGCTCTTTTACAGTTACTAAAGTTTTTATTTTGCTACACAGGACTAAATGATTGCAATGTATATTGTTTGTTTTGAATTTTGAGAATCTTACCATTTTATAATCTTTTAACATACCAACATTTTAGCACAAATGATTTTTGTGGGCCTCTGTTTATGCTGCAAATGACTAATTGTTGATTAAACATGAATGTATTTATGATTATATTAATTTTCTGGAATAAACACTTTAATTGAATCATCAACAGTAGTGTTATTATTATTATTATTAATATTATTTTTATTATTAGAATTTTTAGTATCTAAAATTAACCTGTAACATGGGGCTGTTTGACCCAGCACTGATAAAAAAAAACAACCCAGCAAATGGGTTAATCTATAAAACCCAACCTGCTGGGTCAAAATAACCCAGCATGTGTTCTGTCCAATATTTACCCAGCGCTGGGTTACCAAATAACCCAAATTGGGTTGTTTTTAACCCAGCATTTTTTAGAGTGTATATAAAATATCTCTCTCTCTCTCTCTCTCTCTATATATATATATATATATATATATATATATACAGATAATTCTCAAATATATACATGCATGTGTGTGTATTTATATACACAAAATAATTATATACAGCACACACAAATATATTATGTAAACACAGACTTTTATTTTGGATGCGATTAATCGCAATTAATTTTTGCACAGCCCTAATATATATATTTATAAAAGATCAACAATAGTGATTTTCTGCATTGGACTAGATGAAGTACTTACAGCATTGACAAATTCTTTTCCCTGGTCAGTCAGAATCCTTTTCGGGGATTCAAACTGATGGACAAATTTGATTATGCATTTTGATACTTCCTTGGCTGCCTTTGATGTCAAAGGGTAGGCCTGGGGCCATTTCGTAAAGTAGTCGATCATCACACATATGTATTGATGTCCATGCTTGGTTTCTGTCAATTTCCCAATTAGGTCCATCCCCACCAACTCAAATGGCTGAGAAACCTTGTAGCAAAATATATTATCATTAAATTAGTTTTCATCCAGACACTTAACTCATATTGCTTAGTGAAGGACCTAAGATGTTGTGGAAATTTCAATCATACATTGATCAGTAAATTACTAGGTTATCTGAGACATGTGCTTCTGGGGAACCCATTCAATGAGTAAAATTTTACATGTGTACGTGTTGGAGCATGTGATGCTTTAGGAACACATGGTATAAGACCTCTGACCTGAGAGGACGGTCAGTTTTGGCCAGTTTATTTCTGTGCCAGTTTGTGTCCTTAAAGAAGGACTGAACAGCAGTGATTACCTTATCTGGTGTAAACATATAAGGAAGAACCTTGAAAAGAGTATAAAAGGCTGTCCCATCTCTTCCTGCTTTGTGTCACTCTTTTGCACAGCGTAACACCTGTGTACTAGACTGAACCTATTCTTGCAAGAATAAATATTTCTTTCTTTTATTATTTTGACTCCGAGTGTCTCTTACGCAGTTATGTTTGATGAGAATTTTTGCCACAACAAAGGTTTTTCAATAGCAACCAGTTTTACTTCAAGAGAACAACATTGGTTTTATTTTCTTTATTATTTTAAAGAATATTATCTTTGTTTTTATATTTAACTTCATAATAATTTATAATAATTAGTCATTTATATAGTTGATTTATAATTTATTCATATAATTGTTATTTGACTTATATAATTTACATAATTTATGATTTAATCATTTTATTATTATTCATTAATGTTTTTATATTTTATATGACTATTTTTACTTAAATCCTTGTTCTTGCTGTTAATTCTTATGATTGTGTTGTCTAAAGTGACGTTTGTCTTCACATGTAGGAGACAAGAGAATGTCCCCATTTCAAGGTTTTCATCTTCACAGCACAATGTTGTGAAGCAGTCATTTTCCATAGTTTACCCTTGGCATAACAACACTTGTTGGATTTGTACTTGTATTTGTACTCAGATGAAGTCTGAGCATTGATTTACATAACATCTAGACTAGATGAAGAATTTTGAAACATACACAACTAAGATTAATAAATAAACTCTGCTCTTTTATTAACATCACTTTGTCTCCTGCTTCTGCTCTTCTCTGGCTTTCTCAGTCAAACTCTAAGACCGATAGAAGGCTATTAATAGAATCTTGAGACAAAAGATAAGACTTTCTGTTGCACAAACCAGACAAATGGATATCTTTTGATGGGATCCAGCATCCAGGCCTGGATTTGATGTTTGAGATTTCATCCAATCTAACATATGAATGCACTTAGCATCTTTTCTTTTAATGTTTTTAATCAAGCACACACTTTAATTTAAGTCATAGCTTTTACACTGGAACCTTTTATCAGTAACCTGGATGAACTAACCTTTATGGGAGTGTATTGTGTTGGCTGTTTAATCGATGCACAACTGGCCTGGCAAGCTGAGCATTGGGAAACCTGATGATAAAATGTTATGTAAAAATGGCAATTCATTAATATGTGTACTGTAAATATCAGGGAAACATTTTTATTAATCATATAGAAAAAATGTTTTATAAAAATGACTATGAAATAACAACCCTTATCGTTAAATAATGAGGAATGTTTTGTAGTGCCGACTTACCCACTTGTTGATGTCTACAGACATCCCTGGCCAGTAAAATCTCTTGGATATTGCTTCCCTTGTTTTGGTCTGGCCACAATGTGCCCCAGTAGGGCTGGCATGAAAATCCACAAAAATCCTGTTTGCCTCATCAGCACCACAGACCACTTTAGTTTTAAGACTTTGAGCAGTCCCTTTATAGCGCCAGTAATATAGCTCTTCTCCTAAACAAATTGAAGAAAAAAACAAAAACAAAAAAACTATAAACTCTAATACTTGTTGCGGCAAACGGCGCGTCACTCCGCATTCCCTCATTAGTACCAGGTGAAGCTAATCTAAAATAAGTTGCGCGTGCACAGGCTGGATAAGGCAACACGCCGCTTCTATTGTTTGTGTGCACTGGGAACTAATGCTACGGCAGACAGCAGCGCTGGCTCAAGAAGTAGAGCTTGGTGTCTGTTTTGAACACTGTGCGGGACTGGGTACTTACCAAAAGAACTCTGAAGTGACAGCCGGTAAGATTGAAGCTCTGCTGAAGCAAGTAACTCTGAACTGTGTTATGCTTGCTAGTTGCTGCTATTAGTGTGAAGCTCTCTGTAAATCCCGCCGTTGTCCTTAAGTAGCTTATTTTGATATGGTGTTTATTGCTTTAGTGTGTTAAAATATGCCTGTTTGTACATTTGAATGAATCGCAGAGGTTTTCTAATTTGCTTGGTTTAATCTAGTAGCTCAGTGTTTGAAATTGTAACAGCTTTAATCATTTAATATTGAATCATGAAATACTGCTTAAAGCCATTGGACAGAAATAAAGAAAATAACTTAAGTGATTTGTTTAATTTATTAAAATAGCAATTCATTTATTAAAATGGTTAAAAGTATATGTTATTTCATGCTACGAATGAAGCTAAATATGCATTTATTTTGTACTTTTAAAATGTAGAATTAAATGTAATTTATTGTTATTGAGCCGTATAATACTTACCATCTTGAATTGAATGTTTAATACTTGCCAACTAAAACCAATGTGCGATGTGGTTTGGTGGAATGTTCATGTTTAAATGGTTCATTAACTTGAAGTACTGATGTATTTGTGACTTAATGCAAACCTGTTAAATCTGCCAACTAATGCACTTTATTGGATTTTCTTGTGATTAATACTGTTTGTTGTTTGTCTTTAAAGGTTTTTTACCTACAAGTAAATAAATGGATGGAAAAAATTCAAAAGGCCTAATCATTGAGTGGAATCCAGTTTATAGCTTCAGATAGTGAGAAGAACCTATCTCTTTCAAGTGTGGGGAAAACGCACAGTCACATAAACGCTTGACAGTAAAAAACCGCAGCCAGGATTGGAGGACCTTGAAACTCACCTGGAGGCCTGGGAGAAGAAAAGTAAACTGCTGTAGCATTATCCCAAAGTGTGCATTATTGTTCTGTCGATACAGCCAAAGGATATGGCGGAGACAAAGTCGTTGGAGCAGCTCAAAGCTGAAAGAACCAGTGCAAAAAGACTCTTTTCTCGGCTTGCCAATTCTGTTTCTAGGACACATTTGGACATGTGTGAGGAGGAGCTCAAAGAAAGTTTCAAAAATCTCTCACTACAGGCCACTAAAGTCATGGAAGCAAATGAGGACATGGAGGCTGCTTTGATCGCAGAGGCTGAGCTGGATGAAGAGGATGAGCCAGCATTAAATTCGCAACAAAAGGCTGACCTAGAGAAGACGGCAAGTGAATGTGACCAGAGACTAAAGGAGGGAAAAGCTCTAATTTTGAAAACACTCTGGGCTAGTTTTGGGGATCCCCAAACGTCCCTGGCTTTTCAAGTGCCAGAGACGGAGTGTGACCGAGTCCTTTCTGTTCAATCTTGTGTGAACCTGGAAGCATATGACTTCATGCTCAACCACTTGGGAGAATTGGTTAAAGCTGCAAGAGAAGCACATGTCAGGTGGAATCGTTGGGCACCTTCTGCTGAGCAAAAAGACCTTAAAAGCCGTCTGAGGGAGCTTGAGGTTTGTCTACCAAAGCTGGTTTCCAGAAAGGCTGAATTCATTCAGGCAAAAGTCGAACAGGATTCTGAGAGAGCTGGTGCAGCCCATAGCTCTCCAAGGCCAGCCATCAAGTTGAAGCCTACTTCCCTTCCCAAGTTTGCTGGAAGTAAACGTGATTTTCATCGCTGGAGAAAGGAGTGGGAAGCTCTGCAAAAGCAAGGTGAACCTACTGGATCAAAAGAGGTGAAGAAATTTCAGCTCCTGGACAGTCTCGATGATAAAGTGGCCAGAGAGTTTCGACTTGCAGCTTATAATACAGCAGAAGAAATATTCCGTGTCCTGGAGAATCGCTTTGGGAATAAAGCCACTATTGCCTTGGAAATTGTAGAAGAGTTGCAAGCAATGCCACCAGTAAGAGGTCACCAAGCCAGGAAAATTGTGGAATTGATTCAAATGATTGAAAAAGCCCTTTATGATCTAGGTGAGCTTGGAGACACTGGTGCCATGAAAAACCCCTTGGTGACAAAATCCATTGAGAGCAAACTCCCTGAGTCACTGAAGAAGGAATGGTTGGTTTATATTGCTGATGAGAAGAATGCTGGTGTACAACAAGCTCGTTTCGACAAACTTCTCGAATTCCTCAAAACCCAGGAGGCAATATATGAGCAGCTGGAACAGTTAAGAGAAGATGAGCCCAGCAGGAAGGAGACCAGGTCTGACCCAAGGCATGCCAGGACAAGAGCCACCGAATTGAGCAGTGATCCAGCAGGTTGTATTGTCTGTGGAGACAGCAAACACAAGAAGAAACTGTATTTCTGCAAGAAATTTAGGACCCTGAAACCTTCAGAGAAAGAGAATGTGATGAGGAGGCTCAGAGCATGCAAAAGATGTCTGGAAATCCATGAAGGAGCTGCATATTGCAAATCCACTTACTTGTGCAGGAATCTGGAATGCAAAGACCAGCAGACCCCCGAGCATCATTATTACCTGTGTCCATATGCTGAAACCAGAAGGACACCCCAAAAAAGAACAAAAACTGGTTTGGTGGGAGGTGGAAAGTGCACAGAGTCTCAGGAGGAATTCCTCTCCAAGCTGTCACCTGAGTTGGCTCAGCAGTGTCGAGATGCATTCTGCAATTCAGCATTCCGGACCCTCAACTCTGGGGCACGTGAGCAGGGGCTACTAACAGAAAGTGGTTTGCAAGAATTTCCAGTTATCATGATGCTTCAGCAGGTAACGGCTAATGCTGGACAAAAGGTTGGAACCTTGATTGATCTGGCCTCAGATACAAACTACATAACTCATAGAGTAGCAAATAAATTGAACCTTCGAAGTGAAGACGTTACTCTGGTGGTCCATGGAGTCGGTGGTATGAAGGTATCAGTTAAAACCAAGAGGTACCTGCTGAAGATCAGAGTTAGTACTCCCCGAGGCACTCTTAAGTCACACCAGTTAGTGTTTTATGGACTTGACAGTATTGCAGAGATCCATCGACATGTGACGGCCAAGAAGCTGCAAAGAATATTCCCTGATGTTCCACTGCATGAGTTGGTAAGACCCAGAGAAATCCAACTCCTGATAAGTCATAGGGAAGGACAGCTGGTGCCCCAGAAGATTTGTGCAGTTGGAGACCTTGTCCTCTGGGACGGCCCACTGGGGAAAACTATCGGAGGTAGTCACCCTGACCTTTTTGAAGAGCTTGCTGTAACTGCACATATGTCAAAAACTCATTTTGCACGCTCAATGAGGACTGCAGCAGTTAAGTACGAAGAATTCACCTGTAAAAGTCCAGCTGATCATAAGTCTCCCATGTGTTCTGTTGCTCATTCTAGCACTGCAGCCCTCAAGCGAGATATCCTGGAATGGTGGAAGTGGGACAGCATTGGGGCCGCTTGCGAGCCCAAGTGCGGTGGTTGTCGCTGCGGGAATTGCCAGCCAGGGGGCAAAGAGATGACACTTGCTGAGGAAAGAGAGGCAGAAATGGTTAAAAATGGCTTGACGTATATGAATGGAGATGAGCACTGTGAGGAACCGCACTGGCATGTTAGATATCCATGGAGAGAGGATCCGGTTTCCTTGCCAAACAACAGAGGGGCTGTTGAAGCGACATTCCTCAGGACAGAAAAACAGCTGGCAAAGGAACCAGAATGGAAAGTTGCCTACGCAGCGCAAGTGCATGACATGGTCCATCGCAAAGCTGCAGTAAAGTTGTCAAATGAGGTGTTAAAGAGCTGGACCGGGCCAGTTTGGTACATCAGTCACCTAATCGCTCCAAATCCTCACTCAGTCACAACCCCAGTAAGGCTTGTCTGGAATAGCAGCCAAAAGTTTAGAGGTTTGAGCTTGAATGATCTGCTGTTCAAAGGTCCTGACGTGCTCAACCCCATTCGTGCTGTTCTGTTGAGGTTCCGTGCTGGAGTCTTTGCTGCCTTGGGCGATATACGGAAAATGTATAACTCTGTCTGGCTGGAAGAACGAGAAGTCCATCTGCATCGATTTCTCTGGCGTGATTCTGCAGGAGATGAGATTGAAGAATATGCTATAACAAGGGTAAATATTGGAGACAAACCGGCAGGCTGCATTGCTCAACTGGCTATGCGGGAGACCGCAAACTTACCCATATTCAGTCACTTCAAGGAAGAGCGACGTGTGCTGCAAGAAGATGTTTATGTCGATGACATCCTGACTTCCCACAACAGCATGGATCAACTGAAACTCATCACGTCTAATGTCGAGCAGATCTTAAAACTGGTGGATTCCACATCAAGCCCTGGGTATACTCCGATCAAAGTGGGAGGAAAGAGTCCAGAGACAAAGAGACTGAGCCACAGACTGTGTTCTTACCAAATCAGCTGACAGAAGAGGACAATAAAGCCCTTGGCCTGGGATACACAGTAAAAGATGACAAGCTTCATGTCATGATTGCTGTAAACTTCTCAAAGAAGAAGAAAAAGATGAGACTTGGCCAAAATTTGTCGAAGGAGGAGGTAAGATCACAAACGCCAAATCCACTCACCAGAAGAGAACTTCTAAGCCAAGTCTCAGGGCTCTATGATCCACTAGGCTTGGTGGCCCCTGCTAAGCAAAAAGGTGCAATTCTGGTGCGAAGAGCATTTCAAGAGGCAAAAGTTAACTATGGCCTAAGCGAGAATACCTGGGATGCAGCTTTGTCAGAAGGGCTCCGGGAGGATGCAATCAAGCTTCTGGAAGAGTATTCTGAGCTTGAGCAAATACAATTTGTCAGATCCCTGACACCCCCAGATGCCACCGCTGAACCCTTTGGCATCACCTTCTCTGATGGCAGTGAACATGCATATGGAGCAGTATTGTATTTGCGTTGGAGCTGCAGTCAAGACATTACTGTGAGGCTCGTCGAATCCAAGGCCAAACTAACCCCCCTTGACCATAAGGGCGACGCCGTAAAAGCAGAGGTGTGCGGAGCTGTATTTGCTGCCCGGTTAAAGAAATATTTCCAAAGGCATTGCAGGATTCAAGTTGAGAAGTGGTACCATCTTGTTGATAGCCAGACCATCTTGGGAGCAATACAGCGTGAAAGTTATGGTTACCAAACCTTTTTTGCGAATCGAATTGGAGAGATTCAAAGCAGCACTAACGTGCAGGATTGGTGGTGGGTTCCAGGGCCAATGAATATTGCAGACATTATCACGAGAGGGGCTGGCCCAAAAGATTTGGATAATGATTCTGAGTGGCAGTCAGGTCCGAAGTTCATCAGTCGACCAGTAAATGAGTGGCCAATTAGATCGGCTAAAGATGTTGCTGCGGCAGCCAGAGAAAACCTCACCAAGATCCAAAAGAAATCGTTTGTTGCTGCGCTTACCAGAGCTCAGCTGAAGAAACAAGAGCCGGTGGAAAACCAGAGTTCAACCCGAATGGAGCCAAGTAGACCGCCTGGTGGAATAACAGTTCAAAAGTTAATTGATGTGAAGAGATTCAGCAATCTAACACGGCTGATCAAGACAGTGGCATTGGTCTGGAGAGCTGCAAAGAAGTTCCTTCGATTCAAGACAATGGACAAACTAAAGTGGGAGGCGGTAACTTCAGTTGGTATCATCACTCTCCAAGAGAGAAGAGATGCATTTAGGGACCTTTGCCTAGCAGTTCAAGAAGGTGTGACCTTCTCAAACACCACAATGGATCGACTGGTTGTGTACAGAGACATGGCAACTGGACTTCTGGTGTGTGGTGGCAGAGTTCAAGCCTTCCAGGAGGATCTCAAAGCTGTTCCCCTCGTACCCTTTGATGCCTGGATTTCAACCTTGTTGGCTCGTGAAGCTCATGATGAGGGGCATGATGGAGTGGCGGGCACCTTACTGAGGATGGGTAAAAGGGCATGGGTTTTGAGAGGAAGAAGGGTTGCTCAAAGAGTCGTTAACCGATGTGTCTCCTGCAAAAAGGCAAGAGTTAAAACATGTCAACAAGTAATGGGCAAGCTACCTGAAGAGAGAACGAGACCTTGTGCACCATTTGAGTTCACTGCCATCGATCTGTTTGGACCTTACCAAGTAAAGGACGATGTCAAGAGAAGAGCATCAATGAAAGTATGGGGAGTTGTCTTTTCCTGTATGGCAAGTAGAGCTATTCATACAGAGCTGGCTAATACGCTATCTACAGAGAGCTTCCTATTGGCATACCAGAGGTTTACTGCACTCAGAGGTCACCCCCGAAAGGTCTGGTCAGATCCAGGAACCAATTTCATTGGTGCAAGACCTGTACTGAAAGATCTGTATGGCTTCCTGGAAAGTCAAGACAAAGGAACCCTGGAAGAGTATGCAGTTAAGAATGGAACACAGTTTGTCTGGAAATGTCATCCAGCCGACTCACCACATCGGAACGGAGCTGCGGAAGCTGCAGTGCGTATTACAAAGAGAGCGCTCCAGAGTCTTGGAAAAGGGTCAGACCTCACTTTCAGTGAGTTTTTAACAGCACTTCAACTTGCAGCAAATCTTGCAAATGAACGTCCCATTGATGCAAGAGTTCAGAGCCGGGAGGGCTGCATACAATATGTTACGCCAAACACACTTTTGCTTGGTCGAGCCACACAGACAGGGGACTCCAAGACATTCGATTTTGCTAGCTATTCCTATAAGAGGTTACGAGAGATAACAACTCAAGTCAATTACTTTTGGAGATCCTGGAGCCAACTTGCTGGTCCAAATCTGTTTGTTCGGAACAAGTGGCATACAGCAGAGAGGAACGTCGCTGTTGGAGACATCGTCTGGCTATGCGATCAAAATGCACTAAGGGGACAGTTCAAGCTCGGGAGGGTCATTAGTGTAAACTCTGATCAAAGGGGCATCGTAAGGGAACCTAGGCTGTTCGTGGGAATTTTCCCATTCATTTAAGTTGCCATTGTCTGCGTAAGCAGTCCGAGGTTTGCGAGCGCCAAATGGACGACAGAAGCTGCTTATTTGGATGGTGAGTGGGACCCTATGCGATTTCGCATATCAAGTGGCCGGCATTAGCATAAATTACCATAGGCCCTGTGTGGACGCCTCTAGGGGTGCCAGTGCGCTACCGGGGGGTCCACCAAGTGCATATGGGGTCCCCTGACCGCCTATGCTTCACCATAGTCTTCCTCAGTCCCACGGAGTGCCTATTTTGACCCCTGACCACCTATTTTCTTCTTCACTGCCACGAAGTGCCTATGGGGTCCCCTGACCGCCTAAACTTCACCGTAGTCTTCCTCAAGTGCCACGAAGTGCCTATTTTGACCCCTAACCGCCTATCCTCTTCTTCATTGCCACGAAGAGCCTATGGGGTCCCCTGACCGCCTAAACTTCACCATAGTCTTCCTCAAGTGCCACGAAGTGCCTATTTTGACCCCTAACCGCCTATCCTCTTCTTCATTGCCACGAAGAGCCTATGGGGTCCCCTGACCGCCTAAACTTCACCGTAGTCTTCCTCAAGTGCCACGAAGTGCCTATTTTGACCCCTAACCGCCTACCCTCTTCTTCATTGCCACGAAGTGCCTATGGGGTCCCCTGACCACCTAAACTTCACCATAGTCTTCCTCAAGTGCCACGAAGTGCCTATTTTGACCCCTAACCGCCTATCTTCTTCTTCAGTGCCACGAAGTGCCTATGGGGTCCCCTGACCACCTAAACTTCACCATAGTCTTCCTCAAGTGCCACGAAGTGCCTATTTTGACCCCTAACCGCCTATCCTCTTCCTCATCTCTACAAAGTGCCCGAACTTCACCACGGTCTTCCTCATGGCCGCAGAGTGCGTATTCTGACCCCTAACCACCTGTTTTTTGGCCTTTCGGGTGGACGATGTGACAGAAGGGTCCGGTCGGCCCCAAACTGACGTGCGCGGCCCGTCACGGGCCCCTGGGACGGGTTCTAGAGTTCCGCGGCCCTCTGACCTTTTTTCGAGCTGATTGGCCACCAACTGCCCCATGCAATAAGTTGCACGTGGGACGTCAAACAAACAGGGACCAAAAGGGGTCCAAAGGTCGCAGCGGCCCCAAATTCGGCACGGAGGTAGTCCGGGGGCCCCCGGTTCTAGGTCGCGAGTTTGGTGGTTCTAGATCAGTTCTAAGTTTGTGTTTCAGCAACACGGCTTGAAGGAAACGCCCGATCGGCCCCAAACTCGCGCGCGCGTCTCGCCGCGGGCCCCGGAGACGGGTTCTAGAGTTCCGCGCCCGAAACGTCTCGTTTTCCCGAGAAGAACACCCCCTTGGCCTGGAAGCGCCTATGAAGTTTGAACTGAATAAGTTGCACGTGGGAGGGCCGAAACGCAGGGGTCGAAAGGTCGCACCGCCTCCAAACCCGACGCCCTGGTAGTCGAGGGGCCCCGGGTTCCAGATCCCGGACCGCAGGGTTCTAGATCGGTCCCGAGCGTGCGTTTTTTCGCTGCGAAATTCTCCTCCCTTTGGCTCAGTCTGTCTATATGCCTTTCTGTGTGTGAGGGAGGGCGGCCATCGATCGGACCATGTGCTCGCCGAGGGGGGGAAGGAAAGGTCCGATCGGCCCGAAATCGAAGTGCGCGTGCCGTCACGGGCCCCTGGGACGGGTTCTAGAGTTGCGCGACCCTACGACCTTTTTTGGCGCTAATTGGCCACCAACAGCCCCATGCGATAAGTTGCACGTGGGACGTCAAACAAACTGGCGCCAAAAGGGGTCCGAAGGTCGCAGCGGCCCCAAATTCGGCACGGCGGCGGACCGGGGGCCCCCGGTTCCAGATCGCGAGTTCGGTGGTTCTAGATCGGTTCTAAGCGCGTGTTTCAGCAAAACGGTCGGAAGGAAACGCCCGACGGGCCCGAAACTGACACGCGGCTCTCGTCACGGGCCCCGGGGCCGGGTTCTAGAGTTCCGCGACCCTACGACCTTTCTTCGCGCTAATTGGCCACCAACAGCCCCATGCGATAAGTTGCACGTGGGACGTCAAACAAACAGTCGCCCAAAGGGGTCAAAAGGTCGCAGCGAGCCCAAACTCGACACGGCCGCACCCCGGGGGCCCCCGGTTCTAGATCCCGGGTCGCGGGGTTCTAGATCGCTTCGGAGCGCGTTTTGAGTTTCCCCCTTCAGTGGGGCATGTTAGTCTATGAGGGCACTATGAGTGGAAGAGGCATTTGAGAGAAACTTGAACAGAGTTGGGAAAAAAAACAGCCCAGGGTTCTAGAGGCGCGCCCTCCGGATATGTCGTTCGGGGGCCCGAGGGGAACCGGCACGCGGTGTTTGGGGCCCGAGGGACCCCCGGGGGCCGAACCGGGGCCACTGACACTTCCAACTTATCCCATTCATTTTCACAGGCGTTTGGTGGACGCGCGGCGGAAAGGTCCGATCGTTCCGAAACCGACTTATGTGTCCCGCCGCGGGCCCCCGGGACGGGTTCTAGAGTTCCGCGGCCCTCTGACCTTTTTTCGCGCTAATTGGCCACCAACTGCCCCATGCGATAAGTTGCACGTGGGACGTCAAACAAACGGGGGCCGGAAGGGGTCCGAAGGTCGCAGCGGCCCCAAATTCGGCACGGAGGTAGCCCGGGGGCCCCCGGTTCTAGATCGAGAGTTTGGTGGTTCTACGTCGGTTCTAAGCGCGTGTTTCAGCGACGCGGTTCGAAGGAAACGCCCGATCTGCCCCAAACTCGCGCGCGCGTCTCGTCGCGGGCCCCGGAGACGGGTTCTAGAGTTCCGCGCCCGAAACGTCTCGTTTTCCCGAGAAGAACACCCCCTTGGCCTGGAAGCGCCTATGAAGTTTGAACTGAATAAGTTGCACGTGGGAGGGCCGAAACGCAGGGGTCGAAAGGTCGCACCGCCTCCAAACCCGCCGCCCTGGTAGTCGAGGGTCCCCGGGTTCCAGATCCCGGACCGCAGGGTTCTAGATCGGTCCCGAGCGTGCGTTTTTCCGGTGCGAAATTCTCCTCCCTTTGGCTCACTCTGTCTATATGCCTTTCTGTGTGTGAGGGAGGGCGGCCATCGATCGGACCATGTGCTCGCCGAGGGGGGGAAGGAAAGGTCCGATCGGGCCGAAATCGAAGTGCGCGTGCCGTCACGGGCCCCTGGGATGGGTTCTAGAGTTGCGCGACCCTACGACCTTTTTTCGCGCTAATTGGCCACCAACAGCCCCATGCGATAAGTTGCACGTGGGACGTCAAACAAACTGGGGCCAAAAGGGGTCCGAAGGTCGCAGCGGCCCCAAATTCGGCACGCCGGCGGTCCGGGGGCACCCGGTTCCAGGTCGCGAGTTTGGTGGTTCTAGATCGGTTCTAAGCTGGTGTTTCAGCAAAACGGTCGGAAAGAAACGCCCGACGGGCCCGAAACTGACACGCGGCTCTCGTCACGGGCCCCGGGGCCGGGTTCTAGAGTTCCGCGACCCTACGACCTTTCTTCGCGCTAATTGGCCACCAACAGCCCCATGCGATAAGTTGCACGTGGGACGTCAAACAAACCATCGCCCAAAGGGGCCAAAAGGTCGCAGAACCTCGAAACTCGGCACGGACGACCGCCACGGGTCCCCGGATAGGGCCCCAGAGTTTCGTGGCTCTGGATGCTTCCTGAGCCCAGTAGGCCCTCTAATCTTGACTGCTGAATTGACCCTGGCAGACACATGCTCCCATAGAAGTCAATGGGAGACAGAGAGGTGCATAAAAAATAGCCAAAAATAAACTCGGCCTGTCTCGGTATGTCGCAGGGGTCCACGTGACGCAACGTTTTGTCGAGTTTGGGGTCCCTCGGACCCCCGGGGGCCGTGCGGGAGCCACTGACACGTACAACTTATCCCATTCAAAAATTTAGGCCGTTCGTGGACAATTGGAATTCCTGGGTTCTGAAGCCTGCAAATCGCCCAGGGGGGTCCATAGATTAACATAAAATTGATTTTAATCATTTTATCATTTCTATCATATTTTATCATGAAAATGTCAAAAACGGCATCCCACCTGCAACTTATTCTACGTGGCCCCTGTAGGCTGTCTGTGGACAGTGCTTTAAAAGGTCATATTTCACACATGAAGTGGTCACTTGTGGTCAAACCTACTGCACAGGACTCGGGGGACACAGCGCAACACACTGGTGTAAATTACGACCATTAATTGTGCATAATTTGCATAAGATCATGCTGTCCACAGACAGCCTAGAGGGACCCTGTCTAATAAGTGACAGGTGGGATGCTGTTTCTGACCTTGACATTTTCAGCCGGTGAATCCTGGTCAGGAATCGGGCATTTCACCATATGTGATGAAATCCCCAATTCCTTACCAGGATTCACCGGGCGAAAAATCTCAAAGTCGAAAACAGCATCCCACAGGTAACTTATTTGACAGGGTCCCTGTAGGCTGTCCGTGGACGTGTCATTTTAAGGCTAGTTATGCATTGTCGTGAAATGCTAAGTACCCCAACATGTTGCATTGTCTCCCCTGTCCACTGTGCTGCAAGTTTTTAGTAATAAACCACTAACAATCATGAATTTTGAACTAATAATGCATTGACCACAAACAGCCTAAAGAGGTCCTGTCAAATAAGTTGCAGGTGGGATGCTGTCCCACCTGCAACTTATTTGAGGTCCCAGAGGTCCCGTCAAATAAGTTGCAGGTGGGGTGCTGTCCCACCTGCAACTTATTTGACAGGGTCCCTATGGGCTGTTCGTGGACAGCACATTAAAAGCTAATATTCCAATAAATACAGCGGTTAGAAGTGGTCCACTGCACACAGGCGTCACAATGCAACACACTGATGTACAGTACAGCCATTGATTGTGTGCTATTAGCTTAAAAATGGACTGTCCACAGACAGCCTACAGGGACCCTGTCAAATAAGTTGCAGGTGGGCACAATATGTAGTCCCACTGGGACTCTCTTGTGCCCACCTGCAACTTATTTGACAGGGTCCCTGTAGGCTGTCCGTGGACGTGTCATTTTAAGGCTAGTTATGCATTGTCGTGAAATGCTAAGTACCCCAACATGTTGCATTGACTGCCCTGTCCACTGTGCTGCAAGTTTTTAGTAATAAACCACTAACAATCATGAATTATGAACTAATAATGGATTGACCACAAACAGCCTAAAGAGGTCCCGTCAAATAAGTTGCAGGTGGGATGCTGTCCCACCTGAAACTTATTTTTAGGTCCCTGAGGTCCCGTCAAATAAGTTGCAGGTGGGATGCTGTCCCACCTGCAACTTATTTGACAGGGTCCCTGTAGGCTGTCCGTGGACGTGTCATTTTAAGGCTAGTTATGCATTGTCGTGAAATGCTAAGTACCCCAACATGTTGCATTGTCTCCCCTGTCCACTGTGCTGCAAGTTTTTAGTAATAAACCACTAACAATCATGAATTATGAACTAATAATGCATTGACCACAAACAGCCTAAAGAGGTCCTGTCAAATAAGTTGCAGGTGGGATGCTGTCCCACCTGCAACTTATTTGAGGTCCCCGAGGTCCCGTCAAATAAGTTGCAGGTGGGGTGCTGTCCCACCTGCAACTTATTTGACAGGGTCCCTTTAAGCACTCCATGGACTGACCACAGACAGCCTACAGGGACCCTGTCTAATAAGTTGCAGGTGGGACTCTTTTGTGCCCACCTGTAACTTATTTGACAGGGTCCCTATAGGCTGTTTGGGGACACTGTCAGTAGACATAGGTGTTATAACAAACTAATTACACAGGTTTCGATTACACGAACAGATCAATTAACACTTTGACCAGTTTAAACCATTTTAATAAAGCGCCTAATTAAATTTGAATTATCTAAGCAATACTTGGGGAAAAAAAGGACAGACAAGAAGTTAAAATTCCAAACAACAAAAACTACTTTATTTTGAACAAATATACAGGAAAAAAGTGACATTTAAATGGAAATGGTGATGGGTAAAAAAAAACAAAGGAACAACTCAAAGTCTTTAAAAAATCGAACACTTGAACAGTTTTTTTTTTTTTTTTTTGAACAAACACTCTCTAAAAAAACACACACTTTAACTGACTTGAACTATTAACAATAAACACACTTGAACAGTTTTTTTTTTTTTTTTTTTTTTGAACAAACACTCTAAAAAAACACACACTTTAACTGACTTGAACTATTAACAATAAACACACTTGAACACTTGAACAGTTTTTTTTTTTTTTTTTTTTTTTTGAACAAACACTCTCTAAAAAACACACACTTTAACTGACTTGAACTATTAACAATAAACACACTTGAACAGTTTTTTTTTTTTTTTTTTTTTTTTTTTTGAACAAACACTCTCTAAAAAAACACACACTTTAACTGACTTGAACTATTAACAATAAACACACTTGAACACTTGAACAGTTTTTTTTTTTTTGGAACAAACACTCACGAACGCTCGTAACACGAACTCGACGTTTTTAACGTCTATTTGCGCTGCCTGCGCTTCTTTATGGCCTCCTTCACCTTCTTGGAGACCTCCTTTTGGCGTGTCAGGCCGACGAGGGTCGTGGAGGTGGGGGAAAAGATGGCCTTCTTAACTTTTAGTGGGGAAACGTGCCTTTGGGTCGACGACAAACATTTTAGAGGTGTCAGGAGCACCGTAGCTTTCCCTCTCCGCCGCGGGTACTTTTTTGGGGTGGTCGTCTCCTCTTCCTCTTGGGATCCCACCGCCTCTGCGCCTGACTCGGCCTTCTCCTCCTCTTGGGATCCCACCGCCTCTGCGCCTGACTCGGCCTTCTCCTCCTCTTGGGATCCCACCGCCTCTGCGCCTGACTCGGCCTTCTCCTCCTCTTGGGATCCCACCGCCGCTGCGCCTGACTCGGCCTCCTCCTCTTCCTCCTCCTCGTGCTGCACACACACACACACACACACACACAAAGACAAGGTAAGTCATCGGTTGTGATGTCCCAAGAGGGATGTCGTAACTCTGCGGTCAAAGGAAAAAGCCAACTCACCCCACTGGAGTCGGGGCTGGACGTCCCCGACTCCTGGTACTCCGGGCTCTTGGTCGCCTCTGGAGTCGTGCTGCCCGAAGTCATCTCCTCGTCCGAGGACTCTGGAGCTCTCCTCTTCTTCTTGAGGGGCTCCTTCCCCTTCGCGGGCCGCTTGCGTTTGAGTGAGGTCGGCTGTTTCGACGGGGAGCCCCTCTCTTCGCCCTCCAGGGCGGTGTCGAAGAGCCTCCGGTGCTCCATGGCCTGCTGGGGGGTCAAGTTGGCCACATAAAACTTGTCCGCCGTCCTTGTGTCGTGGCACATAAACTTTGACAGCTTGACCCGGTCGTCGTTGGAGTGGGTGAATTTTATCTGGGAAGACAGAGACAGAGAAGAGTAAAAAACCAATGGCGCCACCGGCGGAGGACCTCCGAAACGCGTGCCGGAAGCGGCGACGGACGCTTACGTGGCTGGCGATGGACGTGCGGACGTCCGTGAAGGTGGGGCACCCGGGAAGGCCCATGGACATCCAGGCCTCTTGGAAGTAGGAATTTAGATTTTTGCATGGGTTCGGGGTCGAGGTAAAAAACAGGAACTTGGCCGAGGCTCCGCCGGGAAGCTCATCTTTGACTCGGAGGAGTCGATTCACCCAACCGAACTCCTCCTCCGTCAAGACGATTTGGGCCGACCCGAAAGCCATGTTCGTCTTGTGGTTGGCCACCTGTGGACACACGAGGGGAAGAAATAAAAATAGATGGATAAATCAATCAATAAAAAAAAATCAATTTAAAAAAAAAAAAGTCCACACAAAAACACAATCGGGCAGAGAAGAGTCGGACGCTCACGTTTATCAGGTACGCCTTCTCCGAGGTCGACTTGCGGGCCCCCAGAACCTCCTGCATGGTTATATTTTGGAGAACCCCCCCTCTGTGGCCGTAAACGGAGGCGAGCAGCGCCGCAAAGTGCCCGTAGAGCCTCCACAGGGTCTTCTGCGTGGGCTCGTTCTCCAGGAGGGCTAAAGAGGAGAGAAAAGCACAAAGTTCAAAGGTCCGTCGGCCGGCGGGCGAGAGGCGCGGGGAGGGGACGAAAGACCACTCACTCAAAAGGTCCGGGATGGCCTTGGCGGCGAGTTCCCTGCACTTCATAGATTTGCGGAGCGCCCCCATCTCCCTGCGGAGGCCGACCAGGGCTTTTTTTGTTAAGCGGCAGGACTGCGGAGGGGTCTCTGACAGGAAACGCATGAAACATCCCACGTTCAGGACGTAGTGCTGTATGGTGGTCACGGTCATCTTCGCCCGCCGGAGGGAGCTGACCCAGCTGCGAAAACAGAGACAAAAACCGTCAGAGAGGCGGCAGAGCTCGCTCAAGAGGCCGTGCCCGCGACGGGGGACGCGTCACTCACCCGTGTATCCTGGCCGTGTCGTCCAGGAAACGGAAGTCCGCCAAGTTCTGTTTTCCCCTCGCCATGGCCGCCAAAAATTTCTTGATCCGGTACACCTGGCAGCCGACGTTCTCTTTCAGCTTGGTGCCGGGGTCCGGGCCTTCCCTGTGGCGCCTGTACTCCTCCACGATCTCGTCTGCGAAAGAAAAAACAAAAGAGAGAGAGAGAGAGGGACGAGAGAGAAAAGCGTTAGCGTTAGCACGACCACGGGTCAAAAAGAGAAAAGGGGCGAAAGCGTCACACTCACTTGGCGCGCCCACGTGGTCGGGGTAGTGGGGTTGCTCCTCCCCCGGGTCCTCCGGCTGCTGGCTGGTGGAAGGCTTCTCTTCTTCGCCCCCCTCCGGAGTCTTCTCCTCGGACGAGGATCGGGGCGCCTGCTGCTGCTGCTACTGCTGCTGAGGGGTGGAGGTGGCCTCCGGCGAAGACTTGACGTCTTCTTCCACGGGGGCGCCTTCCTCTTCCTCCGGACCCAGGGAGGAGAGGAGCCTTTTGGCCGCCCGCCCGATTCGGACCGAGCCCAAGGAGGTCGACCTCCTCTTCAGGATGCGATACCTCCGGGTGACCGTCCGAAGGGTCTCGCTGAGGGTGTCGACCTGCTTGCTCAGGTCGACCACCTGGTTCCTGAGGAGCTCCTTGACGTTCTTGCAGCCCTGCTTGTCGCACTCCTCCTCCTCCAGGGTCTCTGGGTCTTGGGGGTTGGACGGGTCCTCCTCGATGAACTGCTGCTGCTCCAGGTCGAGGGTGGACACCATCGGAGGAGCGGGGTCGGAGGCCCTCAGGGCAGTCAGCTTTTCGAGGCACACCCTCCTCTTGCAGTAGCGGAGCGCTTCGTCCTGCATCCCCGCCGTGACCTCGGAGTGGGTGCGGATGTGGCGGTCGAGCCTGTTGGAGAATTTCCCGCACGCAGGAAGCGGGCAGAGGCCTGCACGGGCGTTCACTCGCCCCGACTCCATGGCAAGGAGCAGCTTCCTCTCCTCCGGGTTCTTGACGCAGTGGGTGACCACCAGGTGCTGCCCGAGCCGGGCGTACGACTGCAGACAGAGTGGGCAGGTTTCCGCTGGCATTTTTGCAGGTGCCCGGACGATGGACTCGCTCGCTGGAAGGTCTGGTGCGGACTGACTGGGGTCCACTCGCATGCCCAGAGCCTCTAACCGTACGTTTACCCGAAAATGGGGTGCAAAATCAAGTAATTTGCTGCACACTTACCTGTAAATGGGCTCCAAAATCGAGTAATTTAATGCACACTTACCTGTAAATGGGGTCCAACATCGAGTAATTTAATGCACACTTACCTGTAAATGGGGTCCAACATCGAGTAATTTAATGCACACTTACCTGTAAATGGGGTCCAACATCGAGTAATTTAATGCACACTTACCTGTAAATGGGGTCCAACATCAAGTAATTTAATGCACACTTACCTGTAAATGGGGTCCAACATCAGGTAATATAATGTTATAATAATATGAGATCAATTTAAAGTAATTTACTGTACACTTACCTAAAAATTGAGTGCAATTTAAAGTAATTTAATGTACACTTACCTAAAAATGGAGTGCAATTTAAAGTAATTTAGTGTACACTTACCTAAAAATGGAGTGCAATTTAAAGTCATTTAATGTACACTTACCTAAATATGGAGTGCAATTTAAAGTCATTTAATGTACACTTACCTAAAAATGGAGTGCAATTTAAAGTCATTTAATGTACACTTACCTAAATATGGAGTGCAATTTAAAGTAATTTAATGTACACTTACCTAAAAATGGAGTGTAATTTAAAGTCATTTAATGTACACTTACCTAAAAATGGAGTGTAATTTAAAGTAATTTAATGTACACTTACCTAAAAATGGAGTGTAATTTAAGGTAATTTAATGTACACTTACCGAAAAATGGAGTGCAATTTAAAGTAATTTAATGTACACTTGCCTGTAAATGGAGTGGATCATCCCAGCCACAACTGAATAGGCTTTCCACGGTCAGGCTGGAACCATTGTTACAGGTATTTATTTTTTTTTATTTAAAATTAAAAAAATAATAAAACATTTATATATCTTTTACCTGTTATAACCTGTTGTGAAACCCATGACCTGTAATTATGACCTATTAATGCATTGACCACGGACAGCCTAAAGAGGTCCAGTCAAATAAGTTATAGGTGGGCCCTTTCCGCGCCCACCTGTGTGAACTAACTTTGTTGCCATTTTGTTTTTAAAGATGCTGCTGACGTGCCCCCTCTGCCCGGCCCAGGTTCGTCACCTGCGGCATCACCTCCGGTCGCAGCATGGCATCGTGAACGGGGAGGAGAGGAGGATCCTGCTGCGACTGGCGAGGGGCCGCATTAGGTTGAGGAACCTGGGCTGCCCAGAGTGCGGGGTGGTGTATGAAAATGTCGAGAGGCATTTTATATCGGGCCATCCAGAGCTGACGGTAAGTATAATCTCAAACTAGCGTTCTTGTTTTATTGAATTCATTCAAAAAATGTTTTGAATAAAACTCTCTTTTCAGAGAAAGAGGATCAAGTTGTTGACCAGACGACTGGAAAAGGAGGTAGCAGAGAGACAGCTTGAAGAACTGAGGGATGGTCAACAACTTGACCCTCCAATCTCGTCAGCTCCGGATGAAGGAGGAGAGCAGCCACGGAGCCCTGATCACCCATGTGTTCAGAGCATTGTGGCTGTTCCACCTGAATGCCTCCAACTGCTGGGTAGGTTTTGAATGATTTTTTTTTTGTTTGCAATGGGAATATGACATTTTTTTTACAAGATGTTGAACAAACTATTGAGTCTTGTGTGTGTGTTTGTGTCTATTGTAGAAGATTTTTGAAATGGAGACAGCTCCCAGCTTTCTGGGTAAGTGATCAACATGTAATTATGCTATATTCTTTATACAAGAACAATACATTAATATCTTCTTTCTTTTTTTCATTCTAGAGCTACTGATGGCAAGTGAGGCTGACCAGGAGGTGCAAGCATTTGGTAGGTATCAGGTGAACAATTGTTTAAACTTGTACTTTGTTGTCATGAATAGGACATTAATATATAAATATATACATACAAAAATAATGTTTTTTTTATTGTTCTTAGACGATTTGTTCAAACAAATAGAAAAAGAGGAACGACAGCGTGAACAATTTTTTTCACGACCACAAGGTAAGCAATAGGTCATAAGTTTACATACACGAAACCAAGTTTTGTTGTGTTATTATTAATGAATTGTTGTTGTTTGTTTCCCCTTTCCTTTTTTTCATTTGCCAATGGCACACAGACCTCACGACTCTGGACTTGAGTCAATTGTTTAATTTGTAAATAGTTTAATTTAATACTGTGTATATTTTAAATATTTGATGTAATAGTTTTATATTTATATTAATCCACATTTTTATATTGTTATTATTTTATTTTTGATTTATTTATTTATTTTTACTGTTCTTAATTGTGTTCTGTAATCATGTGATTTTCGAAATATACTTAATTATGTTTAAATCAGGTGATTTTATAAATATACTTAATTAAAGCAGTTCAATCATGTTTAAATAATAAATAATAATTAAAAAAATTGTTCAAACTATGACTGTCTCATCTATTTCACCAGAACATACCAACTATGGCTTATTTGACAGGGTCCCTATAGGCTGTTTGTGGACAATACATTAAAAGGTCATATTTCACAAATACAGTGCTCATATGGTGTCCACTGCACACAGGCGTCGCAATACAACACACTGATGTACGGTACAGCCATTGATTGTGTGTTATTAGCCTAAAAATGGACTGTCCACAGACAGCCTACAGGGACCCTGTCAAATAAGTTGCAGGTGGGCACAATATGTAGTCCCATTGGGACTCTCTTGTGCCCACCTGCAACTTATTTGACAGGGTCCCTGTAAGCTGTCCGTGGACGTGTCATTTTAAGGCTGGTTATGCATCATTGTGAACTGTAAAGTACCCCAACATGTTGCATTGTCTCCCCTGTCCACTGTGCTGCAAGTTTCAAGTAATAAACCACTAACAATCATGAATTATGACCTAATAATGCATTGACCACAAACAGCCTAAAGAGGTCCCGTAAAATAAGTTGCAGGTGGGATGCTGTCCCACCTGCAACTTATTTGAGGTCCCCGAGGTCCCGTCAAATAAGTTGCGGGTGGGGTGCTGTCCCACCTGCAACTTATTTGACAGGGTCCCTATAGGCTGTTCGTGGACAGCACCTTAAAAGCTCGTATTACATAAACACAGCGGTTATATGTGGTCCACTGCTCACAGGCGTCACTATACAACACACCGGTGTACGGTAGAGCCATTGATTGTGTGTTATTAGCCTAAAAATGGACTGTCCACAGACAGCCTACAGGGACCCTGTCAAATAAGTTGCAGGTGGGCACAATATGTAGTCCCATTGGGACTCTCTTGTGCCCACCTGCAACTTATTTGACAGGGTCCCTGTAAGCTGTTCGTGGACGTGTCATTTTAAGGCTGGTTATGAGTCATTGTGAACTGTAAAGTACCCCAACACCCCGGGACTCCGCTGTCCACGAACGGCCTAAATTTTTGAATGGGATAAGTTGCAGGTGGGACGTCCAGATCTCAGCCTCTGGACAGAATTCGGAGCTGAAACCTGCGCTCCTGCGCTCATCTGGACGTGCTCAGGCAGTGCAGTGAATTTCAGGGAGTTTGGAGAAACTTGAAAATTTGACCCAAAAAATCTCAAAGGGGTACCCCTTTGAGGTTTTTTTTTTTTTTTGGTCGAATTTTCAAGTTTCTCCAATCTCTTCCAAATTCACACCATGGGTAGGGCATGTCCAGAGGAGCGCAGGAGCGCAGGTCTCATATCCAAATTCTGTCCAGAGGCTGAGATCTGGACGTCCCACCTGCAACTTATCCCATTCAAAAATTTAGGCCGTTCGTGGACAGCGGAGTCCCGGGGTTCTGAAGGTTGCAGATCGCTCAGGGGGGCCCGGGGATTGACGTAAAATCGATATTTGATTATTTTTATGCATTTTTATCAGTCATGACTTCAAAACGTAAAACAGCATTCCACCCGTAACTCATTTGACGGGACGTGGTCTCATAGGCCGTCAGGGGGACGAATAGGCCGTTCGTGGTCACATAGGCGTTCAGGGGGACGAGTGGGCAGTTCGTGGTCAGTGGTCGGGTCCCCGGGCCGTCACCTAGATTGGCGGTGGACGCGTAGGCCTTTCTTAGTCACGTAGCCGGTCAGGGGGACGAATAGGCCGTTCGTGGTCACGCAGGCGGTCAGGGGGACGAATAGGCAGTTCGTGGTCAAGTAGGCGGACAGGGGGACGAATAGGCGGTTGGTGGTCACGTAGGCGGTCAGGGGGACGAATAGGCGGTTCGTGGTCACGTAGGCGGTCAGGGGGACGAATAGGCGGTTCGTGGTCACATAGGCGGTCAGGGGGACGAATAGGCGGTTCGTGGTCACATAGGCGGTCAGGGGGACGAATAGGCGGTTCGTGGTCACATAGGCGGTCAGGGGGACGAATAGGCGGTTCGTGGTCATGTAGGCGGTCAGGGGGACGAATAGGCGGTTCGTGGTCACATAGGCGGTCAGGGGGACGAATAGGCGGTTCGTGGTCACATAGGCGTTCAGGGGGACGAATAGGCGGTTCGTGGTCACATAGGCGGTCAGGGGGACGAATAGGCGGTTCGTGGTCACGTAGGCGGACAGGGGGACGAATAGGCGGTTCGTGGTCACGTAGGCGGTCAGGGGGACGAGTAGGCCGTCCGCGGTCATGTAGGCGGTCAGGGGGACGCGTAGGCCTTTCGCGGTCACGTAGGCGGTCACGTAGGCGGTCAGGGGGACGAACGGGCGGTCCGCGGTCACGTAGGCGGTCAGGGGGACGGATAGGCCGTTCGCGGTCAGTGGGCGGGGCCCCGCGGTGGGCGCGGTCAGGGGATCCCCCCGAAAGGCGGTTAGGGGGACGCCGGGCGCGCCCCGCGGCAGCCCGCCCGCGGCCTATCCGGCGCGCGTCGGATAGGCTGCCCGCGTCCGCCGGGTCGCCCCCCGGTGGCGGCGGCCCGGACTGCGCCCGGATACATCTGTTATTATTTTATTTTTGATTTATTTATTTATTTTTACTGTTCTTAATTGTGTTCTGTAATCATGTGATTTTCGAAATATACTTAATTATGTTTAAATCAGGTGATTTTATAAATATACTTAATTAAAGCAGTTCAATCATGTTTAAATAATAAATAATAATTAAAAAAATTGTTCAAACTATGACTGTCTCATCTATTTCACCAGAACATACCAACTATGGCTTATTTGACAGGGTCCCTATAGGCTGTTTGTGGACAATACATTAAAAGGTCATATTTCACAAATACAGTGCTCATATGGTGTCCACTGCACACAGGCGTCGCAATACAACACACTGATGTACGGTACAGCCATTGATTGTGTGTTATTAGCCTAAAAATGGACTGTCCACAGACAGCCTACAGGGACCCTGTCAAATAAGTTGCAGGTGGGCACAATATGTAGTCCCATTGGGACTCTCTTGTGCCCACCTGCAACTTATTTGACAGGGTCCCTGTAAGCTGTCCGTGGACGTGTCATTTTAAGGCTGGTTATGCATCATTGTGAACTGTAAAGTACCCCAACATGTTGCATTGTCTCCCCTGTCCACTGTGCTGCAAGTTTCAAGTAATAAACCACTAACAATCATGAATTATGACCTAATAATGCATTGACCACAAACAGCCTAAAGAGGTCCCGTAAAATAAGTTGCAGGTGGGATGCTGTCCCACCTGCAACTTATTTGAGGTCCCCGAGGTCCCGTCAAATAAGTTGCGGGTGGGGTGCTGTCCCACCTGCAACTTATTTGACAGGGTCCCTATAGGCTGTTCGTGGACAGCACCTTAAAAGCTCGTATTACATAAACACAGCGGTTATATGTGGTCCACTGCTCACAGGCGTCACTATACAACACACCGGTGTACGGTAGAGCCATTGATTGTGTGTTATTAGCCTAAAAATGGACTGTCCACAGACAGCCTACAGGGACCCTGTCAAATAAGTTGCAGGTGGGCACAATATGTAGTCCCATTGGGACTCTCTTGTGCCCACCTGCAACTTATTTGACAGGGTCCCTGTAAGCTGTTCGTGGACGTGTCATTTTAAGGCTGGTTATGAGTCATTGTGAACTGTAAAGTACCCCAACACCCCGGGACTCCGCTGTCCACGAACGGCCTAAATTTTGAATGGGATAAGTTGCAGGTGGGACGTCCAGATCTCAGCCTCTGGACAGAATTCGGAGCTGAAACCTGCGCTCCTGCGCTCATCTGGACGTGCTCAGGCAGTGCAGTGAATTTCAGGGAGTTTGGAGAAACTTGAAAATTTGACCCAAAAAATCTCAAAGGGGTACCCCTTTGAGGTTTTTTTTTTTTTTGGTCGAATTTTCAAGTTTCTCCAATCTCTTCCAAATTCACACCATGGGTAGGGCATGTCCAGAGGAGCGCAGGAGCGCAGGTCTCATATCCAAATTCTGTCCAGAGGCTGAGATCTGGACGTCCACCTGCAACTTATCCCATTCAAAAATTTAGGCCGTTCGTGGACAGCGGAGTCCCGGGGTTCTGAAGGTTGCAGATCGCTCAGGGGGGCCCGGGGATTGACGTAAAATCGATATTTGATTATTTTTATGCATTTTTATCAGTCATGACTTCAAAACGTAAAAACAGCATTCCACCCGTAACTCATTTGACGGGACGTGGTCTCATAGGCCGTCAGGGGACGAATAGGCCGTTCGTGGTCACATAGGCGTTCAGGGGGACGAGTGGGCAGTTCGTGGTCAGTGGTCGGGTCCCCGGGCCGTCACCTAGATTGGCGGTGGACGCGTAGGCCTTTCTTAGTCACGTAGCCGGTCAGGGGGACGAATAGGCCGTTCGTGGTCACGCAGGCGGTCAGGGGACGAATAGGCAGTTCGTGGTCAAGTAGGCGGACAGGGGACGAATAGGCGGTTGGTGGTCACGTAGGCGGTCAGGGGGACGAATAGGCGGTTCGTGGTCACGTAGGCGGTCAGGGGGACGAATAGGCGGTTCGTGGTCACATAGGCGGTCAGGGGGACGAATAGGCGGTTCGTGGTCACATAGGCGGTCAGGGGGACGAATAGGCGGTTCGTGGTCACATAGGCGGTCAGGGGGACGAATAGGCGGTTCGTGGTCATGTAGGCGGTCAGGGGGACGAATAGGCGGTTCGTGGTCACATAGGCGGTCAGGGGGACGAATAGGCGGTTCGTGGTCACATAGGCGTTCAGGGGGACGAATAGGCGGTTCGTGGTCACATAGGCGGTCAGGGGGACGAATAGGCGGTTCGTGGTCACGTAGGCGGACAGGGGGACGAATAGGCGGTTCGTGGTCACGTAGGCGGTCAGGGGGACGAGTAGGCCGTCCGCGGTCATGTAGGCGGTCAGGGGGACGCGTAGGCCTTTCGCGGTCACGTAGGCGGTCACGTAGGCGGTCAGGGGGACGAACGGGCGGTCCGCGGTCACGTAGGCGGTCAGGGGGACGGATAGGCCGTTCGCGGTCAGTGGGCGGGGCCCCGCGGTGGGCGCGGTCAGGGGATCCCCCGAAAGGCGGTTAGGGGGACGCCGGGCGCGCCCCGCGGCAGCCCGCCCGCGGCCTATCCGGCGCGCGTCGGATAGGCTGCCCGCGTCCGCCGGGTCGCCCCCCGGTGGCGGCGGCCCGGACTGCGGGCGGGGGGCCCGGATTTCGCCGGGCTCCCGCGGGGGCCCCCGGCGACGCCTCGGGGCCCGGCCCGGCGCCGCCGGCGGGGCCCCGAAAAATCGCCTTGGGGGCGTCGCGCGCGGGTCCGCTAACCTCCTACCACCGACCGCACTTTAGGCCGTCCGAGGACCCCCGCCCTAACCCGGCGGCCTAAAGGGCGTAAGGGATGTGAATGTTCGAGTTTCTCCAAACCATTGTGTCCCTGTCCAGAGGTCAACTGTCAAAGAATCTGCATCTTCTGATAGAAAGAGGGTCTGTCAGGGTACTGTGCTGCACAGGGACGTTAGACGACTTGTTGTTCTTCTCCCAATTGAAGAGCAGATGGAGAAAGAGTAAAGGCTATAAACAAAGCTGTTGCCTAGCTGTGCGATCTTCACAGAGAACTATGAAAGATCGAGTGGGAGGTGTTGCGGCAAACGGCGCGTCACTCCGCATTCCCTCATTAGTACCAGGTGAAGCTAATCTGAAATCAGTTGCGCGTGCACAGGCTGGATAAGGCAACACGCCGCTTCTATTGTTTGTGTGCACTGGGAACTAATGCTACGGCAGACAGCAGCGCTGGCTCAAGAAGTAGAGCTTGGTGTCTGTTTTGAACACTGTGCGGGACTGGGTACTTACCAAAAGAACTCTGAAGTGACAGCCGGTAAGATTGAAGCTCTGCTGAAGCAAGTAACTCTGAACTGTGTTATGCTTGCTAGTTGCTGCTATTAGTGTGAAGCTCTCTGTAAATCCCGCCGTTGTCCTTAAGTAGCTTATTTTGATATGGTGTTTATTGCTTTAGTGTGTTAAAATATGCCTGTTTGTACATTTGAATGAATCGCAGAGGTTTTCTAATTTGCTTGGTTTAATCTAGTAGCTCAGTGTTTGAAATTGTAACAGCTTTAATCATTTAATATTGAATCATGAAATACTGCTTAAAGCCATTGGACAGAAATAAAGAAAATAACTTAAGTGATTTGTTTAATTTATTAAAATAGCAATTCATTTATTAAAATGGTTAAAAGTATATGTTATTTCATGCTACGAATGAAGCTAAATATGCATTTATTTTGTACTTTTAAAATGTAGAATTAAATGTAATTTATTGTTATTGAGCCGTATAATACTTACCATCTTGAATTGAGTGTTTAATACTTGCCAACTAAAACCAATGTGCGATGTGGTTTGGTGGAATGTTCATGTTTAAATGGTTCATTAACTTGAAGTACTGATGTATTTGTGACTTAATGCAAACCTGTTAAATCTGCCAACTAATGCACTTTATTGGATTTTCTTGTGATTAATACTGTTTGTTGTTTGTCTTTAAAGGTTTTTTACCTACAAGTAAATAAATGGATGGAAAAAATTCAAAAGGCCTAATCATTGAGTGGAATCCAGTTTATAGCTTCAGATAGTGAGAAGAACCTATCTCTTTCAAGTGTGGGGAAAACGCACAGTCACATAAACGCTTGACAATACTCATGCAAGTAACACAGGGTAATACATTTGTCATCAATGGCAATACACCTAAATGTTATTACAATTTTATAGATTTAAAGACATCTGCGAGCACTCTGAGGGCTCCCTGGAACTTACTTTTGAGCCTTATGTAAATGTGAAGGCCCCAAATCCCAAACTATTGTCACTCCTTGAGCTTATTTTTGTGTGTGAAAAGAATAGGAAAAATAACTATTTATTATTACATTATAACTGCCCATTTTCCCTAAGTTGAAGTGAGACTACATTTTTAAACATTGCCTCATTTGCATAATGTTTTATTGCCTAATTATAAATGATCCATCAAAAAGGGCCTAAAGATAGCAATAGAGCATATCAATTTAACTATTTTAGCATAATTATTAAATTTGAACTGTAAAAAGTAAAAACCTAAACCCTTCACACTACAGTTGTTTGGTGGACTGTAAAAGATCCCCCTTCAAATAAAAAAAAAGTAGATTTAGATCAGTTCACAGCACGTGCTGCTTGAACCAAGGTGCTGATCTGGCACGTTATATTAAAGACAAGAGCGGCAAAACAGCGTTTTCATTGTTTGAATTTCGTATTACATATTTTGGCAGGTCGAAAATACGGTCTGAAAAAATCTGTATCCCACAATAACTTTTGTCAGGAAATAGGAAATGTGTTCATATTCACTGCTGTTATTAGACATGATGATGTACAGTATTCATAAAATAAAACACTTGATGATAGGCCATCACCTGTAGATTTTAGGGTGGGGATACATATTTTGGCAGGTCGAAAATACGGTCTGAAAAAATCTGTATCCCACTATAACTTTTGTCAGGAAACAAGAAATGTGTTCATATTCACTGCTGTTATTAGACATGATGTACAGTATTCATAAAATAAAACACTTGATGATAGGCCATCACCTGTAGATTTTAGGGTGGGGGGGGATACATATTTTGGCAGGTCGAAAATACGGTCTGAAAAAATCTGTATCCCACTATAACTTTTGTCAGGAAAAAAGAAATGTGTTCATATTCACTGCTGTTATTAGACATGATGTACAGTATTCATAAAATAAAACACTTGATGATAGGCCATTATCTGTAGATTTTAGGGGGGGGGGGGGGGGGGGGGGATACATATTTTGGCAGGTCGAAAATACGGTCTGAAAAAATCTGTATCCCACTATAACTTTTGTCAGGAAATAGGAAATGTGTTCATATTCACTGCTGTTATTAGGCATGATGTACAGTATTCATAAAATAAAACACTTGATGATAGGCCATTATCTGTAGATTTTAGGGGGGGGGATACATATTTTGGCAGGTCGAAAATACGGTCTGAAAAAATCTGTATCCCACTATAACTTTTGTCAGGAAATAGGAAATGTGTTCATATTCACTGCTGTTATTAGACATGATGTACAGTATTCACAAAATAAAACACTTAATGATAGGCCATCATCGGTAAAATCTGCCATTGACCAGCCTATGTATAAGTGCAATGCATTATTGAATAATTTTGGTAATAATTCACCATGGAAGGAGGAGGAGGGGGGGGGGGGGAGGGGGGTAAGAATAATTTTATATCCACAGGCTGTTTGCTTGTGAAACGATATGGTCGTCTTAGTTTTTCAGTACATTCTCGTGAGAATTGATCCATTCCGTGCATGAAGCTAGATCGTTTGCCCACAAAATAATTTGTTTTTGATGGGCCACATGATATCTGTCTTTGCTAAACCTCGTCGATAAAAAAACAAAACAACAACAACAGTAAAACGATGACTTAAACTATAACACGTGAATATATTCCGATTCAAACGTACGCTGAATGACATTCAAAACAGCGCGTCTCTCAGCCCGTCTGCTTAGAGTGACTGCCGATAGGTATCAAGTTACGCCCTCATCCAAAGGCAGGGCGGGGAAATGCAGCTCATTTGCATTTAAGGTGGTATACCTCCAAAACAGCTCATTTTTAAAGAGGCCCCAAAATGTCATTTTTAAATGGTTATAATAAATTAACTGTTGGGTATTTTGAGCTGAAACTTCACAAATACATTCTGGGGACACCTGAGACCAATATTACATCTTGTAAAAAGGGGCATAATAGGTGCCCTTTAAAAACGGTTCCATGTGTAACTGCTATGTTCAAGATGAGCCATTTGCAGGCATCTGCACGCACTTTTACTTACCATGACGTTATTCACTATCTTCCTTTATTAATTCTTAATTTTCTCTGTCTAGTTTGCTACAAGTCCTGGCACAAAAAGTGTTATGTTAAGCACAATGTGAACATCACTGAACCTCTGCCAGTGGTAAGTGTTTTAGTAGAATTATTCTCAGTGAAATGCTTTCCAGTGCACATAATATAAATGTATTTTTTAATCATTATCAGGTCTGTGAAGAAAAAAGTTCAAGTGAGGTGGCATCATCAGAAGAGGAATATGTGCCTGATTCCACAGCTGATTCAAACAGCTCATGGGACAGCATAGCAGAGCCTCTAACGCAGACATTTAGAATTACAGAATTTTGAGGTGTCCACCAACAAGTCTGCTTCAAAAAAGAAAAGACATCAAGAAAGTTTTGTAGAGAGACGGTCCGTTTTTGAAGCTGCAGAATCCTTATCTGAAGATGCAATCAGCACAAGTCAGATTGAAGTATCAGAAGTTACTGCCAAAGTAGGAAATGCTGAAGGCATAAATGTTGATAGCGCTGATGCTGGGCTGAACATGTCTCAAACACATCCTCCTCTCTCAAAAATAAAGCTTACTGCTACATTTGTGGAAAACTACAGATAAAGTTTACACGTCACCTAAAACGTCATGAGAAAATGCATGCAGATGTTGCTCAAGTTTTAAGTCTTCCCAAGAAGTCCAAACAGCGCCAGAAAATGCTTATAAAGCTACGCAACAAGGGAAACCACACCCATAACTCAGAGGTCTTATCAAGTGGAGTTGGATCCCTAAAAGTAAGACACACAGCAAAGACAAAATACAATGCAAAAGACTATATTCACTGCATGTACTGCCAGGCATTATATCTCCGAAGAGATCTGTGGCGACATGTTAAAAAATGTTCTTCAAAACCAGTAGAAGCCAATTCAGAGATTGGAAGAAAAAAGGTCTTGTCTTGGTCCTCTATGAATGAGTCAGCTCTGTGTCAGCAAATATCCCCAGGTGTTTGGAAGATGTTAGCTGTCATGAAAGATGATGAGATAACTGCTACTGTGCGAAGTGACTATTCTATTCTTCAGCTGGCCCACTCATTTTTTAACAAACATGGTCAGGATCCCACCAAATACGACTATATTCGCCAGACGCTCAGAGAAAGTGGAAGACTTCTGCTTATACTTCGCAAGGAGTTCTCAATACATACCCTTGAGGATGCTGTGAGACCTGCTCATTTTGATGTGGTGATCAAAGCTGTCAAGAAAGTGTCTGGGTACGATGATGAAAAGCACTGTTACCGTACTCCAAGCCTTGCATTAAAGTTGGGTCACTCACTGCAGAAAGTCAGTGACATTTTACATTGCAGAGCACTGATGGCGCAAGACAGTAACCTGATAAAGTCAACCCAGAGTTTCAAAACCCTCTATGCTACAAAGTGGTCTGAACTCATCTCCCACACCGCTTTAACTACGCTGAATGAGCGTCACTTCAACAAGCCTTCTACTCTTCCTTTTACGGAAGACGTTCAGTGTCTTCATCTGGAAAAGATAACAGAACAAGCATTGAAGGACTTGGAAGACCACAGTTCACCAAAATCATATAGTGAACTTTGTAAAGCCACCATGGCAAATGTAATACTTTTTAACAGGAGAAGAGGGGAGAAATTTCAAAGATGACGCTGAATGGCTTTCTAGAGAGAGACACAAGTGCCCTGAACAAGGATGTCGCTTTTGGACTGACACAATTTGAACTTCACCTTTGTCAACACTTCAGTCGTGTTGAATTAAGGGGTAAAGAGGCCGGAAAGTTGCGGTGTTACTTTCACCAGACATGGTGAAGGCCATAACACGCCTAATAGATAAAAGAAAAGACTGTGGTGTTCTGGCAGAAAACCTGTTCCTGTTTGCTAGACCTCATTGTCTGACTCCCTACAGAGGACAGGACTGTTTGAGGCTCTATGCGGGTGAATGTGGGGCTGAAAAACCTGAGCTCCTCAGGTCGACGCTATTACGGAAACATGTCGCAACTTTGTCACAGATCTTAAACCTCAAGAATCATGAGTTGGACCAGGTTGCTAACTTCCTTGGCCATGATATTCGCGTTCACCGAGAGTATTACCGACTGCCAGAGGCTACTACCCAGCTGGCCAAAATCTCCAAACTACTGCTTGCCATGGAGAAAGGGTCTCTCAGAAGCCTTCAAGGCAAAACGCTTGAGGAGATTGAAATTGAAGGTAATGCCATTTAAAGTTGTTTACATTAAAAATTAGAACTGTTTCTAACAAATGTGTTTTCATGTGTGTTCACATTGTATGTAGGCAATCTATAGCACTTGAATCTCATTATTCATCAAGGTTATATAATTTATTTTCTTTTTTGACTGATTCAAGTGCACAGAGTGAGGTCGATGAAGAGAGTGAGGTCGATGAAGGAAATCTCACATATCCACAGACTGGTAAGTACAGTGTGATTTTTCTTGATTTTGTTTTATTTATGAAATCACATGACTAATGTTAAACTTTATTAGGCTAGAGATTCTGCAGAGATGAAAAGAACGACGAAACCTGTTGAGGAAGCTCCAGGCACATATTTATTGTCACCAGATGGTTAGACTTTTAACAGTGTAACTGCTTGCTATGATGTATCCCTAACCAATTTTAATTTCACTGTCAAGTCAGTAACCGTGTAATCTCTTACTGTTTTCTTTTATTTCAGACACAATTCGAGGGGATGTTAATTTGTGTCTGAAATGCAAGAAAACAGAAAGGGCCTTCTCGACTTAAGTCCCAGATAGCAATTGACTGCTCACGCAAGCAGACTGCACACACAGTTGGTTTGCATTTTGTAGGTGGGCTGATATGAGGTCACATGCAAAGATGGCGACGGGTGTAGTATGCCCATTCATTTTTTTTTATTTTTTATTTTTTTGTAACGTTTTCTGGTTTATTCTGCGACGAGTTTGGATGAGTTTGGAGATTATGAGGAAGAACTGGTGACTTTTTTGAATACCAAAGTTGTCGTAAACTAGACTATTACATACAGCGGAAAGAAATTTGTACAACTTGCAGTTCAGGGCTCATATGGATATTTTTTGCATCTGAATTTGTTTGGTCAGTCTTTGCAGTTTGACCAGTGGAGGGCAGCTGAATTGTCTCCGGATTTCTTCAGAGCTCAGCATCTTCCCCAACCCAGTCTCACGGCAGTTCGTGATATAGTCACGAAATTTAAAGTGTTTTGATCATCGATCGCATACGAAAGCTGAATGTGGATACGAGGCGCCCTACGACCTTCACCCCCCACCGAAGAATGAGGAATCCCTTCGCCTGTGGTTAAAGGCTTTAAATTTGAAGAAACCACCGAAGCGACCGTATGTTTGTTCTTTTCATTTCGTGGACAAAAGACCCACAGAAGACCACCCGATTCCAGAAAAGTGGCTGGGCTACGAGGTCCCAATAAAAACACCAAGGAGACGTGTCCAGAGGTTAGCAGACACAGGTAATGTACACTCTTGTTAGTTCTCAGTTTGTGTCCCTCTTGACAGTTAATTTCTTTCACATAAAGCCAACTGTCTTTTAAGTTTGTTCTCTCTTTTTATTTATCCATTGTGCATCAATTATAAGAAGTTACATAGAGGACAAAAATGTCTGTGTCAAAAAACTGTCATAAACTTTTAAGCTTGGGAACACAGACTTAAGTTTGGTATCATTTGAAAGAAGACACGTGGCAGATAATTGCTGAAGTAATAAATAATAAGTACATAGGTTTAAGTTTATGAAAATTATATATGAACATTATTTTATATAAATTATATATTTTAAGAAACGAGTTGAACTCTAAAACAGCTAGAAAATCAAAGCCATATATCTAAAAAAAATAGCTTTTGGTAAGATTTTGATTGGGTGCAGTATCAGATGTTCTCCAGTGGGTGCCAGCAAAATTCCACTAGTGCACACAGTGATTGTATTTGTTAGTAGTTGAATAGTCTCTCTTTCAATATTATTACCCAATTGGCTCTATGTGTTGAACCTGCCAAATTTTATGCTGTTAGCATTGACATCAATATTATGCTGTTAGTGATTAAAAACAACAACTGAAAAGAACAAAAATGTCCATAAGGATGCACAAAGGTTAATGATATATTTGTATTTTTCTCATCCCTGCTAGCCCAGGACATTTGTAAAAATTGGAGGCAATATATGCAATATGATTATTTGAATGAGCACTAATACAGGTGTTGCTCTATAACTTGCTGTTAAGGTAGTTGTAAGTATTCTAGGTATGTTTTATGTTGTTTGCTAAACTGAGCTAATGTGGTCTTATGTTTGGCAGATGACAGCCACTGTGATGAGGAGGCTGACCAGACCATTCCACAGTCAGAGTCACCTCTGCATAAAGATGCTGACACTCAGTGGGAGGTGCAGGCACTGATGGATCACACCTACACATTAGAAGGAAAGATGAAGGATGTATGCGACAGAGAAACACAATGTGGTGGAGAAGTACCCCTTGCCCATGCCATCCTGAAGAATGACACTAGCTGCGTGTTGTACACAGGCCTTTCTCTCAATGCATTTTTTGATCATGTAAAATATCTGGAACAGTTCTATAAAGCAAACTTTAAGATGCACGAAATGGATCAAATTTTGATGACCATGATGAAACTAAAGTTGAATCTACTCCAGGGTGATCTTGCAGAACGCTTTGCTGTGTCCCAGGGGTTAGTGAGCCGGATCCTCTCCTACTGGATAGACACAATGGAGGAGCACATGAGAATCTTCATTCCTTGGCTGCCACGGGAGACAATCCGGAGCACAATGCCTCAGTGCTTCAGGGAGAAGTTCCCCAACACCACCTGCATCATTGACTGCAGTGAGACCAACCTGCAGAAACCACACAACCTTGACTCCAGAGGCGAGTCCTACAGCCATTATTATTCCAGCAATACTATAAAGTATTTAGTTGCTATTGCCCCGTGTGGGCTTGTTATGTTCATTTCTCCTGCTTATGGAGGCAGGTGTAGTGACAAGTTCATCACTCAGGAGTCTGGCTTTCTGGAGTATCTTCGTCCCGGTGATGAAGTGATGGCAGACAGAGGCTTTACCATCAGAGATCTGCTGTTTGAGAGAAGGGTTAACCTTGTTCTACCAGCATTCACCCATAAAGGAGGGCAGTTGTCTGATGAGGACGTAACTGCCACAAGGAGGATTGCAAATGTTCGCATTCATGTGGAAAGAGTTATCAGGAGGCTCAAGGTGTTCAAAATAATCTCCCAGACTGTACCCATCAACTTGTCACACAAAATGGACAAAATCCTCAGAATCTGTGCGGCCCTTGTGAACATGCAGGGGGAAATCATCCACGAGGATGCTGATTGATCATGGACATATATTATCCATAATATTTGTAAATATTTATTTGACAGCCTGCAGTCCCTTGATAGTACTATAGTTTTCTCATCTGATTTGTCTTTAATAGTCTATTTTTCAGATATCTCTATTCTGCACTGCTGATTAGTTATTTTATAATAAATTGTAAAATGTAATTATAATACAGTAGGATGTGTTTTGAATCTCAGGTTTTATACTAAATAGTTTGTGACACCTTAATGTTTTCAATTTTGTAATGACTTTTCAGGTATTGTATAATATCAACTTATTTTTAGATTATTTAATTAATTACAGATACAAAAACATATTTAACTTGTCCAACTAAAATGTGTATTATTAAAATTTTCTATCTTTATTAATTTGAATTGCTAATGTAATTTGTTTTATTTAGTCATATTTTGATCGAGTGTATGTTATGTAAATAACTAAAAAAGAAGACTAGGAGGCAAGAAGTTATAGTATTTCACTAATTTATTAACTCATTTCATTTCTTTACATTGAATGTATTTACAAGTATTCACTTTTAAAATGGTAAAATAACACTACATTTAAACATTTCACTTATGGCATAATTTGTAGGCCATGTATTATACATATTAATTATAATCTCAATTACTATTAAAATGGTAAAACATCATCATGTTATAACAAGAAAACAAACTACACTAGCTATAACAAGAAAAACACCAAGGAACTAGGCTAACAAAGGGACAGCATAACAATTATTAACAGTTAGGTATCAACACATTAACGCAGACAAAGGAAAGCTAATGTCTGGCATGTCCATACAGCAGGTTAAAGGGATCCTCCACTTTTTTTTTTTGGAAATAGGCTCATTTTACAACTCCCCCAGAGTTAAACAGTCGAATTTTACCATTTTCAAATGTATTCAGCCGATTTTCTGATATTTAGAAGAATATCTAATTGACTTCCATAGTATATATACTATGGAAGTCAATGAGACCAGAAACGGTCTGGTTACTGATATTCTTCTAAATATCAGAAAATCGGCTGAATGGATTCGAAACCTGTAAAACTCAACTGTTTAACTCTGGGGGAGTTGTAAAATGAGCCTATTTCCAAAAAAAGTGGAGTATCCCTTTAAAGACTAGAACCTGAGCCTATTTACACATATGTACATATTTATGGCACAGTACAAGTCTGCCTGACAGAAACTCATCTACAATCCTTGGCAGCATGTGACTAAAATAGAAGGACTTGAGTTTAGGTATAACTTGTGAACAATACTCCGAATCGAATGGCACATCAATGACAACTTTCTCAGATGGAGCCCAGACAAGCAGCTTGCATCTCTCTAGTCTTGTACAAAACATACCTAGTTGGACTTGAAGGTAGTAACCACGGGATCCATTTGGTTGCAGCTGTGGAACCCCATCCACCATCTTCACATCTGTGAGCTTGCTGGAAAACACTTCGGCCAAAGATGCACAGTTCTTGGCCAGAACAGGACATTTAATCTCCAGCAGCTCTGTGGAGTTAACCACGCCATCTGGGCTTGCAGAAAGCCATGGTTCTGTGACACTAACTACAGTGCCTCTCTTCTCAACTAACCACAGCTCTCCATCCATGCGTAGGCCACCTCCTCATTCTCCTGGCCATACCTGGTTGCAGTGTTCCCATGGAACCTAGGAAACATGTGCTCTCTAAGAAAATTATCTGGCTTAGTAGATGCACGCACAGGGACCTTTTTTGCAGAGCTAGCAGTTATTCTTAATTTACGTGCATCAAACCACAAGTGGGAGGTGCTCTGCATTTTAGTGAACTCCTCCAAACTGGCACATTTTTCTCCATCTAATTTAATGTACATATCATAAAATGACATTCATTTCTGGCACTGTATATCTGTGCCATGCTCACTATGAGGCAGCTGGAGCTGTGTGGGAGCTTCTGGAGTAGGGATGGCTCGATACCACAATTTTGGCTTCGGTACGATACCAGAATCGAATACCTCGGTATCGATACTAAATCGATACCATAGGTGACAAATAACCAGCCTCAAAATTTGAGCGAATTGAAACAATTTTATTAATAAAACACTCCTTGAAACTCTGTCTGCTCTCTGCAGTACCAAATGTGCAAACAAAAAGTATAAAAATGTAAAAAAAAAATTTTTTTTAAAAATGAATAAATAAAAAAAATAAACCTACAGTCATGGAACATACAGTAAGTTCACTTTTGATTTTAGAAAAAAATAAAATAGGCTAATATCTTCATATCTTGTCAGACTAGAAAAATTGAAAATGTGACAACAACAACAAAAAAACCTACAGGGAACATAGGTTAAATTTTGATTTTGGAAAAATCTCACATCTTTTCAGTCTTATTTTTTGACAGCTCCTTTGACAGCTGCAGATTTTTGGACAGGAAAACTAATGTGTCAATATTGTCACTTGATAGTCTGGATCTAAGTGGGCTACAGATGAGGCCAGAGGTACTGAAAACTCTCTCAGAGGCTGAGCTAGATGCTGGAATGCAAAGGTAATATTTGGCAAACATCGAAAGAAGGGGGAGGCTTGATTCATGCCTTTTCCACCAAGAAAGTGGGTTGTCTGTGGCATTGGTCTCTTCCATGGACTTGTACATTTGGAGTTCTTTCTTTAGTCTGTCATTCGCCATCTCTAGAGATTCCCTCCCGGCTTGACATTCATCTCCCTTTCCCAACTCTTTTCTTTTTTTCTCTGATACAATAGAAGACAGAAGGCTACCCAAGTCTCGTTTTTGTTTTTTGCCAGCTGTTTGTTCTTCCTGCTCTTCCTGAGTTGACTCAATCACTGATTGTGGATTAGAGCTGTGACAGTTTTTTGCATTAGTACTTCTGTCACTTCCTTCTCCTTAGTTACAAATGTGTTCTTAAACCTAGGATCAAAGAAGGTTGCTTAACCCTTATGTGCTGTTGTGGCTTTTTTCAGCCACTAAGGGGTATTTTTTAGTCTTAATTTGGCCGTAACTTTTTCCTTGTTTCAGCAAATGGAATGATTTTTGGTGACAAATCTTATTTTGACACATATTTTGGGAAAATGCTTTGAAATTTTTCAAAAACTCAACAGTACACTCTGGGCAAATTCACTACCCTTTCGTTATGTTCGTGGCTGAAAAAAGCCACTACTTTAAACTGCTGTAAAAATGTATCAGATAAATATTTTTTTCAAATTTTTTTGCATAAATCTATTAACCGACCTCAGTCCTTATCAAAACTACTAAATGTTTTAAAAAAATTCAGGATTTTAACTCTTTAATTGCCAAATTCATAAATGATGTCACTGATTTGGGAAAAAAAACACACAAAATGACTTATTTTCAATATAAAATATGATTGTGGACTGGATTTTTTTTTACCTTTTATCAAAGTCTTGGACATGTCAAAGATTAGAAACAACATTGGTTTTGATGCATTGTTAGTTTTTGTGTAGCATCAGATTTTAACTTTTTCTTCCTCATTTACTGTTCGTGGCTGTTTTTGCCCCATTGACTTCCATTATAACCACATTTTTTGATTGTAAAGCCATGACACCATAAAATCATGCATTTTTGATTGTTGATGGTTTTCCCTGTTGGGAAGAGGTAAAATTTGTAATTTTTACTGTTGATAACCAGGTGGAACCATTTAACCCTTTAGACAGGCCTGTGCAAAAAAAGGTTAGTTTCTGGCTTTTACATGGAGTTATATGGAGTATAATAGCATATTACAGTGTGTGTGTGTGCGTGAGTGTGTGAGAGAGTGTGAGAACTCACCTTGATGCGTCTGAGAAAATAAAAATATACACTTCAGCTCTCAAAACTACATGGAGTAAACAAAAACAAAGTAAGTGTATTTATGCATCTGCTGCCTTTTGATGGTGAGAAATGCAGACTAAACAAAAACAAAGCAAAAGTGGATATAAACGCTTGTCATTTGATGGTGAGAAGAGCAGCAAGCAACATGAGAAAGGGCTTGACTTGTAGTGAAGTTTTAGAGATGATTATGCAGTCTGACCCCTCCAGCGAGCTGCAGGAGGTATTGTCTTCTCACTCTGACCGCAGACTCAGGATAGTCAGATCCTGGTTTGGATGTGGCACCCTCATCATCATCTCATGCTTCCACTGAAGGCGAGGAGGATTCAGATGATCCTGGATCTGGATGGACTGGGAGAATCTTGAGAGGGACATGGTGGCTCTGAAAATCGCACGACCACTGCGATCATCCCACAGGCAACGTGTGGACTCCCCTCTGGATCTGTAAACGCTGGCCAAAATCAGTAGACCCATGTAGGCACAGAGATCTGTGGAGTCCACCCCAGTCCAGTTTCTCATTGTGCGGTGCCCATGGAGGTCGGTCATGCTGACAATGAGGTCCGTCATCTCCTCCGTAAAAAAAAGATTGAACACAGAATCCATGTTCTGAACCATTGCCATAGCATTGCGTGTCGGCCCTCAACTCACGCTTCTTGCAGGCTGAAGAAAGGGAATTGTCTCCGCATTGGTGGAAAACCAAACTTCACTATTTCTCCCTATCCACCCAGATCCAGGATCCACAGAATCCTCCTGCTTTCAGTGGAAGCTAGTGCTCCACTGAAGGTGAGGAGGATTCAGAGGATCCTGGATCTGTGGACTCCACAGATCTCTGTGCCTATATGGGGCTGCTGATTTTGGCCAGCGTCTACAGATCCAGAGGGGAGTCCACACGTTGCCTGTGGGATGATCGCAGTGGTCGTGCGATTTTCAGAGCCACCATGTCCCTCTCAAGATTCTCCCAGTCCACCCAGATCCAGGATCCTCCGAATTCTCCTCGCCTTCAGTGGAAGCTCGAGATGATGATGAGGGTGCCACATCCAAACCAGGATCTGACTATCCTGAGTCTGCGGTCAGAGTGAGAAGACAATACCTCCTGCAGCTCGCTGGAGGGGTCAGACTGCATAATCATCTCTAAAACTTCACTACAAGTCAAGCCCTTTCTCATGTTGCTTGCTGCTCTTCTCACCATCAAATGACAAGCGTTTATATCCACTTGCTTTGTTTTTGTTTAGTCTGCATTTCTCCCCATCAAAAGGCAGCAGATGCATAAATACACTTACTTTGTTTTTGTTTACTCCATGTAGTTTTGAGAGCTGAAGTGTATATTTTTATTTTCTCAGACGCATCAAGGTGAGTTCTCACACTCTCTCACACACTCACGCACACCCACACACACATATACTCACTGTAATATGCTATTATACTCCATATAACTGCATGTAAAAGCCAGAAACTAAGCTTTTTTTTGCACAGGCCTGTCTAAAGGGTTAAATGGTTCCACCTGGTTATCAACAGTAAAAATTACAAATTTTACCTCTTCCCAACAGGGAAAACCATCAACAATCAAAAATGCATGATTTTATGGTGTCATGGCTTTGCAATCAAAAAATGTGGTTATAATGGAAGTCAATGGGGCAAAAACGGCCACGAACAGTAAATGAGGGAGAAAAAGTTAAAATCTGATGCTACACAAAAACTAACAATGCATCAAAACCAATGTTGTTTCTAATCTTTGACATGTCCAAGACTGTGATAAAAGGTAAAAAAAAATCCAGTCCACAATCATATTTTATATTGAAAATAAGTCATTTTGTGTTTTTTTCCCCCCAAATCAGTGACATCATTTATGAATTTGGCAATTAAAGAGTTAAAATCCTGAATTTTTTTTTAAAATTTAGTAGTTTTGATAAGGACTGAGGTCGGTTAATAGATTTATGCAAAAAAATTTGAAAAAAATATTTATCTGATACATTTTTACAGCAGTTTAAAGTAGTGGCTTTTTTCAGCCACGAACATAACGAAAGGGTAGTGAATTTGAACAATGCACAAGGGTTAATTAAGAAGAATTTGTAACTTCTCATTGCTGTTGTGACGCTGTGCGGAGAAATAGCGCTGAGACTGGATCCAAATGCAGTGTAGCTTTAATCAGAAACTTGGAACAGGAAACAAGACAAGAAGCAAGACTAGCAAGAATACAAAAACACCAACGTTCACATACATAAATTCAACAACCAACAAAGACAGGGCAGAAACACAGGGCTTAAATAATCAATGACAAACGAGCTAGACAAGATAACAAGGGGGCGTGAGAAATGAGAAACACCTGGGATAAATAATGGACGGGCAATAACTAATAACGAAAACACACAAAATCACTACGTGACATAGCCTCCCCCCTATGGGCGGCTCCCGACGCCCATACAAAAAACAAACAGTTCAGGAGGGCGGTGAAGCGGAGACAGTCTTGGGGGAGGGACGGAGGGCCAGGCCCGTGCAGGGGAACAGGACCAGGAGGTAGCCAAGGCGGGCCTGGGCCGCAGAGCATGGGCCTACCAGACTGGGCCGGAGACCAAGGCGGAGCAGGACGTGGCAGAGGCCAGGGCGGAGCAGGACGTGGCAGAGGCCAGGGCGGAGCAGGACGTGGCAGAGGCCAGGGCGGAGCAGGACGTGGCAGAGGCCAGGGCGGAGCAGGACGTGGCAGAGGCCAGGGCGGAGCAGGACGTGGCAGAGGCCAGGGCGGAGCAGACACAGGCAAGGTCCATGACAGCCTCGCCTCCATGGCCCCCACAGAGTACCTACTGCCCCCCCCAAAAAATACTTGGGGAAATTCACGGGAGGAGCCTCTGGGTGGTAAACGGGTTCAGGAAAGGTCTCCCGGAGCTTGAAGGGCGCAGTCAAGGTGATGCGCAGAGGCGGGGCCGGCAGGGCGAGGCGCAGAGGCGGGGCCGGCAGGGCGAGGCGCAGAGGCGGGGCCGGCAGGGCGAGGCGCAGAGGCGGGGCCGGCAGGGCGAGGCGCAGAGGCGGGGCCGGCAGGGCGAGGCGCAGAGGCGGGGCCGGCAGAGCGAGGAGTCTGGGCACGCTCACCGGGGCCTGGCGAACCAAACGAGTCCTCCCTCTCCTCCTCCTGCGGCGGCGCGTCACAGGGCTAGACACACTCGCTGGACTGGACAACTCACTCACTTGAAGAGGAGATGCAGCGCTCACTTGAAGAGGAGATTCAGCGCTCACTTGAAGAGGAGATTCAGCGCTCACTTGAAGAGGAGATTCAGCGCTCACTTGAAGAGGAGATTCAGCGCTCACTTGAAGAGGAGATTCAGCGCTCACTTGAAGAGGAGATTCAGCGCTCACTTGAAGAGGAGATTCAGCGCTCACTTGACCTGAAGACTCGCTCACTTTAACAGGAGACTCGCTCACTTGAACTGAAGATTCGTCCACTTGAACTGAAGATTCACTCACTTGAACCGCGAGTTCGGCTGGGCTGACGTGAAGCGCGGGCTCGGCTGGACTGACGTGAGTCGCGGGCTCGTCAATGCGCACGTGAAGCGCGGGCTCGTCGTGACTGACGTGAACCAGCGGTGAAGACGACGGGGGCTTCGCGGGTAAAGTACACTCGGCAGGTGTCGAGTAGAATAAGCGCGCAGTAGTGAAGAGGTCCTGCAAGGAACAAGCCCGAGCGACATACCCGTCAAGAGTCCAGTTGGCAAGGTCCCGCGGCATCCATCGAGCGATCTCATAATCCAGCCCGTTCCGAAACAGGCCCATGAGCTGGACATCATCTAGCGCTCCCAGACTGCAAATGGACAGGAACTCCTTCGCGTACCTTTGGACAGACCGGCCCTCTTGCAAGACTGACGACAGGTATTCTGTCATAGCCCGGTTGCTGACGACTGCTGGACCCATATTGAGGTTGGTTGTTCTGTGACGCTGTGCGGAGAAATAGCGCTGAGACTGGATCCAAATGCAGTGTAGCTTTAATCAGAAACTTGGAACAGGAAACAAGACAAGAAGCAAGACTAGCAAGAATACAAAAACACCAACGTTCACATACATAAATTCAACAACCAACAAAGACAGGGCAGAAACACAGGGCTTAAATAATCAATGACAAACGAGCTAGACAAGATAACAAGGGGGCGTGAGAAATGAGAAACACCTGGGATAAATAATGGACGGGCAATAACTAATAACGAAAACACACAAAATCACTACGTGACAGCTGTATCTCATTTCCAGATCGGTCCTGATTTCTGTTTTCATGTTGCAGGTTAGCACAGAGTCTGTATCACTGTCCTGTAGATGTGAAAGTATCTTCCACATCACAGGGATGACAGAAGAAAGTGTTGTCTCTCTTTCTCCACACAGGGCATCAGTAAAGGAACTTAGTGGGCCCAGGACATCTCGCACGGTCTCCAGTGTGGTGATGTCTGTGTCAGGAGGCATTAGGCACCACTTATTCCTGTTTTCTGCTAAAGCAGCACAGATCGCTTGTTGCTGTTCACAGAAACGGTCCACCATTTCAAATGTAGAACCCCAGCGGGTAGGTTCATCGTGAACCAGCTTGTGGTCTGGCAGGTGAAGGAGCCGTTGCTTTTCTTTTAAAAGCCTTGTCATTTTGTTAGATCTAGAAAATGTACATATAGTCTTTCTGAGCCTAGACAGACACGAAGCCACACGGTCCAGGCTTGTAGCCTTGTTCACTGCCAGATGTAGGTTATGGCCAAAGCAAGGAACCCAGTGGTAAGACTTCCCCTTAAATGCTTTGATGTTTGAGGATGCATTATCCGTTGTGATTCCACTTAGGCGTGTCATATCCAGTTTCCATGTTTGAGTTACTGTTTCTTCAAGGACCTCCCTGATGTTCTCTCCTGTGTGATCTGAATGCATTGCAGCACATCCAAGACACCAGGACTGCATTTCCCAAGAGTCACTAATGAACTGAATTGTAACAGCCATATATGCATCAACTGTTTGACTCGTCCAAAGGTCTGTAGTACAAGCAAAGTAAGGCTGGTTGGACAGTTGTGATTCAAGCACAGACCTTGTTTCATTGTACAAAGTGGGAATCTCTTTCTCAGAAAAATATTTTCTCCTTGACATCTCATATCTTCTGTCAAGCAGTTCCACAAGGTTTCTGAAACCGGGTTTATCAACAACAGAAATGGGAATTTGGTCCATAGAAATAAACTCTGCAACAGCTCTGTTAAGTTAACAGCAGTGAATATGAACACATTTCTTGTTTCCTCACAAAAGTTATAGTGGGATACAGATTTTTTCAGTCCGTATTTTCGACCTGCCAAAATATGTATCCCCCTCCTAAAATCTACAGATGATGGCCTATCATTAAGTCCCACAAACATCTGACAATCAGTCACACATTCCAGCCACTGAACAGACAATTACCCGGTCAACACTAAAGTCTACACACGAGAACATCGAAAAGAAAAAAAACACAAAGCAGTCTAACAGCTTGTACACACACTACATTACATACTTATAAACAATTTTGATTTACACATTACATTTACATTTCAACAAAAAAAATTGTTCAAAAAAAACTCAAACTATTTTTTATCTATTTTTTTTCATTTGTAAATACAAAAATGTTACTACACATTACAGACAACAGAAATGTTTATAAAGCTGTTTTTTTTACACATTTGTTTAATGAATTCATCAATGTTCAGATGTATTATGTTCAATAAATAAATACACATGTAAGCAAAAGAGCAGATTTATCCTTTTGTTTAAAGATAAAATGTACATGATTACTGTGGACGGCCGAGGGACGTGAGAGGAAGTCGCGAGCACACCGGTCTCGCATCTCTCACGGATGAGCGGAAGGGTAAAAGGGAAGCGACGGAGTGGATGATCAAGAGAGGAACAGGCCTGCTTTTGTTTGTATTTTACATTTTCTTGTGGTAAACCAGCAGGCGTCCACGAGGGGCTGCTGGCCGGTAGTTATGTTTTATTTGGCTAGCCAGCAGTTCCATGAGGTAGCTAGCCTGGATGCCAGCCCGAACTCCGCCCACAATATTTTTTGGACGGGAAGTTCGGTCTGGACTCGATTCATTGAGGAGAAATTATGATCTGGCAAAAAATGAACGGGCCAATCAAATTACCAGGGCGGGCTTTAAACGATGATGGACAGATGATCTGCATGGACGTAATCATCACGTTATTAAAGAGCGCTTGTCAGAGATGACTGCAGCTGGAGAATTGAGATGTATAGATTCCGCTGTCGCGTTTGCCGCAGGGGGTTTGTACACATTGTAAAATATATCGACAGCGCATTTATTTTAATAGACAAACAGAGAACTGCAATGTCGATCGGAAATATATTTTTGGCATCCTTCCTACATGATTGGGGAAAAGTGTAACTTATCAGCTGGCTCTGACGGTCGTTAAGAAGATGGGACGTAATGAAAAGCCTGTGGTCGTTGTGGTTTCTCCTTTGGTGGCACTCATGGATAAGTAAGTAAAAGAAGTAACACTCGTTATTTAACTTCTAAAATAAATAAAGTAGGCTACGTTCTGTATTTGAAAACTGCGCTATGCAAAGGAGTTGACTTATGCATTGCTTTGATTGGTTGTAGGTCTACCAACTATCCAATTGAGTGCAGAGGGATTTTTTTTTGTCCTGGTTTGGTTACGACACGCCTCATAATCAAAGCCCAATGGAGGAGTTTCAGACTCATATTCTCTCTTAAATATGAGTATGACGAAGTCAGGCTATGAGGTAGCTGCAGTCATTTCCAGAAAGCCTTTGTGAACAAATGTATGGCTAGAGCAGGCTCCAAGGAGTAGGCCACTGATATAGCCTGTCCTATGTGGACCGCTATCTCTCTCTCTACCCCTTCTTTTATTTTTCTTATTCATTTTCATGGTAGTAGTAGGCAACGGTACCGCCAGACCGGTAATGACTATGGCAAATTCACATACGGTAGTCTACTGCCGGCAACGGCACTGATCGGGTCAGAATGAACACCATCAACGACAACAACTCCTATTGGCTGCTCCCATTCACCTCTGGTTGGTAAATTTGTCTTGGTGTTTGTAAAAGTGTGTTCTTAGTAATTTGTTGTTTCGTGACTTGTAATTGTGTTATGGTAATGTCGTTTGTTTTATGATATGGAAAAAATGTTTTCTAAAATTTAAATTGGTCTCAAGCTCTGTAAAAGTGTTTCAGATTTTGTAATGTTAGTTTGCACCTCCAGGCCACCATACTTTTCATGTGTGTGAGCCAAACATTATTGTTCCATGTGCTAGTAAGCATTTTATTTTTACAATCTGGAAGTGTTGTAGTGATGTCCCCACACTCTAGCACCTACATCTGAGGACTGAGCTGAGTTGGTACAAGTGTGCCTTACTATAGTAAACATTCTAAACAAATCCTGTTATCTTTTCAAGCTGGTTTGCACCTCCAGGCCACCATACTTTTCTTGTGTGAGCCTAACATTGTTGTTCCAGGTATCCCAAGTTCCAATTGCTGGTCAGTGTTTGTTTTGAAGTGTTGTACTGGTGTTACACAAATACAGTTTTCAACTTTTCAATATTGAGTATTATTTTTACAATTACCTCTAATTAATAAAGATAATTCATCTTTAAATTGCATTCTCAATTTGTTCTTGTATTTCTCAAATATACCTCAGATATCATTCACATATATAGCTTCAGTAAGACATTAAAGAGAAATAATCAAGAGAAGGAAGAGACGTTGGACACACAATAATAAGATCTCTTTTAAGGCTCATTATTCTCAGATTTGTCTCATAAAAGACTCAGATTCATTTCATGTTATTCTCTTTAATTCTCCTTCAAATAACCAAGACGTAATTGAGATCAGGGATATGCAATTATGAGATCTCCGCTGTTTATCCCACTTCTCAAATATTGCTCAAATGGTTTTCTCAAATTAACCTCCTTTGTCTTACTGGTGTCTTGTCTCTTTCTAGCTTATGTCTTGCTCCTAAGGGACCCTTAGGAGAAGTAACTCAGAAACAAATGATCACAGAATGATATGAATATGAGAAGCTCAAATTGGTCTCAAAAGATGAGATTGAACAACAGATGAGCAACACATTTTTCCTATGGGATAGGCTCAAGAATGAACAAAAAGGCATGGCACGGCACAAACACACTTAAATAGGGCAAGACACAGGTGTGATACATCAGGCATAATGAGAAGTAGTGTTCATCAGGAGTCAGACGAGAAGCGCCACCTGCTGACCAGGAGGAAAACAGCGGTCCAGTTAAGGGATCCTTACACCTTGGCTTTATCTAAAATCATTTACCTTTTTTTATTTTTGTTATCTTGTTTTTCATGAATGTATTTTACAACATTACAAAGAGCAATGTGTATTATCCACTAATCTAGTTTATAATGGCATTTTTGTCATAGTTTCTCATCATATATTTTTTGGATTTGTTGTTTATCTTTTTAATGAAGTTGTCTGTATTAAGTAGATTGTGTTTAACACACACAAGAGTGACTTATTAGTTCAACACACAGAGTTATAGAAATTCTACTTGATTTATTAAAAGAACTGTGCTGGTATGGGATCGGTATCGCTCAGTTCTCAGAATTTTTGGTATCGGATCGATTCTGAAAAAGACGGTATCGGTGCATCCCTAGCACAAATACTCCCAAATATATTTTTAGGACGCACAGATTAACCCTCTGAGGACCAAAAACGCGTCCCCGTCATGCTGCCCTCAAATGTTAATCTACTACAATATTACATTTCATTTTGTCCAAGGAGCTGTTTTTTTAAATGCTCCTAAGAAAAGTCAAGTATCGTTCCATCATTGCTCAAAGTTAAAAATATCATACTTTATGATGTTAGTTTTAATAAAAATATAATTAAAAAAATTTAATCAAAGAAATTTCTCTGCCATTTCTTTCTTTTTGCTGTATTTGAAACGTACCGAACCGTACCGTGACACAAGTGTATCGTATTAAACCGAACCGTGAATTCTGTGAACCGTTACACCCCTAATATATATATATATATATATATATATATGTTGTCCTTTCAATTTTTTCTTGTCTGACTCACCTGAATGAAAGGCTTGTTATTATGCGTGTCTTTGTCTCTCAGGAGAGAATCACCTAATTATTCATGATGTGGGCTGTTTGGCATTGGCATATTGCCCATTGGCATATTGCCTTGGCAAACAAAAAATGTTTTTCACAATATAACCCAATTCACAGTTTTATGTGAACGTTTAGGAGGATGATTTTCAGATCATTGTGAAGAAAAAACCCTAGGCAACAACATCCATTAGTCAAAAGTCTTGTGGATGCATATATCGTATGTGTTTTGTGGCCTTATTTCAGAAACTTTCATTTTTAGTTTTTACAATAATTAATATTCTCTCAAAAATACAAACATGTACAAACATGTTGCAAATATATTATAGTTGCCCTGTTTGTGCTAAATATAGTGTAATTTCACCTGTGCACATTAATATGTTTATAAGCAGCTGAAAAAAAGACATGTCAAGGCATGTCAGAACATCTCAAGGAGCCCAAATACACCTTGGTCACCAGGGGGTTAAATTTTAGGAGCATATATGCAACCAAAATGGTCTCAATTTTGAGTCTTGTGTAATATTTTCTCATCAGTGGGTGAATGAGACGGGAGATAATCTTGACAGCGTTGCATTCAATCCTCTGCCAACGCTGTCTCTCTCTCTCATGTCATTGGTTAGTCTCTGCTCTACCTGTGCGTGTTCATGTATTTGAGAAGGCATGGCTTTGCAGATTTATCATGCTGGGATGGTGGATTAGGATTGCTATTGCCGGCCTTTCCAAAATTGCCTACCCTACCTTTACATAGTTTAAATTGTTTAACAGTTTCTTCTTGATTACTTCATTTAGGTCGGGGTGTGTTTGCCACAACATCTTGAAAGGTTCCTTTATTGGTCAATATAAAGGAACATTATTAGACAAATGGAAGTTAAAAACAACAACAAATGATTATACATACCACCTCAAACACAGAGGGCTGGACTACTATGTAAATCCCTGTGTATCTTTTGAAATGTGTTTCTCAACCCTGAAACCAAATACCACACACAGTTTTGGGGAAGATTAAAGTGATTACTAATTATGTATTCCTCTCTAGAGCATAACTTTAGTGAACATTTGCATCTAAACTTTTTTTTTTCTTATATAGCATGGATGCCTCCTTTGATGATGATTCACTCGGGTAAATGACCGTCAAAAGCCAAATGCCAAAATGAGGAAAAATTGAGCTGGAAGGAAAGCCTCATCTTTGTTTATTTGCTCTGAAAGACATCAATAATGGTGAAGAGATAACATATGATTATGGAGGATATGACTTGCCATGGTGTTCTCGCTGTGGGCAGAAAACGTGCAAGGTAGAATATTTCCAAATGTTATTAAAACAATTATACTATCATCATCCAGTTGCTTCAGATTTTTTCTGTCTTCCATCTTGTCCATGAGCCTGTCGCTCCAGCCTTGACAGGAAGTGAAGTCACATCTGAGGTCGATCCAAATCCGATATTGTGCATATACTATTCTGTTTTATTGTTTAGCCCCACAAAAGGCACAAAAGAAATTAATATTTAAGTCGTTAAATTCAAGTTCACGTAAACTTTTCTGTTCGCTGTGGCTGTCAGTCATTCTCCATTCAGTGTTCAAAGAGCGCGTCGAGTTCGGTTATGACAGTCAACACGATGACACTCTCAACAAGATTATTATTATTATTATTATACTTGATCTGTAGATTAAGATTTTGCATAATACAACTTTTTCATGCTGAACTGTACTGCTGTACCTTAATCATGTTACTTTCTACCAGGTGTCTCTTAGATCACAAAACTACAGTAGTCACCGCACTACCCAGACAGCAAACTGACATTGAATCAACGTGGAAACGACGTCTCTCATGACATTGAAACAACGTTGATTTGCTCATCGAATTAACGTTGAACCAACGTCAGACGCGGCATTCTTCAAAGCTAAATAAAATCGAAAATTGGTTTGCTTTCATATTGTTGAAACAACGCGTTGATTTCAAGTTGATTTTCCGTTAGTTTTGAAAGAATGACGCGTCTGACGTTGGTTCAACGTTAATTCGATGAGCAAAACAATGTCAGATCAACGTTGTTTCGATGTCATATTTCTACGTTGATTCAATGTCAGTCTGCTATCTGGGTATAATTGTTCTTCATGTGCAAAGTAACTAATATTTAAAACTATTAAAAGAAAATGCTGAATAAACTATTGCATACATAGTTAATGTATAATACACTGTCCATCAATATGTTTTCCCTTTGTTCTTTGAACTTTTCAATGCGGATTCGACACGCTGTGACTCATGTTGCTTCAAGCACATCATTCTGCGCTCGAGATGGAGCCTTTCACCTCATAATATTTTTGCACAATGAAATATTATTCATAGCATTTCTTGTACTGTCCTATCATATGTTACTGCCTCATTAAACAGCTGCGCTATAAATATTTAAAAAATCTTACTTTTATATCCTAAACGTTTTTTTTTTTATCTTTTTGATTTTTCTTATCTTATTTATCATGAATGTATTTTACTTCAATACAAAGATCAATGTGTAACGGTTTACCTGCTTTAGTACACTTATAGTCTGTTGTTTGTTCCCCACTAAATATATATATATATATATATATATATATATATATATATTTTACTAAATGTTCAGATTTTATAAAATTATTGTGCACTCGTGATTTTTCTAGAGTAGATTTTACTGCAGAATTATCCACTAATCTAGTTTATAATAGCAGTTTTGCTATAGAGTATGATCATATATTTTTGTAGTTGTTAAAGTTGTCTATATTACATAGATTGTGTGTTGAACTGATAATCACTCTTCTGTGTGTTAAACACAGGGTGATAAAATACTTATTACTTCATACTTCTACTTAATAAAATAAAGAATTGCACTGGTATCAGACCGGTATCAGTCGATACTCAGAAATTTTTATATCAGATCGGATCGGTTCCCGAAAAAAATTGTAGCAGTGTATCCCTATCCTTTATCACGCTTAAAGGGCGACCTGTGGGCGATGGGATTGCAGGGGGCAGCTCGTCAGACTCTGCTACCAAGACAAGTGGCTTAGTAAAATGTTGGTGAACCATATTAATCAGACCTGCAAACTTTTCGGCGATAATTGCCGTTTTGGGTCATTTAAGTGAATCACATAGAACCGGAGAGTATTTTATTTGGGGGGTTGGGGTTTTCATTTCTTGTCCTCAAAACAGAGCACTAATCTGTTTATTTTTAAGTGTTTATGGTATTATTTTATACAGAATTATTTATAATTCTGATGAGAATACAGTTCCTCATCAACACAGAACGTTTAGGGAACGTTTAGGGAACGTTAGAGAACGTTAGTTTATGGTTCTCTAAAGGTAAGTTTGAACCAAACCAAAAACTAACGTTTAGGGAACGTTCCCTCAGGGTTATAAAGTTCCCTAAATGTTAAGGGAACCAACCAACTAAAACGTTCTCCTGTGGTTGCACTATACCTCTACACAACATTCCCGTTTGGTTGTTCCGAGTGCGGTTTTGAAATGTTTATAAACCAGCTCCATCAAATCCATTTAAACATTTTAAACCACCACTGTTTGTGAGTTTTACGTAGGATTAAACAAATAATAATAGTTATAAATATTTTTATAATGGTAATAAAAAATATTTTTTATAGTTTTCTGCTATCACTGTTAGAATAACTTACATTCATTCATTTACCGTTGGCATTCCTGTACCATCGAGCAAATAAGGATGTGTAATGTCACACACTGTAGCATTATACATTATACATTTGCAACAGTACATTTAAATAACAAACTCCATGTATAATATTTAAGGAAAGAAGCAAAGAGATAAAAAAAACCAGGGAATGTGAAGATGACGTCACGCCGTGTTGCATTATATGTCCACCATATTTACAGTATCGCACCCAATACTGTTGTATTTAAATGCTGGAGGCTGTGTTTGGATTTTCTGTCGAGATTTTAATAAACGTCAGTTCAACTGCCATAGCAGGTCACACGATCGTCCAGGGAGGAAACTGAACAACGGAATACATTTTTTCACCTTTATTTCTTGGAAAAAACAACAAGGGAAGCAAGTCGAGGAGCTGACGAGAAGACGCCGCAATCACGAAAAAGTAAGTGAAATACGTTAAAGTTTCATGATGTTGTGGTTGTAATGCAAGTGTTTGGGGTTTAACCTTAAAGGACAACTCCGGCGCAAAATGAACCTTTGGTCGATTTCGTTTTACTTATACTATGGCCCATTCGCCTTATTCACTTGGCGGCCATTTTGAAAATGGAACGCCGCTGAGGGGTACACTCACCCGGAAGGATGCATGCGACGCAGCAGCACCAGCAATGAAAACTCGCAGTGCGGACCACCAATCATTCCTGTCTGCCCGAATTAACGATGCAAAATGTGAAGCAAAGTGTCAGTGACTGAAACATCCCCCGGGCTGTGTTAATTAAGGGATACAGTACCTGTATCGAGGTTTTATCCACGACATTGAACGTAAGAATGGACGCCAATTTACCTCAGTTTCTGCAAGCTTGTAGGAAGTTGACTGTGTACTATTAGAATCTATACAAATCCATAACCATCATTATTTTTATTCTTTATGAATCTATACATATATGTGAACTTGTATTGTCACCATAGCAGCTTATCATTGTCAGTGTGTAACAGGATCAGTCCCTGTCAGACCTTAAAATCACTTCTCCTCTTTCCTTTTACATGTGAGTGATTTGATTGTTTTACATGCATGTGTGTGTATGTAAGCTACTGGATGTGTATCTATCTAAACAATAAAGTACAATTGTATTACACATGGATGATTTCCTTCATAACTTTATAATTTAATATACCGGAACCAGAACAAGTATAAGAAAACATAAAAAAACATTAATAGGCACACTGGTAAAGGTTTGTAAAAGTAACTTTGTATATAGAAGTTGGTACAGGGGAATAATGTAAAATGGCCTGCCTGTACTGTAAGCTTGGAAAAGGAACCAGAACATCAGAAAACAATTCAAATCAACTGGCCGTTCAAAAAACAATGATAGGCAGAATAGTCTAGGTTTGTAAAGGTAACCTTGTACATAGAAGTATGGAAAAACAACCGGAAAAGCTCAGAACATTGGAAATTGCATTAGGAACAAACCATTTAAAAACATTAACAAAAGAGAACTAAATACATAAACAGATTATCAGTGATGTTTTGCTCGTTGTTGGGGGGACAGATGTGTAGCCCATCTTGGCAAAGTGAGCGAGAGTGTAGAGCAGCCTGATGAGATGGTTGCACTGTCCCAAGCCAGCTTTGCAGTTGCACTGCATCTCCCTTATAAATGACTGCTCAAGTGACAGCTCCACCTAAAAACATAATCAAACTTTAGATACTTGACACTTCAGAGTTGCTATTAACAAATATATGATATATAAATATATGATATATATATATATATATATATATATATATATATATATATATATATTAGGGGTGGCACGGTTCACAAAACCCACGGTTCGGTTTGTATCACGGTTTTAGGGTCACGGTTTTCGGTTCTGTACGGTTCTTGTTATTTTTTCTTTTAATCTTTAACACTCCAGAAATGTACTTCAGCATGTGATATATAGCTTAATTATCCACACTTTAGGATACAGTATTAAAAAAATATATATTATATTCATGCAATCATGCACAAACTGAATTTGACTCTTTGACTTTAAGCACATTTTGGGACTATCTCAGAGGAAAGCTAGGTGAGATTTAGATACAGCAAGAGAGAAGAAATTGACATGCTTTTTGTTTATTTGGCAAAAAAAAAGAGAATGTGTATCACTATCTCTACAAGAACTTGTGCATTTTTATCACATAAATCTTATTTACACAAAGAAATTAACTTTCATGTATCAACTGCTAACTTTTGTAGCTCTTACCAAAATTCTATCTTTTAAAAGAAAAAGAGAGGAACTCTTAAAACACTGTCTTTTAAATGTCAATATACATGAAACCTCATTGCCTATAGATAATTAAGCTATAGCAATAGCAAAGGCCATAAACATAAAGTGAAATTGAAGTTCAACCTCAACACAAAAACAGTATCAACAATGCTTCTATTCCCAAAATGTGAGGGTACTTTTTTCCACTTAAAATTAAAGTGCAGGGTTTGGAAACGTATGACCGAAGCTCTTATCTATACATAAAGTGCCACTGTAGTTAAATTAAAATATCATAACATAAAATCCAAAATGTTCCCACACACTGGACTTATACCATAGACCAGGGATGGGCAACTTTGATGATAGTAAGGGCCACAAATATTTTTTGTCACTATCCGAGGGCCAAATGTGACGTGCACTTCCACCAATGGGATATTGGAGAATTAGAGGGTACCATTTTATTAGAAAACATATGTAGGTATGTCTTTATTACAGACTCTGCTAAATAAATCAACCTGCATATCCATATTCAATTATTTCTTCTTTTAATGAATGAACTTTTAACATAAACAAAGACATTACTGTGGCATTACTGTGTTTTTAATATTATTCCAGTCAAGTGCAAACATGTTGGGCTCTCAAAAAATATACAATTATTGCACAAAACTGAAAAGTAGCCTATTAAGTAAATAAAAAACTACCATTTTAAAGGGACCAAACATATGTCTTTATTACAGACTCTGAAATGTTTAGTGAACCAACCTGCATTTCCATACTCAATTATTTTTTTCTGCTTCTATTCATTGATGAACTTTTAACAAACTTTTTAAAATTATTTTTTATTATTCCAGTGTAAACATTGTGGGCTCTTAAAAAAAAAACATTTACTGATGGCACAGAACTAAAAGTATTAAGTGAAGCATACTTTTCACAATAAGCTGCCGCTTTATCTCACCTGCAGGGGTTAAGTTTACAGTTAATGAGATACTTGTGGTTTCTCTTGCTGGCGTGCAATAGACTGGATGTCAATATCAATGTTAGTGCAGCCAATCCTCATGAGCTGAAACAGAACATCATCGCTGATCCTGTTTCTCTCTTTCGACTTGATATGTTTCATCGTGGAGAAACTGCTCTCGCAAATGTACGTGCTCCCAAACATGCTGGCCATTGACAGTGCAAAATCCCTGAGAAGTGGAAAGCGGGGCTCTGGTAGTAACCTCCAAAATGAAACTCCCTTCTCACTGCGCTTTGCTTGAAAAAACGGGTCTGACTGAAGTTCGCAGAGTTCAAGCTGCAACTCGGAGGGTTGCTCGCTGACGGCAGCAGAGAGGGGGTCAGTAAATAACGCTATTCGCGGCTGCATGGCGTGGAAATCATGGAAGCGGCACTTAAACTGCTGCTGCAGTGTTTCGATGTCGGCTCTGTATTTGTGAAAAATGTTACCGCATTCAGGGACATCTCTCCGCATTTCTTCACAAGAGGGAAAGTGTGCCAAATTTTGACGATTGGGCGAAAATCCTTCTTTGAAAAGCTCTAATTTAGACTGAAATGCATTCATGTGTGCATAAAGGTTGGATACAGTTTGGCCTCGCCCCTGTAACTGTGTGTTCAGGTGATTGAGGTGTGCAGTAACGTCCGTAAGGAAGGCCATATCGCAAAGGAATTCTGTGTCTCTGAGTTTTCGGGTGTAGGCACTTGTATCGCCTCGAACACTGTCCTCCAAAAACACAGGAATTTCGGCGCGCAAAGCAAAAAAACGCTCAAGACACTTTCCTCGGCTCATCCACCTAACCTCGGTGTGCATTTGTAAATCCCCATATGCCGCGTTCACTTCATCCAAAAAAGCTACAAACCTCCTGTGACTCAGAGACCTATTCCCTCCTCGGATGAGATTTGTAACTTTTGTCACCAGATCCATAACGTGACTGAAGTTAAGTGTCTTAGCACAGAGAGCCTCCTGTAAAATTAAAAAAAAGATTGATTCAGCGCTAAAATCTATATATCCTGTCATATTAATCTCATAAGGCCACCAATATTCATAATCATAAAAAGTGAGCTGAATAAAAAACAATTCACCTGATGGATGATGCAGTGCAGTATAGGACAGTCCACCCCACTCTGTTGGAGGAGCCGGCGAAACCATTGTGTTTTCCTGCATCGCAGGTGCACCATCAGTAACGACGGCTGACAGCTTCTCAAAGCCACCATACTCATTCACAACACTGTTAACAGCGTTGAAAATATCCGTCCCTTTAGTAGTGTTGTGCAACGACACCAATTTTAAAAGTTCTTCGTGTACAACAAATGAACTGTCAATCGTTCTAGTGAAAATCAGTAGCTGGCTAATATCCATCACATCCGTGCTCTCATCCAAAGCTAATGAGAAGTATTTGCAGTCGTGCATGACTTGTTTCAATTTACCATCGACGTGATCAGGGCCGTATTAAGAGCTCACTGGGCCCCGGGGCTATGAGTTACTGCAGGGCCCCCCCACCACTTTAGGTCACCAACTACATGAGCTAAATGTTATATTATTATAGCCTACGAGTCATTTTATCCATCTATGATATACTTCACAGTTAAGTTATGTTACTTTTAACATGATTTTTTTATCATATCAAAATGTATTGACTAAAATTTCATAATTATTGTGACCAATTTCAATATCACCAAAAAATAATAGGCTAGTAGCTTAAGAAAATAATCTCAAGCTTACTGATGACAAGTCACAAATTAAAATAGAACAAAGGCACAATAAATCGACCTATGAAAAACTTAAAGCACTGAATAATATTATATATCCTAAAGTAATCAAATATACAATACATGGTTTTCACTATAAATTCAACATTCATTCTTGTTAATTTTGCAAAAGTAATTCAGTCAAATGCAGTAAATTACTTTCTTTCTGATGTGTGATTAACATTATTGACACACATGGCGACAGCAGCTTTATTAGCAGCGTCTGTCACTTTGAGACCTCAGAGTCGGATTCAAGTGCGCTGTGCAAAACCGTCAAAACCAGCATTTACAAAATAAATTCTCCCGCTGCTCACTGTGCCTGAGCAGTTTGAAATAATTTGTAATTTTGTATCCAAACCACAACGTTTAAAAACGCGTTTAAATGATAAACTTACATCATGATGGCGCAGCAAAATTTAAATATTTCTACCGGATATATTATCGCCAGTCCTTTAGGCGAATATAGAGTTTAATCAAACACAAAAAGCAAAATTATACATCCATCAAGTTAATATTCAAACTTACCGAAAGTTTGTGGGGTCGATGATGACGCTGTGTTTTAAAAATAGACTAGATTAGAATGAAGAGAAGAGTAAAGGCGATTTATTGGTTGATGTATAGCCTATTCTAATAAGGCGCAGGCAGCAATCATCTATAGGTCTACGTGCAGCAGCAGGTCGGTCGTTCACAAGTTAAATATAGAATAAAGATATTTGTCATATCAAATTAAAACCTGACGTTTCAATTTACCATGGTTTGATTGACAGGTGGCCTGGCCAATCATAACGCCGAATACGCAACTTTGTCCGACAACAAAGCTGTCAGTCGGTGGACATGAACTTGAAAACGGTAATGTTTAAATTACTTAAATGACAATATTTGAAAGTTGAGACTTTGTTTCATATCAACAGTAAGCTACTCTGAACTCTCTCTCGTAATCACTCGGTGTAACGTTAGTCTTTGCCCCGCAAAGTATTTTTCACTGCGTGAGTGCATGAGAACATGATGTGCGTGATGACTCGTGAGAGCCGCCTGGCTCGTGGCCCGTCACATAGTACCTAAAAAAGGCGGGTCTTTGCGAACGTCTCTATTAATGATAATGATTCCATGATAATGCATGGAATATAAGGCAAAGTGCAACTAAATAACAGGGATAATTTGTGGGGGACGTTGCGTGGTAAGGCTTTGGTAATTAGATGGCTTGCAGTATCTGCTCCACAGCCAATCACGGGCCCCCTCCTTGCTTGGGCCCCGGGGCTTAAGCCCCGCCTAGCCCTATGGTTAATGCGGCCGTGGACGTGATTATGGATGTCAAAAATTCTGCGTGTCACTGTGCGACGGGACAAGGAGACAGTTTCAAAGTTTTTAGCCATATCCTCGTCTCCAAATGATTTGGCCATTTCCATTGCACACCTCTTCACCATTTCACCATCTGACAAGGGCTTCTTGGCTTTAGCAAGCTCCAGCGCCACAGAGTAAGATGCCTTTAGCGCAGACTCCTGTGTAGATGTAAATCTTGTAAAAATACTCTGTTGTTGGTTGAGCTTTGCTTTCAGGTCGGTTATAATAGCGGCCCTAGCAGCTCCGGTGTACTTTCCATATTTTTCCCTGTGTGTTGTATTGTAATGGCGACTTAAGTTGAAATCTTTAAAAACGGATCTTGTTTCCAAACACACTAAACACATAGGTCTACCTTTGAATTCTGTAAACAGATAGTCTGTTTCCCATCTCGCCTGAAAAGTACGATTTTCTTCGTTCAGTTTTCTTTTTTTCCCGCTCATGGTTCTCTTCATCGTTGACTGTAGTGACGCTGGTCAGAGTCGTCCGACTAAGCATGTTTTGTATGAAGGCGCCCTCTATCGGTATACTTTATCATTACATTTGGAATTGGTTCAGATGCGCAATCCGTTCTCACGCGATAAAACCTGTGAAACCAACATTTCCATGGTATTTGAAAATTCACCCGCGGGCCGCACTGAGTGAGGAGGCGGGCCACATGCGGCCCGCCAGTTGCCCATCCCTGCCATAGACTTATACGACGCTGGCGCTTCCTCCAACTCCCTCATCTCTCCCACTTGCCATTTCTCCGCGTGCCGTGACCTGCAGCGCTCCATACTCCACTTTTACTGGCTTGTTTATTAACTTGAACCGGCGCTGCACAGAGCGATCGGTAATGACATCAAATACCGCGAAAGTGATGAATGCATACGGAGCCGACTCGCGCAGATTGATGTTATAGACCTTATTCAGAGCCGCGCCATGACAGGTATGAAGTGAGGCTGTGAGGGATAGACTTACCATGTTTCCAATGGCATCCGCTGTAAAAAGCTGAATAAAGCTCCTAGATTACTTACAATTTTCCACAGCTTACATTGTCGGGAGTTTTTTGTCAACTGAAATGTCTTGGAAGGATATTTTTCCAGTGTTTCATAAGCAGAACAATCCGAAAACACGTTAAATAACAGTACAGCCCATTGAAGAGATGCATGTCTATCCCTCACAGCCTCGCTTTCATTCTCATTAAAAATCAAAGATGGCGCTGCCGTGAATAAGGCGTATTCACCGATCGCTCTGTGCAGCGCCGGTCCAAGTCGAACAAGTTTATGTCGCACGAAAAGAAACACATGCACGTCACATACGGGCACGAGGTTACATTGCGCATGCGTCGAACCGTGAGACGCACACGCGCTCCGAACCGAGACAAGCGAACCGAACGGTTCGGGTGTTTTTTCATGTACCGTGCCACCCCTAATATATATATATATATATATATATATATATATATATATAATTGACACACACACTGATTGTGCTGCTAAGAATTAGGTACATCTGGCATTTAAATTAAAATACTGGCCATGAAAATATTACAGGCACATGCTGGTAATGGTAGGTTGTTTACAGCTGTGATGCTTGATAGTTATACTTCTCATTACACTATCATTGTCAACAAGCAATTGCAACATGCACCTAGCCCTGTCTGGCTTTGCTAATTTTAAACAATAATATTTTAGTAGATATCAATGAGGCTTATGTGATATTACATTAACTACAGATAACATGTTAATGAGATCAAATCAATATGTTATTTTCAGTCAGACAGGGAAAGGTACATTGTTGATATGAAGTCACAATGAACTCTAAGCTCCTGTATGTTGTGGTGCCTCATTTTTTCTGCACCGAGGGAAAATACCTATAGCCCTCACAAATATGTGTGATGGGCTCCTATTAACTGCAATTAAAGACATGTTAACTGTTAAATAAAATCTAACATAGTAACTTACACAGTCAACAACTCCATATTACAGCTTAGCTTACTAAGGTCGATTGACGCTCTAGAGCGTCAAAAGGCACACCCCTTACATATCTATTAATAACTTCGGATTGGATGACGGTATTAACTTACTTTTTTTTTCATGAAAAAGCTGACATTCGTCTGCATAAACTGTGTCGACTTCCGGAAATTATAAGCCTTCTGTATATTAGTGCAAATCTATTGCATTTAACCGAAAAACGAAGAAATATTGCTTTATTCTGGTCTAATGATATGCAACGCTGTTGGTGTGTGTGAAGCAATCACAAACCTGTGTGTGAACCAATCACAGACCATAAACAAAAAGTGACGTTCTCATATGCTCTAGGAACGTAAAAGGGGAGGGGATCCGGAATCAGCAGGTCCAGGTGTGTGTGTGTGATAGCGGACGCAACTTGTTATTCACTGTCTTTGGACGCGGACACTCACAGTTGGAAGTTATTCGATACAGTTTGTTAGCACTTTGCAATATTCTTTTCAAGAAAACCATGGCACAACCGAGATTCACTGCCGAGCAAGTTGCAGATATGCTTTTTGCCGACAGTGGTGATGATAGCGAAATCGGATCTGATCCCGATCGTTTTGATTCAGAGGAAGAAGATCAGATATTCCACGGAATCGATCCATTTGAGGAGTAAGTATGAATGATATTTTACTGATGATATATTGTATCGTTTTTAGTCAAATGACTTTATCATAGCTTTTCAGAAATAAGGGAGCAGTAATCAAACAGTGTGTGCCATGTGCGCAATCAATGAGCGCTGCGTAATCAAACAATGAGTGGCATGTGCGCAATCAAAAATTGAACGCCATGTGCGTGATCAAACAATGTGCGCGTTTTGTTTGCCCCATGTAATCAATTTTGTTTACTTTGGGTGTCTATTTTATTGTAATGTTTTTTTTTTTAGGAAAATGTTATTGTAGTTTTTCAGAAATAATGGTGCGTGAGTTATCTAAGGCCTGTACTATTTGTCGATGTGGGAGGGGGTTTGCTTTCGACATAGCAGCCATATCACCCTGTAGCCCAAGACTGGTTGCCCATTAAAGCTAAGCAGGGCTGAGCCTGGTTAGTACCTGGATGGGAGACCTTCTGAGAAAGCCAGGTTGCTGCTGGTAGAGGTGTTAGTGTGGCCAGCAGGGGGTGCTCACCCTGTGGTCTGTGTGGGTCCTAACGCCCCAGCAAAGTGATGGGGACACTATGCTGTCAAATAGAGCACCGTCCTTCGGATGAGACGTTAAACCGAGGTCCTGACTCTCTGTGGTCATAAAAAATCCCAGGATGTCTTTCGTAAGAGCAGGGGTGTAACCCCGGCATCCTGGCCAAATTTGCCCAGTAGCCTCTGTCCATCATGGCCTCCTAATTATCCCCATATACACCAATTGGCTTCATCACTGTCTCCTCTCCACCAGTAAGCTGGTGTGTGGTGAGCGTTCTGGCGCAATATGGCTGCCGTCGCATCATCCAGGTGGATGCTGCACATTGGTGGTGGTTGAGGAGATCCCCCCCTTCTATGTGAAGCGCTTTGAGTGTCCAGAAAAGCGCTATATAAATGTAACAAATTATAGTATTTACTCTGTGCATTTTATTGTAGCCTAATGTTTTTAGGGAATTTTTTTGTAGCTTTTCAGAAATAATAGTGCTGTAAGCCTTATCTAAGGCCTGTACTATTTTGTCTA
>NW_024121157.1:780534-882733 GCF_016745375.1 Pimephales promelas
CCAGCACTACACTTCCCATGATCCTCTCGCTGCACACCTGAACTCACTCCCTCATCAGCCTCCCGTTCAGCGTCCTGTTCATCTGTATCACCTGTCTTCACCTCATTAACCCTGATTCCTCTGTGTATTTAGTTCTCCCTCTGTCAGCCTGTGTTTGTCGGTCAATGTTTAATGTTACTTGGTGTACCCCGTCTTCCTGCCTGTATTTATTTAATAAATCCATGTTCTTCGTGATTCTGAACTCAGCCTGTCCTTCTGCCTGACCCACACCCGTGACAGATTGACCGACCCCATAATGGATACCTTCGCTGCGGTCCAACTGCTCTGCTTAGAGCAAGAAGACCGGTCCCTGGAGGACCATTTGATTGATTTCCTCTCCCTCGTTCCATCCACAACCTTCCCGGACGACAGCCTCTGCAGCTTTCTCTATGCTGGCCTTAACACCGCCACCAGAGGGCAGTTGTCCGGGAATGGTCCCCCGGGGAGTTTTGCAGCATATGTGGAGTGGGTGCTGGTGTCCTGCGGATCTCCCTTCACCATCGATGATGGCACCACCCCCACTCCAACACCGGAGCCCTCCTCTCCGCTGGTCCCCACCAGCCCCGCCGAGCCCGGGCTCTCTCCTCCGCTGGTCCCATCCAGCCTCTCCGAGCCCGAGCTCTCTTCTTCGCTGGGCCCGACCAGCCCAGCCCCAAAGACCGTCCAGCCAGCGCCAGAGACCATCCAGCCAGCGCCAGAGACCGTCCAGCCAGCGCCAGAGACTGTCCAGCCTGCGCCAGAGACCGTCCAGCCTGCGCCAGAGACCGTCCAGCCAGCGCCAGAGACCGTCCAGCCAGCGCCCGTCCAGCCTGAGCCCGAGACCGTCCAGCCTGAGCCCGAGACCGTCCAGCCAGAGCCCGAGACCGTCCAGCCAGAACCCGAGACCGTCCAGCCAGAGCCCGAGACCAGGATCCCACCCAGCCTCCCTCTCCCACCTCCTCCCGTCACGCAGCCGTCAGCCCTTCCGTCTGCCAGCTCCCCTGACCCAGCTGGGTCGTTGGATCCCCGGCCTTCGCCTCACACCTCCTCCATCTGGACACTTCCTCGGCCCCCGGTCCCATTGGCTCCCCCGTGGCTCCTACCTCCCTCAGCTCCTCCATGGCCCCTCAGTCCACCAGCTCGGCCAGGCTCCCTCGATCCTCCGGACTCCCTTCGCTCCCTCGTCATCCTCCCTTCACCTTGGGACTTCCTTCCTCTGGCTCCGCCCCGTCATGTCACCCCCCCAGTTCTTTTGGACTCCTCACTCCCTCCAGTCACCCGTCAGCCCTCACTCCCTCTGACCTCACCGTGTCCCTCTGTGCCCCTGTCGTCACTTCCGTCACCTGAGCCTGCGGTGTCACCATGGTCCCTCGGTCCCTCCTCAGCACCATATGTCATCTGTCCCTCAGCTTCACCCTGGTCTCCTCTCCCATCTGCTCCGCCCCTGTCAGTCGGCCCCCTGGTGTGGTCAGCCCCGATTCCATCGGCTCCACCAGGGGTCCTCCCTCCATCGGCTCCGCCCTGGTCTCGCCCTCAGCCTGCTCCGCCCTGGTCTCGCCCTCAGCCTGCTCCGCCCTGGCCACGCCCTCAGCCTGCTCCACCCTGGCCACGCCTTCAGCCTGCTCCACCCTGGCCACGCCCCGCTCAGCCCCCAGTTCGTCCCCCCTCCTTCCTCTGTTCTGTGGCGTGAGGTCACGCCTTCCGGGAGGGGGGAGTTCTGTCACAGTCCTTCGTCTGCACCATCCTGTCTGCGTCTCCAGCACTACACTTCCCATGATCCTCTCGTCTGCACACCTGAACTCACTCCCTCATCAGCCTCCCGTTCAGCGTCCTGTTCATCTGTATCACCTGTCTTCACCTCATTAACCCTGATTCCTCTGTGTATTTAGTTCTCCCTCTGTCAGCCTGTGTTTGTCGGTCAATGTTTAATGTTACTTGGTGTACCCCGTCTTCCTGCCTGTATTTATTTAATAAATCCATGTTCTTCGTGATTCTGAACTCAGCCTGTCCTTCTGCCTGACCCACACCCGTGACAGTATGGTGACTACAGTTACAAAAATGTAAATATTTCTTTTGTTTTTTTATATATTTTCACCCAATTTTTTTTGCAAGTTTTCTAAAGCTTTTGAGGAACAAATATTTGTTGTAAAATTCCTTATTCATTTATGTTTCATATTTTTATATAATAAAAACCAAAAAAATTTATTTTTGTTTTTGTATTTCTTGGTGATATATCACATTATAACTCGCATAATTGTTTCAAAAAGTGAATTGTCAATGCATCCAAATTGTAGCTGAGAATCTGTAGAATCCAGAAATATGTGTCTCTTTACTCTGCTATGAAAATTGACGGTTCCAGAAGCCAAAATATCAATATAGTGCCAGGTGGGCTTAAAACCCCTTAGACCTAAGTTACCTCTGGCTGCTGCAAGCTCGCAGAAACTGGCAAATTGGCGTCCATTCCTACGTTCAATGTCGTGGATAAAACCTCCGATACAGGTACTGTATCCCTTAATTAACACAGCCCGGGGGATGTTTCAGTCACTGACACTTTGCTTCACATTTTGCATCGTTAATTCGGGCAGACAGGAATGATTGGTGGTCCGCATTGCGAGTTTTCATTGCTGGTGCTGCTGCGTCGCATGCATCCTTCCGGGTGAGTGTACCCCTCAGCGGCGTTCCATTTTCAAAATGGCCGCCAAGTGAATAAGGCGAATACTAGGCAGGTATAAATAAAAATAAAATATAATAATTCAATGTTTGCAATAAAGCAGCATAAATTTCTTACCTGAACTCTTTACGAGGCCGCGGAAAATGGCGGAGATTATACGCTGGTGCAGGGCGTGCTGAAGTGCCACGGTTGAAAAGCGAGCGCACCTCCGCCTCAGTAGTCTGATGGACAGTCGAGCTTGTTGTGACGGACGCGCTGTTGGATGATCTTTGTGTCTCCTGTCTATCACATGCCGCTGCAACTGTCTCAATAAAATCACTATTTGCCAACAGATTGTTGACAATTTCCCGAGCCCTGTCAGCCATGTTGAACTATGTAAAAAGCAAACAACATGACCTTTTGCGGCTAATAGCCTAATTATCTTCTGACGTATAACTATATATTCGGGCTTTTTATATATTCAGGATTACATTTATATATTCGGTATTTACATTTATATATTCAGAATTACATTTATATATTCTGGATTTACATTTATATATTCAGGATTTACATTTGTATATTTGGGATTTACATTTTTATATTCGGGATTTATATTTATAAATTCAGAGTTATAACTGTATATTCGGGATTTACATTTATATATTCGGGATTTACATTTATATATTCAGAGTTACCCCTGCAAACAAGCCTGCACTGGCCCTGTCCGGGCCCACTTAGGGCTAGCCTAAGGGCCCCCTGCAGGCTGCTAGCGCAGGGCCCATGAGAATTTGCTCATTGGCAAAACGTTGGGCCTGCATGGGCAGCCCTCACTTAGCCCTCACTAAACCCACACAGGGCCCGCACACTGGGCCCACAAAACGTTGGCCCTGCATGGGCAGCCCTCACTTAGCCCCAAGGAAGCCCTCACTAAGCCCACACAGGGCCCGCACCGCACACACAGGGCATCTACAACAATAGATCTAGTTCACAATTAATCTGTTTCACTATGAATAGACGCTTTCATCAGACGCGTTGCCATGCACATTTTAAAAACACCTTAAACAGCTTCTAGAAAGTTCCCAGTTATGTCCTCATTTTGAATAATTTTAGTGAGACAATGTATCCTGCCTGAATATGTTTCTTGCTTGATATTGTATATTGTCATATTCAACTGTTGCATTATTTTATTTGTCGTTGTCTTCCTTCCTCATGTGGGGACGTGGGTGATGTTCGCTCTAAGCTGCGCCCGTGCAAAAAATAATAAAATGCCACGCAGAGGACCGACACGAAACGTGTGGAAATGCATTTGATTGTAGTTTAACCCTCAGGTGCTCTTCGTTTCGGAGTCACACTTGTTATCTTCCCGGTCAAAAGTGTCTGAACACCTAAAAATTAAACTTTCTCCATCCCAGTAAAACCAATGCAATTTATTTTTGTTCTATAGTATTTATTCTTTTTAATTTAGTATTTTGAGACAATTTAATTGAATTTATTAATATCTATGCAATATTTATGGTTTATTTTTGCCATGGAAAAATATATATATTTTTCTATATATATATTATTTTTTTCAAAAAAATATTAACACAGTATTTTAGTTTAATATAGAGTCTAGGCCTTCAGAAAAAAAAAAAAATTTGAAGAAAATTAGCACCATCTGGTTACAGTATAAAGAAAAAGCGTAAAATCATGGTGTAACCACTAGATGGCATGTACAGCTCTCTATGGAGAGGCATGTTAATTCCCCAAATGTTTATGAACACATTTTTTGTTGTTGGTGGATTTGTATATATAGTTGAAACAATCTCAAAAACTATTTCTTATTAAAAAATTTGACAAAAAAAATTCACTATTTATTTTTTTAATTTTTTACAATTTCTTATGGGGGTCATTTTTGACCAAAGACCACGAGTGTGACTATTTTTTACGACCACTTAGCCTGCTCGGATCATGACCTCAATTTTTTGTTGTGTGTTCACATACCCAATGCCATAAAAGAAGTGAGCATGTGTGATTGGCAGTGAGTCCTGTGTGTGGACAAAATAGCTCAATACGAGAGGCAACGAGAAAATCACATCGTAATGTTTTAAAGAAGAGTGGTTTGATTAAAGTGGTGGAAATAACTGTTGATGGGCATATTTTATTATATTATAACCCTAAATAAAGAATCTCACAAAGGTATTGTTTAGGTTACATTAGGCCTATATTTTATTATATTAAAGGCTAAATAAAGCATCTCACAAAGGTATTGTTTAGGTTACATTAGGCCTATATTTTATTATATTAAAGGCTAAATAAAGAATCTCACAAGGGTGTTGTTTAGGGCTCATTGCCATTAAAAAGTTTAAAACCCCTTGCTAAAGAAACTATTAGAAATTCATAAGGAATAAACAATCTGTCACGGTTTGATTCGGTTTGGTTTTGATCTTCTGTTTGCATTCTTAGTCACATGTCCTTGGTTTTCCCGCCACTTTTCTGTTACCTTCATTAGTTCATCTTCGTCACCTGTGTTTTGTTAATCACCTTCATCTGTATCACCTGGTTTGGTTAATTCATGTCTGTATTTAGTTCCTTCAGTTCAGTCACTCTTTGGGAGTAGTTTCTCTGCCTGTTTGTACCTGTCTGAAGTTTCATTTTCCCCAAACCATCTCAGTGTAACAGAGTACTTTTCTTTCTTACTATATTCTATTATTGGAAAGAATTGAACTGTCTTTCATTTTCTTTAATTTATTTATTTTTGAGCAGGGACAATGCAAAATATACATTAACCTTAAAAAGGAGAGATGCATTTTACCAGGTTGTAGCACTTGTGCTGATTTCCACCTGTAGTCTCTGGGCAGGCTGATGTCAACAGATATACATATTAATACTCCATTTATCCCAAAAACTATATATATGGCATTCATTTACAAATACACTCACACATACACATCAATTACAATACATTTTGGGAACATGTTTGTTTTAAAAGAAGCCATTTTTTGGCCCGATGTGGAAAAGTGTTGATTTACACATGTGGTCAGTTCTGTTGGCAACTTGTTCCACTGTTTGATGGCCACACATGAGAAAGCTAAGCTGCCGAAAACTGTTTTACACTGAGAAATCGTGCACTCGCCCCGAACAGTCGACCTAGTGGCTCGAGATGTCATTTCTGAGCTCAGTGAGATCAACTTTTTTTAACAGAGGGGTTGCAGTATTATTTATGATCTTAAACAAGAGACAGATATTTGAATATATGATTGTTTTCAAACCTAATATACTGTGTTTTTATAAGAATATGACGATAATGAAATAACCGAGATTTCTTGTCATAAACGTTAGAGAAGTTTTCTACATTCCAGGGGCCTTAATGCTGTTTTACATGCTTGTGACCAACTCGTCATGCAGTATCGAAAGTGTGGAATTATCATCACATTTAGATATAAATTAGATGCACCTATGATCAAAGAGTTCCTAATATACCTAAAATGTGCTATATGAATTTAACGTGTTGGTAATCTTTTTAATATGTTTTTTGAAAATTGGTTTTGGGTTTAGAATGACTCCTAAACATTTAATTTGGTCTACCTTTTTAATTTCCTGACCCTCAACTGATTTTGTTAAATGAAAGTTAAATGAGAGGGTTTTTTTTAGCCAAATAGAAATCTTTTCCATTTCCTCAGTTAACTTTTGAGCAACATCCTTAACAGTGTTACCATGAATATACACCATTTTGTCATCAGCATGCATTATCATTTTAGCATTGATACACACACACGGAAAATCATTAATATAAAGTGAAGACAACAAGGGCCCTAATATAGAGCCCTGCGGCACACCCATAGTGCATGCTCGTAAGAGAGATGATACATTATTTATAGATACACTCTAATGCCTTGCACTGAGAAAAGATTTAATCCAATTGAATCCGGTGTTGAACTCGTGGAGATTCTGGAAGCTGTCTTCCGTAAATGAGCAGCACAGAGAGCTAGATTACCATCGTCATTTTCAGGAACATAATCAAACATAAATTGTATCCATTGTTGAAGTACAGCGTCCGTGGGAAGCTCGAAGTCAGAAGACCTGACAGCTGCGTGAACAACACACTCGACGAGCTGGAGCTGCTGAAATATGCACATGCTCTTTTCTGCTTATTCTGGAGGGAGGGTTGATGCAAATGTGTGGGTTAGTGACGTACCATAACCCAGCTGTAGTCCCAATCCAGTCGTTTTTGTAGGCAATTATACTTCCTGATTTTTAAAAGACGATATCTCTGCTTACACTGAACTTTCAGCGCTGCAACTTTGCAGATACTGTTCATGCACCAACAGCAACATTACACACTATTTAAAATGAAAAAAGTGAAATCGCAGTCAACCCCCCCTTTAATATTCATCAATTGCGAAATCATGTTAAACACAGAGAGGAAATAATAAAAAACATAACTTCACTCAATGTGAAGTAGAAGTTATCGTTGGCGAGGTGGAAAAGAGGAGAGAAATGTTGTTTGGAGGGCACAGTGTGGGTATCCAATATGTCCGTCTAACGGAGCAGATATCAATAGGGGCTGGCTGCAGACTACGGGGCGAGTGGAGCTCCACTCAAAAGCGGAAGTACGTCACCTCCACTGCGCCGGAGCGCATATATACGTCATCTCCACTGCGACCGAGCGCATATATTTTCATTTTTTTAATTGAATCTTATATCAAACATACAAGGCACATCACAACCGTCTTCAGATAATCTTACAACATGAATTGAACATGGAGTACAACATTGTAAAAGATAAATAAATAAATAAATAAGAAAGAAACCAAGAGACTCAGCAGTAGACACTAGGAAATAAGTTTGCATAAGTATCCATGAAAAATTAGGGATTTTTTGTTTTACAGCATTTCAGGGATTGTTTATACAGAATTATATCATTTAGAAAGGAATAAAAAACAGGGGATATTTTAAGAAATCGACATTTATGTATGAAATATTTGCCCATTAAAATCAGATTATTCACTCCAAACTCAGTTTTTCTGTTCTCAATTTGAAGTCCAAATTTAATGTATTCATATGTTAAATTTTGAATATTTTGTGTATCATACACTGTTAGACCTTACCAGGTTTTTTTACAGTAAAATACTGGCAACACTGTTGCCAGTTATTTACTGTAGAAATGCACTAAAACTCGAGTTGACTAAAAAAAAATACAACTTATTAGTTTTAGTGCATTTTTTTACAGTAAATAACTGGCAACAGTGTTGCCAGTTATTTACTGTAAAAATGGACTAAAACTCGAGTTAACTAACTTAACTTGCAGAAACCAACTTAAAAGAATCAACTAAATGTATAATGCATTAATAATAAGAGCAAGGTATTATTGTGAACTTATTTAATTATAAACAATAAAAATTAACTTTTGTAAACAAAGATTTCCACCGGATTCTGCAACTAACACAGACAGTGCCTTTTAAATAAAGCAACATGCAGCATATCATCAATGTTTGTAGATCTTCTCCTGGACTGATGCTCAGGCTCTACTCTTCAGCACAACGGTGACCCAAAAAACAAGATTTTACAGTAAACTACTGGCAACAGTGTTGCCAGTATAAACCTGTTTTATAACTTACAGTTTATTACTGTTAAAATACATTTTGTGGGAGTGTCTTTTTATCTTACACTGTTAACCCTTTCTACCCCACAGGAAAATTCACACTACAAAGAGTAAAAATTAACATTGATGCAGTGTTGCAGTGAGATAATTAAGGGAATATGTAAGAGATTGTTGAGCATGAACACCTGCTGTTAACAAGCAGAATCACTGAAGGAAAGAGGAACAACAAGAACAGAAAATAGAGAAACACAAGAACTACAACTGACTTCAGCCATTACACATTATTACACTTATTATTAACCAGTATGGCTTTATTTCTGTCATACATCTATAGAAGATGTTGTTGAGATGTTTAATTAAAAATGTTTGGTTTGAAGTTACCATCATAGAGATCAGTGTTTGCTTTAGTTGGTCTGCTGACGCTGTAACACGAGAATTTCTTTAGACGCTGTGAGCTGTGTTTAAGCAAGTCACACTTGTGCAGACACACAGTTTAGTAATGATTTGTCAAAACATGACAATCATCATATGGTCTGTTCATTTACTAAATAATTCATTTTTACTCATTCAGAGTTTAATTCTCAACCAAAAGTGTTACATTACCACCACTGTGAAACCACAGCAATTAATTACGACTAATTTTTCTTTTAACATATCATACATAAACCAAAACAGCGCTACAGTGTTGTTGAAAAACCAATATATCAAAATTTAGCACATTAATCTCAATAATGGTGGCAATTTTTTTTTATTCATGCAGCAGTGCATGCTGGGAGTTTTATACAATCCTGGAACCCAGCATGCACTGCTGCATGAAACTTTTGAATGTTACCGTTGTTGAGATGAATATTATAATTGTTGATGTCTGTGTGTGTCTGACTTTAACAGGATATTATTTAAATGTTTTATATGATTACAATATTATTCAGAAGACATGATTAACCAACATATTGATTTCATGTTGTATATTCACAGATTTATTTTATAATTATAACTTAATGTATATTTCGTATTAAATACCCATTTATTCAAAGAGTATAAACAGGAAAGATCTGAAAATCAGACATATCTTGAATGATCATGACATCATCACAGCAGCCAATAACACCAGATCAACTTCCTCTTGACTTTTTCTAGCTACAACAAATGTGTTTTAAAACTCACTGTTACAGCAGTCATAGTGGGATAAATGTCACAAGTCCAGGGATAAGAGACCTAAGTAAAGCAAATACTGATCTCCATTATGGTGGAAAAAAACTTTATTATTAATTAAATCTCTGTTAATTCTCAACAAGAACTTTTATACATTGAAATAAATAATGTTAAACTGGTTTGTAAACTGTTTTCACACTCTGTGTTGCTGGAAGTCAGTTGTAGATCTTGTGTTTCTCTTTTTCAGTTCTTGTTTCTCTGTCCTTCAGTGATTATGCTTATCAGGTGTTCATCAGTGTCTCAATTCACTCACTTCTTTTCATTCAAGTGGACTATATTAGTGAACTAATGTAGGGAATAGTGAATTAGGGTATAGGGTGTGATTAGGAACACAGTCTCTGAGTGTTGACTTTGAGAGCTGTTAATTCACAGTATATTCCTGTAGGCTAGTTTTGTTTTCTACGGTATATTACTGTTTTAATGGAAAATGGTATGATAGTGTCAGAATTTGGCCTGTTGCCAGTATTTTACTGTAAAAAACCTGGTAAGGTCTAACAGTGTACCTGATCCAGTAGGCCTACTGGAAAGCATCCCAGAAGGTCTGGGTTACACTACAAGAGAGGAAAAGATGTTCTGCGGATTCAATATCAGAATTACAGAAAGTACAAACATTCACATCCATATTAAATCTTTGATGCAAGAAGTTGTTACATGGATAAATCTCATTCATCACTTTGAAGTGAACTTCTTTTACCTTCGGTGAAATAGGAAAAGAAAGGTAACTGGTTCTTATCTTCACTAAACAATTGCTGGTGAATTTGTCGAAGATATGTTTTCTCTTGAATGGTGAAGGGAAGCAGATCGAAGTGAGAACATTTCTAAAAAAATGTATTATTACATTTGTATTACATCAGTATACTAAACTTTTACGGTTTATGACTTTTAAATATAATATTATAGTAAAAATAATTTCAGAATTGTCTATTTAATGGTAAATAACGTACAAAACAACCAATGTTAAATAATGAAGAATAATTTCCCCAATTCAGTTTTAATTGTTTTTATGTAAAAAAAAAAAACAATCAAATAATCTTACATTTTTACAACACAATAACTGCAAGGGACCATACTGTAAAAAAAAAAATACAAATATGAAAAAAGTAATTATTTAGAATTTTGTATTCAAAGCAAAATAACGTGCAAATCAACCACAGTAAAATACTGAAGAATAATTTCCAGTTAATTGAATTGTTTAAAATATATATATATATTGACAACACACCTGAATTACAAAAAAAGTGACCTGAATTGTTACATGAAAGACACATTGCACACACACACACACTTCACTGTTCAAGACCTCCATCATCCAAAAAGCAATCCCAGCTACAGTAGCCAGGGTTGTCATCTGAGGAGTAAAAGCCCCAAAGCACTCCCCGTTGTCCATTTCCCCGTTGTCCATTTCCCACAGTCTTTGTAAAGCGGGCTGCATTGTAGGCGACTGCAAATAGAGATGGTGTACGGCTTTCTGTACATTTGACAGTGTCTCTCTGAGAGTCTTTTCCAATTCACTACACCTGTTCAATTTCAAAACAATGAAAGTCACAATTAAGACAATAAATGAACAAATCTTAAACCCATTTATTCCCCATTTTTTCCCGGACACAAAAATATCCAAATCATGTGTCATTAGTATCCCTTTGAAAGAATCAATCATAATTTTTTTTTAATTTTCATGGAAAAGAGTGTGAAAAAGTGAGTTTTATGATCGGTCACAATTGTGACCGGTGGGATAATGTGTTGCATCAACCATTGGACAGACTGAATATAGGTCTATTTGACCTGTGCAGTGTGTGGTGTGCGAGCATGCGTGTGGGGTGTTGCAGTGTGCGGGGTGTGTGGTGTTGGGTGTGCATGTGGGGTGTGTAGTATGTGATGAGTGTGTGTGGTGTGCATGCATGTGGGGTGTGGTGTGTGTGCATGTGGGGTGTGTTGCGGTGTTTGGTGTGTGTTGTGGTGTCTGTGAGTGGGAGTGCATGTGGGGTGTGTGATGTGAGTGTGTGGAGCATGTGGGATGTGGGGTGTGTGGTGTGCATGGTGGGGTGTGTGGTGTTGGTGTGCTTGTGGGGTGTGTGTGGTGTGTGCGTGGGGTGTGTTGCAGTGTGCGTGTGTGGTGTGGGTGTGCATGTGGGGTGTGTGATGTGAGTGTGTGGAGCGTGTGGGGTGTGCATTGAGGGTGTGTGTGTTGTTGGGTGTTAGTGTGGGGTGTGTTGTGTGTGTGATGTGCATGGAGTGTCTGGCGTAGGGGTGTGTGTGCCATGCGTGGTGTGTGTGTGTGATGTGCGAGTTTGTGTGTTTATAGTAAGTTAGGTAGCAGCAGAAAGTAAGGTAAGAGTTAGTCTTTGTGTATTAGCATATAGATACAATGTATTATTTCAATATCTGCTGGAAATGCATTGATAAATTATTCAGTAACATTTTTATAGCCTTAGAAATGAAACATATTTTTTACAGTCACTATTGTGACCAGTGGGATTAAATGGGTTAACTGCCAAAAGTTTCATGTTAGGGAAATGGAAGAGGGTGATATTAATCTAGCCTAAAACACGATGGGATAACTATACTTATTGAACTCACTATCAAGCCAGCTGAAGTGTGCCTCCTGCTGAAAATGCTCCTGGCTGACAATGTTGTTAAATCTCTGGCATGTCAGAGCCAGCCTCAGGATTGCAGAGCAGCCGTCTTGTAGAACTACAAAGACAAGGATCTTCTGGAGAATGTCATCGGGCAACTGTGGATATGAAACAAGATTTAATATGTCATTGCAAGCCAACATTAAAGTGATTATGAACACATACCAGCAAAATGTCAGTGGCCACAGCCCCATCATGTGAAACCCTTAACATCTTAGCTGGGGGTTCTCAGATTTGTAAAGTAACCATGTAACATACCGTACAGAGTAAGTTAATTGTTTTAACTGAAATTGCATAACGTTAAATTATCTTCACATTTACACTTCTCAATACAATCAAACAATCACCACTAAACAGAATTAAACAATCAATACAAACATACATGCCACACACCAATAATAATGCTCAAAATGGAGATTTGCGTTTGTGCATCTCTTACAGTTTTTCTCGATTGTTTACACACATTTTCTGGTACTTAAAACACAATGACCACAACACGTAACTCATTCATCACCAACCCCCTGAACCAATTCTGCTGATCGCGAACTACAAGCACAATTCCTGCTTTACACTCAAATTGCAGCTCTAAAACACACTTTTTTTCAAAACACTACACACAATTCTCTGCATTTGGCACAATTTTCATGCAGAAAATCTCTTGTTTTCATGAGGAACACACTGCTATTCAAATATTCACACTGACTCACATGGACAAACACATTTCACACAGTTTTACAATTAGCGATCAGAGCTTTAGCATAAAATACCAAAACCAAAGAGAGGATGCAGCATAGATATTTTTTATTTCTTTTTTTACTGTAACAGCATAAAAATTCTGTTGTTTTGTATGTAGACCACTGTATGTGCAACTGTGTGTTGGTTGGGGTGTACAAAATGTGGGATCTATCTCCCATTGATTTTGTGGGGAAAATAAAATATATTTGTTACCGTGTATTTGTGTGTTCTGGGTATAAAAAACAATATTCTCAAATATTTTACAACACACTTATGTATGTAATGTCTGTAGTAAGTGTAACACTGAACAAAAAAGGCCCAAGTCATTATGATGAATGGAGAAGAAGTGTTTTACATTGATCATAGTGATTTACATTGAGCACATCAGTGTTCAACTGGTTCTTTTAAATGTCTATTCCTATGATGGTTTGTGTGTGTCATTTGAAAACAAAATACCATTTTGAGAAGAAATAACATTGTTTTGAATGTAAAGTTTCATTTTGCACTAGAATTGAGGGGTTTTGGTAATTGTGTGAGTGTTTTTAGATTTGTGTGTAGAGTTCTGAGAATATGAGACATTCTTTCAGAAAATGTGTGTAAACAATCGAGAAAAACTGTAACTAAAAAAATGTCAAACATTTAAATTAACAAGCAATCAATATAATACTCACATCTGCACACTGTACAAACATATAAAAATAATTAGAATTGATAGCTACCTGAATAGAAGGGGAGAAAATCGCTGATGTCTCCCCACAGCGAAGTATGGAATGTAAAAACCCCGCGAATTTACTCCGCCCCGCCCCCGCCCCCCGCGAAGTGGAGGTGACGTATTTCCTGTTAGAGAGTGGAGCTCCACTCGCCCACAGTCTGCAGCCAGACCCTTCTCGAAAACTGTCGTAAACTCGTTGTCAACTCCCCCGGTGATTCTTTCCGGTGAAATCTCAAATCAAAATGCACACAAACGTGTCCCTTTTTCTCATGGGTTCTAATTCCGCTCTCGTATATTTTTTCCCCCTCATCAAAACATATATGTCACCGGGGTGACAAAAAGGCAGGCGGAACCTTTTATCATGGCCGGGTTTCTGTGGGGGGGGGGATTTCCGGTGTAGGACCCGGAAGACTCTAGCGCCGGAAAACTCCGAGCGGAGACGGAGAATGATTAGTTAAATTCAAAACAGGTGCGGGGCAGGACTATCGCGATCGCGATTGGGACACGTTGTCAGTTGGGAAGGATAAAAGGGCATTTCATCTTCAACAAAGGAGGGGCAGGAGAGATGAACGGCTGTGTGTGACGTTCGGGTGGATCTGGAGATGTGGATAAGAGATAAGTGCTGTTGATGTTTGGACTGTGATACGAGAAATCTGTTTGGAGGATGTGATGAGACTTCATGAGGTGTAAATCTGTCTTTTTGGAGGAAGTTTGAATGTCCCACGCTTTATTGGAAGAAGTCCAAGAGATTGTAGTGCTGTGCAGTGGACCAGATCCCCTGTCTACGCCCTAGTTTGTGAGTGACAAGACTTTGCAGTGTTGTTCATTAAATCACGTGTGCCGATTTGTGTGAATTACAGTTAAACACGAGTGGAAGTGTAATGCAGTGACATCGGGGAAACGGTTCTGGCTGTGGATATATCGCCCGCATCTCGTTGGATGGAGGAAGTCATCTAGTGGTGAAATTCTTCTCTTCTCCTCTTTAATCTCTACGTAGGATTGTGAAGTTCAGCTTGCTGTTGAATCCTCACTCCTCCATGTGCTGCTTGATCCTATGAGTAGAACCAGCTACACTGTTGAACCCGCACCGTTATTCTCTGTCTGCCTGAGCCCTGTGAGGAGAGCCAGTTGTACTGTGGAATCGTCATCATAATCCTCTCTGTCTGCCTGAGCCCTGTGAAGAGAGCCAGCTTTGCTGTTGAACACTTATTCCTCTCTGTTCATCTGGATCCTGTGAGTAGAACCAGTTACACTGTTGAATTATCGCATGTACCCTCTGTCTGCCTGAGCCCTGTGAAGAGAGCCAGCTTTGCTGTTGAATCCTTACTCCTCCATGTGCTGCTTGATCCTGTGAGTAGAACCAGCTACACTGTTGAATTCTCATAATTCTCTCTGTCTGCCTGAGCCCTGTGAAGAGAGCCAGCTTTGCTGTTGAACCCTTATTCCTCTCGGTTCATCTGGATTCTGTGAGTAGAGCCAGTTACACTGTTGAACCCGCACCGTTATTCTCTGTCTGCCTGAGCCCTGTGAAGAGAGCCAGCTTTGCTGTTGAACACTTATTCCTCTCTGTTCATCTGGATCCTGTGAGAAGAACCAGTTACACTGTTGAATTATCACATGTACCCTCTGTCTGCCTGAGCCCTGTGAAGAGAGCCAGCTTTGCTGTTGAACACTTATTCCTCTCTGTTCATCTGGATCCTGTGAGAAGAACCAGTTACACTGTTGAATTATCACATGTACCCTCTGTCTGCCTGAGCCCCGTGAAGAGAGCCAGCTTTGCTGTTGAACACTTATTCCTCTCTGTTCATCTGGATCCTGTGAGAAGAACCAGTTACACTGTTGAATTATCACATGTACTCTCTGTCTGCCTGAGCCCTGTGAAGAGAGCCAGCTTCGCTGTTGAATCCTTACTCCTCCATGTGCTGCTTGATCCTGTGAGTAGAACCAGCTACACTGTTGAATTCTCACCTGTATTCTCTGTCTGCCTGAGCCCCGTGAAGAGAGCCAGCTTTGCTGTTGAACCCTTATTCCTCTCTGTTCATCTGGATTCTGTGAGTAGAGCCAGTTATACCGTGAACCCTCACCGTTATTCTCTGTCTGCCTGAGCCCTGTGAAGAGAGCCAGTCGTACTGTGGAATCGTCATCATAATTCTCTCTGTCTGCTCGAGCCCTGTGAAGAGAGCCAGCTTTGCTGTTGAACCCTTATTCCTCTCTGTTCATCTGGATTCTGTGAGTAGAGCCAGTTATACTGTTGAACCCTCACTGTTATTCTCTGTCTGCCCGAGCCCTGTGAAGAGAGCCAGTTATACCGTGAAGTTGTCATCTTGACTTTCCGCCTGTCTGAGCCCTGAGAAGAAAGCCAGCCTGTTGTTGAATCTTTACTCTCCCCCGTCTATCCGGATTCTGTGAGTAGAGCCAGCTATACTGTTGAATCCTCACCTGTCATCTGTCTGCCTGAGCCCTGGAAAGAGAGCCAGCTTTGTTGTGGATTCCGTGTTCCCCTCCGCCCATCCGAGCCCTGTGAGGAGAGAAACCGTTCTGCTGGGAATCTGAGAGAACTAGTTCTACTATTGAATCCTCACCTGTCTTCTGTCTGCCTGGGTCCTGAGAAGAGAGCCAGCTTTGCCGTGGATTCCGTACTCCTTTCCGTTCATCCGAATCCTGTGAAGAGAGAGATTGTTCTGCTGTGAATCTGAGAGAACCAGTTATACTGTTGCACCCTCACCTGTCTTCTGTCGGCCTGGGTCCGGAGAAGAGGGCCAGCTTTGCTGTGGATTCCGTACTACTCTCCGTCCATCCGAATCCCGGGAGAAGAGAAATTGTTCTGCTGTGAATTCGAGAACTAGTCCAGCTGTGAATCCTCATCTGCTCTGCCCACCCGAGTTTTGCTTCAGCTTGCCGAAGGCTGTTTTAGTTTAATTTATTTAATAAAGATTCTGAATTTTCTCTAACTTACTTTGCCTCTGTGTCCTCTGTGGTGTTGGCTCCTCGCGGTGGTACGTGTGTCGGGGGTTGGGACGGCCGGTCATCTGGTGTCCGGTCCCCCCGTGACATATAAAACCACTGATAAACATTATATAAATTCAACCACTGATAAACATTATTGGTTTTGATGAGGGGAAAAAAAAACTATTCGAGTGTGGAATTCTACCTCTGGACGGACCATCACTGTACATATGCTATCAAGGGCGAATATTTTCTATATACTCACTATACTCGGACATTGTGCTCATTTTTATTTATGTGCATCAGGAAGCTACAGGACATCGTCTTTCAAAACATGACCTACTCGAAAGAGAAAAAAAGAATGAATGCGTTATTGTACCCAGCACTTTTGCCCTTCCGAATGCGTCTCTGTCCCCAGCACATTTCAAACCAAACTGACGCCCGAGTCATGTCCACTGAGGTATGTATGATTCTCAGAACAATATTATTATGTTGAGATAGTGTATATTTTTATTGTGTTACCAAACGTAATCAGTAACATTATGGTTAAAAATCAATATAAGAAATATTTCCGCTATTTATTTATTTTTAGTTTAGCCTACAGCTATAGCTACTTAGATTATGCATTATCAAAATAAATGTTACGTTACATTCTTCTATCATTTTTCTGGTGATCCGAGTTGTCTATCGTAACGATTGACCAAAGAAAGTCAAACACGTTTAATTTGTTTATTAAGTTTGTTTATTTTATTATTGAAGCTTGAGACCGGTGGTACTGGTGGTCTGGGGTGCCCCTTGCTCGGAGTTGATGACACTTGCCAACGCTTGTAGCTAAAAAGGAAAAAGAAAATGTATCAATCTTTTATCAACATATCATTTATACACAAGGTCAAACTAGCACAGATGGAGTTGCATGTGTGAAGTTGCAATGCAATTTCTCGTTTACTTATAGTTCTGTTTGTGTAAATGTGGGTAAATAAATATAAAAAGTTGCATTATTAGCTAGCAGCTCTCGTGTCGGTTTATGCATTATATATCAAGTCAGCACAGTAACATATAACCAGTGTTGTGCAAGTTACTTCCAAACTGTAATACATTAGGTATTACTTGTTACTGTTATTTAAAAGTAATTCATTACCTTACAATATTACTGTCTCAGAATTGTAATGCGTTACATTACTCATGTATTACTTTTGAGTTACTTTCACCAAAATAACTAAGTAGAACTTAACTTTTGGGCTGTAACGATATGCAATATGAAACCGAAATCGCGATTCGCCACACGACTCAGATCCACGAACCTACAGAATCGCGACACACCTCTTCCAACTCCAGCGTTATTCTCCTTACCGTCCAGATCCAATGCTACCTTATCTTTAAATTAGGCTATTAGTATTATTTGAAGTTAACATTATAAAATACGTAGACCTACACCACAAAACTAGTTGAGGATAAATTATTTAAAATTGGGGAAGTCCAGCATTATGGACATGACATTTGCAGTCAAAACTTGAAATAAAAATTCTCAGAAAATACATAATGTATTGAAACGTATATAGGCTACTTCCTTAAAGGACTCCAGACATTAGACAAATATCAGTCTATGTTTTATTTTTAATATTAGGGAAAAGACGCACATTCATGCGTGACAAAAAAATAGGAGGTAAAATATATTTTTTGTAATTCTGTTAATTACACTGCGCAAATCGGATGAGGAAGGGTTGGCTCTGCAGTCTCCATAGAACTTAAAATATTCATTTTATTTTAGCTTTCGTGTTCGCATTTATGAGGAAAAAACAATGTTACAGACGCGACCGCTCTGAACTGGCACTAAAAGACTGCTTTAAAACTTTCACATAGTCTGTTGCCTTTAAGAAGTAAAAGCAGACAATACACTGTAATACAACTGTAATACAAGCCTCACTGAACATGTAACGAGTAAAATATTACTGAAAATTGATTAGTAATGCCTTACACTACTGCGTTACAGCAAAAAGTAATATGTTACTGTAATATATTACTTTTGTAATGCGTTACTCCCAACACTGCATATAACGTATTCTGAGGCTGACGACAAGCTAAACTAATGCATAATTTGTAGAATTTCATATCGATTTATAGGCGATCTGAGAAACACAAATAAACCCTGATAGAGGAACGGACAAAACACTAACTTACAGAAAACAAGCAAGTTTGTTTGCTAATGAAAATGCTAACATCTAAGTTACAGTATCTGACGTACTAGTTAGCCGGTAACAGACAGCGAGCATAATAAAACAAACAAACAGACAATAGCAAACATCCCGACTCCCGAGGTCACAATTACAAGAAATACAAACATTAAACACCGTTTATTATAAAGATACTTACAAGTGCAACAGCAAGAAGGCCAGGTCAGCATCGGTTTTGCAGGCTTCGTTTTCTTTCAGTCTCTCTATCCTGAAAAAGCCGGTCGCTTTTCTTTCTTTGTTCCTCTGATAAACACTTCCGAGCTTTCTTCTTCTTCTTTTACATCAGCCATCACGAAAACTTGAAGAATTTAATATCTAGCGTTACCTTTTTCTTATAGCTAGCCGGCTCCTGGATGGATGGGGACGTGTACGCATGCGTGTGCCGTAAAGCAATTCGTTACCTCGCGAGACCTGAAATCTCACGATACTTCCTAACACTGAGGCCGGCGGGCCGCCGGCCCAAAGTTGCAAGGGTGGTTTTGTGGCTCACAGGCACCAGGGGGGTGCGAGATGATCACCATTCAACACGAAATCAGTAATATAAACATTACAATGACTCCAAAGCTGTTCAGTTAAGGTAAAAAAACTTACTTAGTTCTGCTTTAATATACAACAGCAACTGGGTAAAAATGCAGGTTTGGCTATTATAAAATACTCATTTAATTTTTTAAATAAGCAGATTTTTTTATGGTTATTAGTTGTTGGAGATAAAACCAAACAATAAGACAGTCTCCCCAAAACACACATACAAGCAAAACTGACATTATAGCAGGCTAGAAATTACATAAGAGACAGATAGAGATACTTAAAAGTTCATGTAAAAGAGAAAAATTAAGAAAGCCCATTTGTATGTTTTGACGATTTTAAATTAACCTTACGTTCATATATGACATAAGTATTTGCCTTACAAAACACATACCTGACTGAATCTTAATTTTTATTAATGGGAATTTCGTCCATGACCCTTCTGGTTCTTTGCAGGCCTTCAACGCTCTCAAAGCTCTTTGTGAAGGCCACAATACACCTCCATTCTGAACCCAACATGATGGTATCACTTCCTCCATCTCCACGGTCTCCTCTTTCCACACCACCCTGGCCCACATTGTTCAGATCTATAGAAAAAAACAAATAAGAAAACTCAGAACAATGCTATCCAACAATTGAAGTGAATAACCATCATTACATTATAACTAAAAACTTAACATTAAAAGCATTAACATTAACAATAAAACAAATAACCCAAACCCTCGGCCAGATTCACGGGCTTAACACGCGAGCATAAATACAAAGTTTAAATATTTTCTTAATTTTGTAAAATGTAATGTATATTCATACCTTTTGTTATATTAGTCTGACATTAAATTACATTAATTAATTAATTAATTAATTACACTCTGGGGATGGGCCGGATTAACCACAGGGCAACTGGGCACTTGCCCGGGGGCCCACGACATCTAAGGCACTCGGGAGAGTCGGGAATTTCCCCGGTGGGCCGGTAGTGTTTCGAGGCCGCGAGGGCCGGTTTGATAAAACGGAGCGTATGTGTTAAGTCCCTGCCTTTTAAGAAAAAAGACGCCGGTTTCGTCACAGCTAAAGTGGCGTAGATCGTAGAGCGCGAAGCGCGTGCGCTGTTGATGCACTCGACCCGAGTTCGAATCCGCCTTTTGCCAAAGTCTCTTCTCCCTTTTCCCAACACATATGAGATATAAAGTACCTAACAAAGGTCTCTAGCGTTATATTTTGCCAATTAACTAAAATCGAAACCATGATATGGCTTTTGCCTTTATAAAACAGCACAAGACTTTAGAATAGGCATTCTGTTCGTGCTGGGTGATTTTAAAGAAAAGTGTGCACTTTGCTCACGCGATCAGGTCATCTGGTGTTTTCTCCTAAATAAGCTCAAGGGTTTATTTCTTGCAAGTGAAGAAATAGAGAACGTATTTTAATTTTCCTATATTATAGTGTAATATAGGCTAAAATATAGGAAATATTCATTTTCATTTATATAGGCTAGTATATTTATAGGCTATATGGATTTTACGTCATATAGGAATAATTAGACCTATATAAATCATTATTACATTAGGCTATTATAATAATTGTTTGGCATCCTAAAACACCACTGATAATTTAATGTACTGAGACTCTTATATAGGCCTAACTAAAAAGATGTTTGAGCCCTCTTTTATTGTCCTGGTCGATTTAAATCCGGCCCAGTCTGGGGTTTATGGAGTGTGTTTTTTTTTTTTTCCTGGCTGCAAAAAACTGTCCCTCCCTTTTTTATTATAATGAAAACGGTGGGAATGCCATGCATATCCCTACTTTAAATTAAGAATAAAGATTTTGAAATAAAGAATAAGACCATCAATGTAACATTAACTCTCATATAGAACATAATATGCAAACGTAGCCTATGTTTTCTTCTATAAGAGTGAGGTAGAAAATGAAGACCTACCGAAAGGACAAATGGTGTGCTGGGCCTGGGACAGGTGCCGATGGCTGTGATGAAACAATTTAAGGCAAGGTGCAGGCAGTGCACAAAGCATGACAGAAGATTTGTCATTTGTCATTCAAATATTTGTCATGTTTTCATCCTCCAAATATCATGTTAATTACTTAACAGAACCCAAATGGAGATTAGCACTGTTTAACTGACCTTTTTGTTTACAATGAATGTGAATCCCCTCTGTTAAACATCTCCATTTGTGTTCCTCATAACATGTTTGGAACAACATTATTTTCATCTCTTTGGTCGACTGTTCCTTAAGGATAAACTATAGTTTCTTTAGCCTTTTCAATTGATCCTGTTTTAATATATATATATATATATATATATATATATTTCTGTCTAAAGATGTTGAACAATGATTATTAAATCAAACAACAATATTGATAATGATAAATTAAAAGTTAAATATTTTTCTTTTCAAAACGCTATATAAATCCTTTTTTTTTTTTCAAAAAATGGATGGTTTGTCTTTTAAAGCTGCAATACCTAAGATTTAGATGCCGCTAGAGGGCGCTACATTCAAAACAACAACAACGGCTTTGCTTGATGACGACGTGGAGGAACGCGGAATGATGGGAACTGTTGTTTTCAACTCCACCGTGGATAAATCAGTCAGACGGGAATCGAAAAGTAGTTGTCATGGATGAGGTAAAGTTCGATTTCTATAAACGTTTCGTTTAATGACATGCTTGTTTTTCATTAAACTGAAATAACCGCAAGAGAAGTCAGGTTTAAAAGTAAATTAGTTATCACAGATGTTACTGTACGAGTCACTGGACGAAGCTATGCGGAGAGGGTTTGAAGGGGCAAGTCCAGGGCCTGAAATTAACACCCGACCACCTGCCAAATGCGGGTGAATTTTGCTATTGGCGGGTAACACTAGCTGTGTCTTAAATCGCTCCCTATCCACTAAATAGTGCACTATATCGGGTGTCGGCCATTTTGTAGTGGTGTCCGAATTCTGAGTGAACGACATCATTCCCTACATTCATTCACTACTTTTACCCACAATCCTCTCTGAATTCGAGTGTACATTCGATGTACACTCGCTGAAGCCCTATTTCCCACAATCCAATGCGGAGAGAACTGAGCGCGCATGAAAGTTCGGCGCGAGCAAGTTTAAACCAGAGATTACATTACATCCAGTGGAGGATTTGAAAAATATCCGTTAATCGTCGTTTTGAACATAATAACGGTCGCCGGAGGGCGCTCGACGACACGTCATCTGTGAACGTGAGAGTTAATGTACAATTTCAGTCAATGAAACTACAAAGCTGGCACGGAGGTATAATTACAAAATAAAGTCATTATGATTGTTATTGTTGTTAATATTATTTTATGAAGTAGGTAATGTAAGATAAAAGGAGTTTTATCAGTACGCGTGACGAAGCCTTTTCTGCGACAGCTCCAACTCTCCGACGCACAGTGTAAACGTCAGCGTCCGAATTCACTCACTTCATCTCCTTCACTCCTTGCAGATATAGTGCACTCAAATGCCATCCACTATATAGGGATTAGTGAATGAGTGAACGAGTGAGCGGTTTCAGACACAGCTACTGTCAATCTACCTGCCACTTTGGCAGGTAGCCAATGAGAATTGTGAGTGATTCATTAGGATTTTTACATTTCAAGGAAGTCCGCTATTGCGTTGGACTTTAGCTAAAATGTGGCGGCACATTACTGGGGTAAAGAGGCCAGCTGAAACAAAACAAACGTAAAAAGAAAAGTAAAGAAGACATTTTAATACAAAGTGAACAATCGGCGGCAATGGCAAGGTTCGTGAGCGGCTGATTTATGACAGCGACTGTTGTTTCGTAACGTTCATGCGATCAGAAAGAAGATGAGGCTCTTTTTCTGACTACGTATGCGAGTATTAAACTGTTGATGAGATGGGATGAGATAATGTAACGCGTCGCTGTTGTAGGTTACAGTACAATGACAGTTGCACAGATGTGTGTGCGTGTGCAACTGTGCATGTTGGGAGTTGGGAACCGGTGAGAAAATGTCCGGTACCCGGTAATTTTATCAGTAATAACAGTATTGATTTAGTTCATATTTAACCGTTCCTGAACGCTGTAACTAAAAGCTGTTAAGAGTAAGACCTGTCAACGTGACTAAATCCGCCATCAACACAGCCGCGTGTGATTTGTTTACGAGCTGCGGTAGGTCTATCTGTTGAGTATACTATATTATAGCCTATACTGTAGCCTATATGTTGTGTGTGTGTGTGTGTGTGTGTGTGTGTGTGTGTCTGTCAAAATCAATGAATAAAAAGATTTTTTTTTTAAATGTATGTTATTAGAGTTATTATTACTTGACAGCACTTAAATGTGTATTCTTACAAGTTAAAGAACAATATTGTGAAATTCCCGTTTTTTTTTGTTTTGTTTTTTTTTACGTTTATGAGGCAAAAAAAAAAATGGCTGGTAAAAAGTCTCTGTGGCAGGTGAATTTTTAAATCCACCTGCCACAGTGGCCGGTGGCCGAAAAAATTAACTTCAGGCCCTGGGCAAGTCTCTTGCAAGGAGTTGACGTGGCTGGTCCTCCTTTTTGGTAACTTTATAAAAATAAAAAATCAGGTACATTTGACGCATCTTTTCATGTCGTGCAAGTATTCAACCACAGCTAACTTTCACAAAATTAACGTTAAGGGGGTCGCACACCGGACAAGAAGCTCAGCGCCGCGCCACATATTTAAAATTCGAACACATTATCTATAAGTGTACACATACCAGCGGCGCCATTCGGCGTCTGCCGTCTGTCCGCGGCGCCCAGCAACGTCTCAGGACCCTGTTCAAAATCCTGCTGCGCCACAGAGCGCCATTTACATAGTATAACATTTTTATTATTTTTGTCTCAAATCGTTGCTAATGGACCCTGACTTCACCCTATGCTTCAATATGCATTTAGTTTTGCAGTCATTTACAGAAATCAGCTGCTTGAATGACAATTGCTGATGTTATTATTAGATTTTTCAGGTGAGATTCTCAATTCATTCAGTGAACGGATGCTCTGAGGTAAAGTTTTCAGAATGCAAACTCAGCAACGATTGTATTTAATTGTACAGTACAATAATAACATAGAACAGACATTATCTTCATTTCCTGTCATTAGTTCACAACAGTCAACAGTTCACATTCCGAGAATAAATGAAACAAATAATTGTGCTCCATTTGATAACAAATGCACGAATAGGGATGGGTACCGAAACCCGGTATTAAACGGGCCCCGGTACTGAATTTTGAAAGACCGCTGTATCGATAAGCTCGGACGTTATCGGTTCTGCTGTCGGTACTGGAGAAATTAAGTAAATACACGAAAGTTGGGCTACCATTTATTATTCCTTTAAAGACGTTATCTTGAACATGTTTATATCGCCAGCCATTTCTATATATAAACTATATTTTAATTAAACCATTTGTCTGTGATGCAAATTTGCAATTCGCAGTTCAGAAGAGAGAGAGAACAGAGAGAGCGATGTCTCACGCAAATCCACAGCACGCGCAACACGACAGCCCTGCTTAATGAGTGACAATGAGGACAGAACTAAACATTCAACGTGGTTACACTTTAAATCTGGGATATTATTCTAATATATTTTGTATTTATGAAATGTATTTGTATGTATAAAAAAATATCCAACTTACATTTAGAGACATGTTCCTGAAGACCATTGTTCAAACATGCTTTATCACCTACACCAGACCAGGTTATATTGATGGAAAGGTGATTAGAGAAGATACTCTGAAGCATTCGCCACATGGTTGTCTTTAGGTCCCTCTCACATTTGATTGTCAAAAACCGAAGCTAAAAAAAAAATAAAAAATAAAAAGTAACAAATTACATTTATCTGAAGCTTCTCATACATTTAAAATGTAACAGGGTGTGGATTCAGACTGTAGAATATGCAGTGTACAATCTTAATTTTACTTTTTTGAAAGAAAAAAAACGACTTTTTTTTTACTATGGCGATATAAACAAAATCAAAACACATACAAATTGTTCCAGGAGCTCTTTATCCTGCCTCATACTGTTGTCAAGTAACGGCAAATCTTCCTGGGTGTCTAGGGGGAGTAACAGATCCCCTGGCAGGGATAACTCTCCAAAAGACATATTGGCACTCAAAATGTTGCAGCATAGGGTCCATTTTGTTGTCCATGCTACGCACAACATCACCAAATTCTCCAAGGGTGTACTCACACTAGCCAGTTTGAAACGTGCCAGAGCGCGTTTGACCGCCAAAGCGCGGTTCGTTGGACTATTCTGAGTGGTCCGAACCGTGCCCGGGCGCGGCTTGATTAGCCGGCCCTGGCCAGCTTGGAAGAGGTGGGCCAGAGCACGGTTCAGTTGGACTCGGGCACGGAACAGGACGCGTGAAGTCATGGTTTTAGGAACTGTAGTCCGTAATCAAAGCTGCAAAGTCCTTTCTGCACTTCAGCTGGTACCTTGCAAACCTCCTCATACGAGCAGCACGATTACGTGAAAATTTTCGCGCCACAAAGGCGACACATCTGTTTAACAACAGGCTGTGAGAGGGCTGTGGACCAAACGACAGAAAATTATCCACAAAGAAAACAGAGCGATGGACTCCATAGTGTTCAGAGAGCGCCGCTCTTCTTGTTTATCCCGAAACCTATGGAAACCGTCGCACCATAATGATGACGTAAGCGTGCTCCGGCACGAATGCTGAAACCCTATGTGAGTGCAGGCCAGAGGGGGAGTGGGGAGGGGGGACAATCGTACTCGGTGTGCCTAGTGTGAGTACACCCCAAGACGTCGCAGCATTGGGGTCTGATCTGCACCTACAGGGGTTCCCAGAATAAAAGAATAAAGTAGTCAGTCCGGGTCCCTCAACTACTATGACAGTTATATCTAGGTCTACTACATGTACAGATGGGCCTTATTGGGAATTACACCAACAACCAACGCTTAAGTTGTTTGCAAGTTGTACCTGATTGCCCAGTGTGAGCAAACATCTTCAACATTGTCCCATCTTGCTTCACCTGCTCTCGAAGTGAGCCGCTGTCATCTGAAGCTACAAAATGAAAGGCATATGGTAATTTTGGACCTACATCACACACAAAAAAGTTAAATTTAACGTGCATATTCTCACCTGCTGGTGCATTGCTTTTCATTCTGGAGTCTCTGTAAATCTGCAAAAAAAATATATACATATATTTTTAAAAATTTCAACTAAAGGCACTATTTTCAATACTGTTAAAACAATGCACAGTAAGACATATGCCTAGAATATACCTTCATAGCAGAAAACTTCATGCTGTACAAGAGGTGCCAGGTGAGTCCAAGGGCCAATAACTGAGCGATGACTGTCTATTGTTTATTAAGACACCCAGGCCAAGGAAGTTTTCAAATGAGAAGCATGATATGTTATCAAGGACAGCATACTTTTTGGCATCTTGTCTGAGGAGGTGCACCAAACCAATCCATGCATGTAATATGTCACATGTTCTTTTCCATAAAGCTTGCTGCAGTGATCAAAGAGAACCAATATTAACCACTATAGCTACATTGTGAACTGAACTAGCAGCATACTTGTTCGGACAAACAAAATAATTTACACAACCTATACACAATATAGTATATTATTATACAAGTTATACTTAGTCTATCTAGATGTAAAGCTTTGGCTAACTACTGTAAGTAGCTAATTATTACATTTCTACATGTAACGTTACTAGCAACATTGCTTAACCCCAGTGTGTCCTAACAAAGGCAAAACAGCATGTGTTTTAGCTAACACGTGCTAACGTTAGCCACTCTAGCAACAGGACTAGCAGCATATGCAAGAACAAAAAAGACTGTAGAAGAAATAAAAAAAGGGTCAAATTTACAATGCTTACGGATGATAAATTTACTTATTTACAAAATTTTAACTTCACTGTACAGTCTCTTTATTATCAAATTTCTACATCATGTGATTAACACTCCTCGATTTGAACTAACCCAAAGAATGAAGTGGCATCCTCTCTCTGGTGTCTGGCCACCAACAATTCTTGGAAACAGAATTTTCTGTGCATCATACTGTAATGAAAGAAATAGGAAACACATACTGTGCCATTACATGTATAAACATGCAGGAGAGCTTAATATATATTTATTTTGCAAATTGTACAGTACCTCAAGAATTTTCAAATGAGAATCTGAAACTGTTTTTGAAGCAAGCCAGTCTCTATGCCACAAAATGAATGTGTCAGTCGTCAAGGCTATACACTAAAGAGAGAACAAAATTACATGTATATTGTATAAAGGAAGTGCGCTACATCTGTCACATAACCTGTATGTTGAATAAATCGCACAATAGGAATACTTAATTACGTTTCTGAATAGTAGTGTGAAAAAAAGTTTATGTTCTCAAGTGATTACTTACATTCTGGGTCTCTGCTGCAATTTGTGCAACCCTACAATTTACTGCCTTTAAAGCGCAATACGAAAATAAATTTGAGGAAAATTATGATGTGAGTTTCAATATCTACTGTACATGTCTTAAAAGTTAAACATTACATTTTAGATAAGAAGTTCACTAAAAATATTATCAAGAATATTAAACAAATATTTGTCAAAATAATTGGTACTCACATTATCAGTTAGCCATGGCATCAAAATACCGGTGTCTTTCAAGAGATCAGGTGGGCAAACGCTTTTCAGGTCACGTAGTTCCAATGAGGTGTAGTGAGAGATTTTTGCGATGACAGTGGAGTCTCTCTTCTCGACAGAATAGAGATGTGAGATTTTGTCCTAATGTTGAAAAGTTGTGTTAATATTTTTATTTCCCTGTTATGGTATACAACACCATGGGTGCAGCCCATATGCAACACTCCACCTGTGTAACAATAACAGAAAGGTTATTGAGCAAATGTTTTCTGCAAAATTATGGGTATTAAAACAAGAAAATACGACATGGAATGACAATATCATACCTCCAGCTTTCTTCAGCTTCACGAACATTTTGGGGTAAATCTCAACAGGGTCTTCTTTCCCCGCTGATTCTGCCAAGCCCGTTCCCTTGGCTGTGGTTTCGCTAGATAGCAGGTAGGGACAGTGGGAATCTCGTTCATCCATTCATGCGCGTCACTAATTAGATGACGAGGCATTTGGCTAGCGACACGGCGAGACGCCATTGAGCATGTATCGTCGCCTGGTACGATACAAGGGGTCTCACCTTTCCGGATTGTTAAGGATGCCCGTCACCCATACTACCTGCACGCTGGTAATTCGGTCGAACGACCAGCGCACTTGACGACAAAACCGGCTAACTTTGGAAGGTAGTATACTCACGTCACCCAGTAGACATGAAGGCCAATCATGCTGCGAATTAGTGTCACTAGTGCATCCGCATTGTTCCAGTGGGCAGCATTATGTTTAATCATATCGAGTCCCGTTTCCGTCCCTATCCTGCCAACCGGCACCGGCCTTGTCCGCAACCGTTGCTCCCCCTCTCCCGCATCTGCACCAGCACCTGAAACAGAACACAAAGAGAGAGATAATTAGTGAGGGTCAAGTTCTGCCCCCCCCCCCACCCCGCGCTTCTCTGCCATCAGGGTGCCATTAGATAGGGACTCATATCCATCTTTCGGGTGAGTAGGTTGGTCATGAGACTTCTTCCTCACAACATTCCTCGCTCCCTGGGCGAAATGCTCCTGCCCCGTACTGGGGAGGTCTTCCTGCCATTGGCATGTCCCTTCGCTAGGAGTTCGGCCATATTGGAGATGCCCGTCCCATTACCGCCCATGAGTTGGTGGAGAAGCATGCCTGCTTTTAGACAGAATGCCCATCTTTCGGTTTTGTACCTAGGGAGAGGGCATTAGCACTTCAGATTGCCTACCCAACCTGCAAATGACAACGGGGGAGTCATCATACAAGTGATAGGTTCTGAACTCGGGTTCTGCCCTTCCGGTACGTCCGGTTCCTTCCCCTTCCCCTGACCCTACAGGTAACCCATTACCAGATGTGAGCTGATGCGATCAGCCCATTCATTGGCGTTGGGTCCTGTGTCTTTGCCCTCAGGCTGGGTCCTTTCGAGACATTACGCTTGCTACTACTATGGCACCCCTTTGGCAACCGGGCTTGTCCGCTCCCGTCAGTATCGAGGCTGTCATCGTTCAACCGCCCTTGAGTGCTCGAGGTCAGAACCGCAGCCCCCTTCTGTACAATGGGCTCCTCATACCCATCGCCTTCACAGGAGCCGCGACCCCAACACCCCGAGCACTCGCCTTCTACTTGTCTATAGGGGGCCGAGCAGGTCCCCGCCGAGCCGGTAGTCAGAGATGCAACCTCCTCTCACCGACCCCACGAGGATCCACACCAGCCCCCCATTTCTGTCCATACCGTTATTCTGTACACTGCCGTGTGACAAAACCTATTCAGGCATGTTGACACTGTTAACCCTTCACGGGACCAGCTTGGCACATTACCCCATTCAGGCCTGTACATCACAGCAGGCATGCACAACGGGAATCACGCCCTCGATACCTACTTCCTTCGGGTGGAGGAGAACCTCCGCAGAATTTCCAACGAGTAGAGGAGGCACCTCCGGCTCATCAACTTCGCAAAGGATTTCATCCTCCGCTTCCCCATGCCTATGGTTTCAAGCAGTTTGGTATTGCCTTTGTGCCATAGGCCTCTCACGCCCAAGGGGAACCCGAAGATCTGTACATGCTTAACACCCAATTTCGATGCGATCACATTCTTATAGGGCCCGTAATAGTCCTCTTTTTGCAGCCCTGCCACCGTGAGAGTGTCAGGAGCCAACTCATATCGGACCGTTACGTCAATGACCAGGGTGCAATCCCCACGGATGAGTACCAGGTCAAGTCGTCTCACAACCACGTTACAGGTTCTGAACTCCCATTCCTGGCGTGCCTCCCACCCGAGGGACTCCGCCTCAGCCCCGAGGAGACGGCACAACTTGTGGTGCCGGGCAATCCTGGCCACGCTCATGGTCGGGCATTGCCCTAGTATGTGTGAACATGACTCCAACCTATGTGGACATCTCCTGCAAGTTGCCTCAGTCTTGCTTCTACCCCGACACCGAAACTCTCGAGTGGGATACACCCCGGCACGTAGCTGAAGAGCCGTAATGTACTGCCTTTCGGTCATACATGCGGGCTTCCTCAGCCACGAGTTGCTGGCAACCGCTTCCCTAAAGCCGAGTATACCCACTCCCTGGGTAGGGGACCTGCCCACTTCAGGAATTCGTCACGTCTCCAATCGAATGGAGAAACACACGTGTGGGTCAGCAGGCCGGTGGCGTCTCCTCTATCGTTCAATACTTCCTCACTAGCCAGTGGGAAGTTCTCATTAGTGCCACCGGCCCTCATCCACGCCCTTTCGAACTTGGACCGCATGTATGGAGTCAGCATCAATGCCCTGGTAACCGGATCTACAGAGCAAGAAAGGCGGTGAAGCCTTCTTGCTTGCATGGACGGAATGTGCCGAGTGAGCTTGCAAATCCCCAGGCCACCATCCCGGTTTTTCGCTTACAATAGCCCATCAGTGGTGGACGGAGCAAGGTGCAACCACTCCTTGACCGCCCCCCTGATTATTCCGTCCGCGGCTCGCAGCACATTATCACCAACCTCCCCCAGGTCGGCTTGATAGTAAAGGCGAGGAAGGGCATACTGGTTAAGGAGAACCACCCTCTGCGAGGGTTTAAGGAGGGATTTCCCGATGCTCTTGACCCATCCCTTCAGAGCACCTGTCAACTCAGGCTCAACCACCCCTCCCCAGGGGTTAACCTTCACGCCCAGGTACTTAACAGCCTCGCTGATGCTGGTTTGTAAGATCGCCTCCCCCCCAGTACCCATGGAGGGAAGTCGTTGACTGTAAATGATCCAGCACCAGGTTTCACGTAGAAACTTTTGCATTTTCTTGGTTGAGTCCTGAGCCCGGTACTCTGGCAGAACGGGTCGAGCAGATGTAAATTGTACGCCATATCCTTCCAAGATCCTCCTACCAGCACAAGGTCATCAGCAAATGCAAGGCACACTACTGTTTGACCCCCTTCCATAATGTAGCCACGGCCATTGCGTTCAAGGCCTTGGATCAGTGGATCCAAGGCAAGGTTGAAAAGCAAGGGGGACAATGGATCCCCCTGCTTCACACCAACCCTCACTTTGATGTCGGGGGTATTCCTACCCCCGAACTCGACACAGGTAGAACTGTCCGTGTAGATCTGCTGGATCAGACCTACCATGTGGGGATCCACTTTGATTAGCCCAAGAGCCGACAGGATGTGCTCATGGGAAACGGAGTCGAACGCCTGTGCAAAGTCGATAAATACCACTGCGAGTGGGTTGCGCTCTTCTTTGCAGTGTCGGATGAGGCCTCGCTGCACCTCGATGTTCTCCGCACACCCGGGGGTAGCACGAAAGCCCCTTTGTCTAGGGTGAACTGGGCAAGATTCAGTTAGCCGCTTTGTTAACACCCTAGTGAAGAGCCTCAAGATCATAGACCCGATGGTGATGGGCCTCCAGTTGCCCACCTCCATCACCGCCCCTGGGTCAGATGTCTTGGGAATAAGTACCGTTCGACTTTTCTTCAGGCGGGAAGGAACCACTCCCATAATCCACCACATGTTGAACAGCTCAGTGAGGGTCTCGCACCCGGGGTCCCAATTGAGAATATCCCGCTTCCCAATCCCATCTGGGCCCGGTGCGGAATCGTTCGAGGCCTGCCGGAGGCTAGACTGGATCTCACCCTGGGAGAGTGGCCCCATGAGAGGAGTGTTATCAGCACACTCCTCCGCCCTGAATTGACCCAGCCCACGGAAGGGGGGAGGGTCCCCCATTTTGCCTGGAAGAAGTTGTGAATAACTTCAGCTGAAATGGGACACCGTGTGTCCTGTCTTCCATCAAGAATTTCAGCTGCTAGGCGGGCCGGGTCATGTTTGAATCGGTATTGGGTCTTGTGGTAGGCGCGTTTATGGGCAAGATATCTTTCACAGCACCTATTCCGATACCGAGGGCGAGCTCGCTTGTTACCTGAGGACGGCGGTCCTCTGGGACCACTCTCCCCTCCATGGACGCATCCTTGGAGTATCCGTTGCGTTGCCGCTTCCACCAGTTCGGGTACCTGGTCGCAGCCTTCCAGCCAGGCTGTAAGCGCTTGAATGAGTCCCGTGTCGTCGCCCTCCCCCTCGCTCACCATTTTATGGGCCACCTCTCTGAGGAGAATCAGGAGGCCACCCTCTGGCAAGTTGGGTTGAATGGGAGGGACCGACGCACTCGCAGAAGGCTCAGACGTATCCTCACTCTCCCTCGCAGCTCGAGATTTGTGCTGTCGTTTGGCGGGATGACCCTCTGCGGAGGAGTCCAAAGTGCTGAGAGTCTTAATCTCCGCCTCAGTCTGCTGAGGAGCAGAACTTCCCCTTTTCCTGCTCAACTCAATCATCTTTCTGTTTCTAACCTCCGGGTGGACGTGCAGTTCGTGAATACTCCACGCTCGTACCGTCCCAAACATAGCCTCACACCCCTCACACTTTACCGCACCAGCCGGTGCGGCGACCTTCACTCCTCCGCATTTGGGGATGTGACAAGCTATTTTATGGGCCGATTCCGAGGTTTTTCCGCACGATCTGCAGCTGTATCTAACAAGCGCCTTTCCATGCTGGATCGCGAAGTGTTTCCTGATCCATGCAAGGGCGCTAGCCGACACGCCACACAGGGCACAAGTGAAGTCCCGCAGTGGAAGTAAAACCACCACTCCAGTAACCCCAGCCTGCGCCCCGCTGGAGGTAGGTACGGGTCGCTCATTCCCGTTCCTTTGGGAGGTGCCAGTTTGCACTGGACCTGAGGCTTCTTTGATTTGACTCCTCGCTTTGAGGTTTGCTGCATTGCTCTCTGTCAGGGTATTGCCTCCCACCCGTCCCCTGGGGAGACGAGTCAATACCACTGAACATCTCTTAACGATAACCGGTCCAAGGGTCGAATTGCCTGATGAGCCACCACCACCATCATGATCCCTGGCTCCGGGACCATGAGGGGAACTAGCCATACTGTGGTCACCCGATTCAGAGGCTTCCACAGGGTAGCTTTTTATACAGGGCGCCCTACCATCCTGTATGACGTCGTAATTAATCGACATCGCATCCTCAGGTGGCGCTGATACGCAGTGCGGGAAGGAGCAAGATATCCCTCATGGTCAATCACCAGACATCAGCCTTCCCTGGCGCATCGTCATCCCATCTGCCAGGACACCCTAGCAGCCATATACCGAGGGAGGGGTGCTCTCCCTGGTTCCCGTACACCAGAGGTGTCTGCCTAGCGCGATTTCCCGGCAAGGTGCTGTTGTATTTCTCTCACTATGCAGACAAGGGGTCTAGTGAGGCCAACGAGCTTAGAGTAAAGCATCGTCTTATATCGTAGTGCAGACAGGGAGGAGCAAGACCACCTCTCATGGTTATCAACCAGGTGGGGGCCTCCCCAGGCAATAGTTCCAATCAATCAGGGATCCCCAACAGGGGTTGCAATTGGCAAAAAGTAACCGTCAAATCTCTTGAGTTTCACTTGTGCAATCCCTCCCTAATCCGATGGCGGGTCATGGGAATAACGCCGCCGGATCGCGGGTCGGCATCGTTTACGGTCGGAACTACGACGGTATCTGATTGTCTTCGAACCTCCGACTTTCGTTCTTGATTAATGAAAACATTCTTGGCAAATGCTTTCGCTCTCGTCCGTCTTGCGCCGGTCCAAGAATTTCACCTCTAGCGGCGCAATACGAATGCCCCCGGCCGTCCCTCTCAATCATGGCCCCGGGTTCCAGAAACCAACAAAAGAGAACCGGAGTCCTATTCCATTATTCCTAGCTGCGGTATTCAGCGGCGACGGGCGGCCTGCTTTAAACACTCTAATTTTTGAGCCCACACCACGCCCGTTTCTGAAACTTTGCACATGTCTACTGGCTAATAAATGTGATGTGTCTGAGTTTCTTGCAATTTGAAGCATGCTAAGGGTCTCAAAAGCATCCTAAAAGAATGGTAAAGTTTGATGCGTTGCCACGGCAACAGTTTCAAAGATATCAAGAGGAGACGACTCAACGCCTGCGATATGTTATGGCGCCGTTTTATACATAAACAATATTTATATTTATTATTTATATATAAACAATATAAATGTAAGCCAGAGGAGAACTGGCCCTAGCCTGGTTCAACCAGACTCTAGTTCATTTCATTTCCACATAGAGTCTGGAACCGCTCCATTGAAAAACGTTTCCTTCCTTGTAGGCGGGTTCACTATTAAAGTTCAAATTTATTGGATCTGCCCAAAGTCACTCACGATCTGCCATAGCCAATCGCTAACGGGGTGTCGTGAGTGACGTATGTCACGCGCCGAAATGGCTGGAAACAACAAGTCCGAATGATCAGAGGATTATGTTTACAGTAGGATTTCAGTCAACGAGCGCCGCAGGTTTTGTTAATCTAGGAACAATTATTAATTCGAAATGTATATTTGACATGAAGGACAGTGATATATTCATTCAATGGTGGAAGCTGTGTCTAATCATTACAAATACGCCGCTGTGGTCGTTTTCTGATCTGCCGCAAATGCTGTAGCAGCTACAGTGAATGATCAGTCATGTCTCTATCTGCAGATGTGTAATAAACAACAATTTTTTCATATTACGTCTTATTGATTCTTAATTACCTTAATTATGGTCTTCAAAGTATGTGTTTGTACATTTTTATGTGCCATTTACTTTTTTTAGTAAAACAAATCAACCATTGCCATCTAAAACTGAAAATCAAATATCTTCAAAGTATGGTTTTTCACATTTTTATTTATGACAATTATTTTTTTTAAATCACAACGAATTTGTATGATTTACAACATGTAAAACTGACACACCAACCTCCTGCACGAGTGCACAAAGGGGCTCAAAATGTTCTATACATCACAAGAATCAGTAAATATACAGTTGGGAATATGAGCGACTGACATGACTCCTGAGCGGATCTTCAACAATAGTTTAGCAGCCAGGACTCGGGGCTTCCGAACACCAGGCTAAACCGTCCGTCCAAAATGTCACGGTCATCGTGCACGAACTGCCCAGCACAAACTTCCAAACTTTCTGCCTCCTTCACTTGGTCCTCAGTTGTGCAACAAGAGGTTAGACGATAACAATCCGGCTTTAAATTCTGTATATTCGGCAGTTTCTTTTCCAACAACGGACCGAATAGCTTTTCTCACGTCTTTCTCCGCTGCCATTACTGAATTGAAAACTGACGCGCTTACATCAACGTCATCTTTCTCAGCCACTCCCTCTATTCGCTGATTGGTCCTACAAAAAATTGGTTTTTGGAAACCTAAGGATATGGAGCGATCCCAGACGTAGTACTGAAGTAAAATGAAATTGAGCGGAAGTGCGTAGGAGGGCGCAGCCAGGCTAAACTGGCCCCCGACTGAGCCTGGGTTCTCCCAAGGNGACTGACGGGTTGAGAGGGGGAACGAGAGGGGATCCACATTTTAATCCGAAAACGTTGCCTTGACAAGGGGGCCCGCAGCATATATGCTGCGCTGCGTTGAGGCGATATGAGGAAATATGAAAAAACGCCCACTCAATTTGCATTTATCGTAGACTGACGGCGAATCGAACGGCGTGAAGGCGGGCGCGGGTTTTAGTCCCCCGCAGAACGAGGGCGGCGGGCGGGCCAGCACAGTTGGTGCGGGCGTGCAGCGCATGTGCCAGCGGCTTTTTTCAAATTTGGAAGTTCTTAAAAAAACGGCAAAAGCGCCCAAAACGGGAGACTGAGCGATTGACGAGCGAAGGGAGGCGGGGTCCCGGCGGCGAAAAAGGCAAAAATGGGGCGTGTGGGCCGGCGGCGTATGAGCTACACGCCCGCAGCGCATGCACTGCAGGCCCGCAGCACATGTGCTGTTTCCAACCCCCGGGTCAACCCGGGGGTTGAACAGGGTCTTCTTTCCCCGCTGATTCTGCCAAGCCCGTTCCCTTGGCTGTGGTTTCGCTAGATAGCAGGTAGGGACAGTGGGAATCTCGTTCATCCATTCATGCGCGTTACTAATTATATGACGAGGCATTTGGCTAGCGACACGACGAGATGCCATTGAGCAAGTATCGTCGCCTGGTACGATACAGGGGGTCTCGCCTTTCCGGCTTGTTAAGGATGGCCGTCACCCATACTACCAGCACGCTGCAGAGATGCTCACAAGTCTCTAAGCAAGAGTCCAAGTCAAGTCTCAAGTCTCTGAGCTAGAGTCCAAGTCAAGTCTCAAGTCTCTGCGCTAGAGTCCAAGTCAAGTCTCAAGTCTCTTTATTATAATAAGTCTCTGGTTATAATAAGTGTTGCATCACATACAGCGACCCATCCAGGCTGCTTAGAACACTGTATAGCTATATATAAGGAATTCAAAGCATGTAATATGTTATTTTGACTACTTTATCTATTAGCATACAGTATTAGCTTTGATTTTGGTATATTAAAATCAAATGTATGTAAACAGGCTATTGCAACATGACAAAACACCAAGAATGCTTTACTTTTAAGTTAATATCTCTATTTTGCCTTGGTGCATGAACACACAGTACAGTACATACACACTTTTAAAGACGTTTTTTTTTCTTTCACTTTTTGAAAACGGGTCGTATAGACCCGAACACCATACAAGGGTTGACGCTATAAACGCTCATTTATATTTCATAAGGAAGACAAGATAGTCGCAGTTAACCTCCCATAACCATAGCTAAAGCAAGAAGCAAGAAGCAAGCTAACGGTAATGTTAGATGGTCAATGCTGAGCTAAGCATGTTTACTGACCTATCAGGATGCGTTTTCAGATGCCTGATAAAATTCAATGTGGTGGAGCCAGAATCTTTGATATTGATACCGCATATTTTGCATATAGCGCTCCTTTTATTTGGGCCTTCTTGTTTAAAATTTTTGTATCCAAAGCTTGCGATGAATGGCACAGCAGTCGACATGTTCGCTGTCCTCTCATGCGTGTCCTCTCATGTGCGCGCGCAGCAGATACGTAGTACGTCAAACGTCTGACGAGCTCGCTGTTATTCCCCTCCCCGGAGGGGAATAACAGCGAGTTCGTCAGACGTTTCCTAAAAATAAACATTGTTCACGAGTCCCGCAGCTCGAGTCCGAGTCGAGTCTGAAGTCTTTCGAGGGCGAGTCTCAAGTCGAGTCTGAAGTCACTGTGTGTGCGACTTAAGTCGCACTCGAGTCCGAGTCTCAAACTCGAGTCCCCATCTCTGGCACGCTGATTATTCGGTCGAACGACCAACGTACTACAAAAACCGGCTTTGGAAGGTAGTATACTCACGTCACCATATAGACATGAAGCCAATGATGCTGCGAATTTGTGTCACTAGTGCATCTGCAGTGTTCCAGTGGGTAGCATTTGGTATAATCATATCGAGTCCCGTTCCGTCCCTATCCTGCCAACCGGCAACGGCCTTGTCCGCAACAACTGCTCCGCTCCCCTGCCTCTGCTCCAGCAACTGTAACAGAAAACAGAGAGAGAGATGATTAGTGTGGGTTGAGTTCTGCCCACCCCCCACTTCTCTGCCATGGGGGTGCCACTAGAGTGGGACTTATATCCATCTTTCGGGTATGTAGGCTGGTCGTGGGACTTTTCCCCTCACAACATTCCTCGCTCCCTAGGCGAAATGTACCTGCCCCATACTGGGGAGGTCTTCCTGCCACTGGCATGTCCCTTCGCTGGGAGTCCGTCCATATTGGAGATCCCCGCCCCGTCGCAACCTCATGATTTGGTGGAGAAGCATGCCTGCTTCTAGACAGATTGCCCATCTTTCGGGTTTTGCACCAGGAGAGGGCATTAGCACTTCAGATTGACTCACCAAACTTGCAGGGAACACTGGGGGAAACATCCTACAAGTGGTAAGTTCTGAACTCGGGTTCTGCCCTTCCAGTGCATCCAGTTCCTTCACCCTGACCTTACAGGTAGTCCTTTACCATATGTGAGCTGATACAGTCATCCCATTCGTTGGTGCTGGGTCCTGCGTATTTGCCCTCAGGCTGGGTCTTTCAGAGACACATGCGCTTGTTACTACTGTGGCACTCTTCTGGCAACCGGGCTTGTCCGCTCAGGTCAGTGTCGAGGCCATCATCATTCGAAACGCCCTTGAGTACTCGAGGTCGGAGCCGCGCCTCCCTTCAACACAATGAGCTCCTCACACCCATCACCTTCACAGGAGCCGCGACCCCGACAACCCGGATAACCGGACCCCCCATCTTTATACCTCACCATGCGGTCAGACCCTCCCAGCTGTGCAGCCACAGGTATTCCTTACGGAGCCTGAGACACGCTTTACCAAGCGGGCCGATACACATCAAGGTGGGCCCAATGAGGGGGAGTAACCCACCTTCCGTTGGTCTATGAGGAGCCAAAACAGACCCCCGCAGAGCCGACGGTCAAAGCTGCAACCTTCTCCCGCCGACCCTACCGAGGCCCACATCAGCTCCCCATTTAATCCACCCCGTCATTCTTTGCCCCGCCGTGTGACAAAACCTGTTCAGGCATGCTAGCACTGTTGACCCTTCACGGGTTCAGGCTTACACATTACCCAGGCATGCACAACGGGGATCACGCCCTCGATACCTACGTCCTTCGGGTGGAGGTGAATCTCCGCAGAATGTCCAACGAGTAGAGGAGGCACCTCCGGCTCATCAGCTTCGCGAAGGATATCATCCTCCGCTTCCCCATACTCATGGTTTCAAGCAACTTGTAATTGCCGTCATGCCATAGGCCCCTAGCACCCATGGGGAACCCGAAGACCTGAACATGCTTGACTCCCAATTTTGATGCGATCAGACTCTTGTAGGGCCCGTAATAGTCCTCTTTTTGACGCCCTCCCACCGAAAGGGTGTCAGGAGCCATCTCAAATCGGACTGTTGACGTCAATGACCAAGGCGAGATCCCCTCGGATGAGTACCAGGTCTAGTCGTCTCACAACCCCGTAACGGGATCTGAACTCCCATTCCCAGCGCGCCTCCCACCCGAGGGACTCTGCCTCAGTCCCGAGGAGACGGCACAACTTGTGGTGCCGGGCAATCCTGGCCGCGCTCATTGCCGGGCATTGCCCCAGTATGTGTGAGCATGACTCCAACCTGTGTGGACACCTCCTGCAAGTTGCCCCGGACTTGCTTCTCCCCTGACACCGGAACTCACAGGTGGGATACACTCCGGCCCGCAGCTGAAGAGCTGCTATGTACTGCTTCTCAGTAATACACTCGGGCTTCCTCAGCCACGAATTGCTCGCTACCGATCCCCTAAAGCCGAGTATACCCACACCTTGGGTAGGGAGGCCTGCCCACTTAAGGAATTCATCACGTCTACAGTCAAACGGAGAAACACACGTGTGGGTCAGCAGACCGGCGGCGTCTCCTCTATCGTTCGATTCCTCACCACTGGCCAGTGGGAGGTTTTCATCTGTGCCGCCGGCCCTCATCCACGCCCTTTCGAACTTAGACCGCATGAATGGAGTCTGCATTAGCGCCCTGGTAACCGGCTCATCAGAGCAAGAAAGGCGGTGAAGCCTTCTCGCTTGCATTGATGGAATGTGTCGAATGAGCTTGCAAATCCCCAGGCCACCTTCCCGGTTCTTCGCATATAATAGCCCATCAGAGGTGGACGGTGCAAGGTGCAACCACTCCTTCACCGCTCCTCTGATTTTTCCGTCCAAGGCTCGCAGTACATTGTCGCCAACCACCCCCAGGTCGGCTTGGTAGTAAAGACGAGGAAGGGCATACTGATTGAGGAGAACCACCCTTTGTGAGGGTTTAAAGAGGGATTTCCCGATGTTCCTAACCCATCTCTCCAGAGCACCCGTCAGCTCAGGCTTAACCACCCCTCCCCAGGGGTTGATCTTCACGCCTAGGTACTTTACCGCCTCGCTGATGCTGGTCTGCTGAATCAGCCCCCCCCCTCCCCAGTGTCCAAGGGGGGGAGTCGTTAACTGTGAACGAACCAGCACCAGGTTTCAAGAAGAAACTCTTACATTTGGCAGGCTGAGTCCTGAGCCCGGTGTCCCGGCAAAACGAGTCGAGCAGTTTAAGATTGTGTTCCATATCCCTCCAAGATCCTCCTATCAGCACAAGGTCATCAGAAAATGCAAGGCACACTACTGTTTGACCCCCTCCATGGTGTAACCGCGGCCATTGCGTTCGAGGCCTTGGATCAGTGGATCCAAGGCAATGTTGAAAAGCAAGGGAGACAATGGGTCTCCTTGCTTAACACCAACCCACACTTTAATGTCGGGGGTATTCCTACTCCCGATCTCGACACAGGTAGAACTGTCCGTATAGATCTGCTGGATCAGACCTACCATGTGGGGATCCATTTTAATTTGCCCAAGAGCTGACAGGATATGCTAATGAGTCGAACGCCTGTGCAAAGTCGATGAATACTACTGTGAGTGGGTTGCGCTCTTCTTTGCAGTGTCGGATGAAGCCTCGCAGAACCTCAATATTTTCCGCACACCCGGGGGCAGCACGAAATCCCCTCTGCCTAGGGTGAACTGGCCATGAATCAGTTAGCCGCTGTGTTAACACCCTAGTGAAGAGCCTCAAGATCATAGACCCGATGGTGATAGGCCTCCAGTTGCCCACCTCCATCACCGCTCCTGGGTCAGATGTCTTGGTTATTAGTACCGTTCGACTTTTCTTCAGACGGGAAGGAACGACTCCCGTAATCCACCACATGTTGGACAGCCTGGTGAGGGCCTCGCATCCGGGATCCCAATTGAGAATATCCCGTTTCCCAATCCCGTCTGGGCCCGGTGCGGAGTCGTTCGAGGCCTGACGAAGGCTAGATTGGATCTCGCCTTGGGAGAGTAGCCCCATGAGAGGAGTGTTGTCAGCACACTCCTCAGCCCTGAATCGGCCCAGCCCACGAAAGGGGGGAGGGTCCCCCCATTTTGCCAGAAAGAACTCATGAATGACTTCGGCTGAAATAGGACAACGTGTGTCCTGTCTCCCATTGAGAATTTCAGCCGCTAGGCGGGCCGGGTCGTGTTTGAACTGGTATTGGACTTTATGGTAGGCACGTTTATGGGCGAGATATCTTTCACGGTGCCTGCTCCGATACCGTGGTCGGGCTTTCCTCCTTCCTGAGGGCACAGGTGTTCTGGGGCCACTCTCCCCTCCATGGACGCATCCTTGGAGTATCCTTTGTGTTGCCGCCTCAACCAATTCGGGTAATTGGTCGCAGCCTTCCAGCCAGGCTTGAAGTGCTTGAGTGAGGCCTGTGGTGTTGCCCTCCCCCTCGCTCACCATTTTGTGGGCCGTCTCTCTGAGGAGAATCAGGAGGCCACCCTCTGGCAAGTTGGGTTGAATGGGAGGGACCGACACACTAGTGTTGCTTTCGTCAACAAAAATTATGACTAAATATCATCGTCAATGAACCTTTATCACGTTACAAAAATGAGACGAGACGCAACGTAAATGCTGGTCGTGTGACGATGACTATAACTAAATGTATAATGCAATATCGTTGACGAATAAAAACGAGACTAAATGTGGTTTACAAAAATAAAAACTGCTAAAATGTCTCTTCATTTTCGTTGACCAAAACGAGACGAGACGAAATGTTATTTAACGTTATTTCGTCTCGTTTGGCCTACTTGCATTATTAGTATGCAGCATTTCTGTTTCCTGTGTCACTTCAGGGGCTGCATTAGATCGCACTGTGCAAACGCATGCGACCTCAGATCCTCGAGCCCCACTCGCGGCATTATTTAGAAGAAACAGCTGCGTGAGTTACAGCTGTTTCACACACACTCCGTGTGTAGAGTGTATGCGGTGCGTGTAGCAGTGTGTATGCAGGAGCTGCGCGTGCGTTATTGCTTTCAAATGTGCTGCGTTTGCAGTGCGCAACTGATCTATGGCTGTACCACAATCACAACATTTATTCTCTATTTTTTATTTCAAATCAGTATTTTAGCCTACATCCATTGTGTCGCGTTGTTGAGGTACTGTGTAGATCTCTGCTCTGCTGTTATGACGCGCCGCTCCTAGTGCGTGCGGTATGAGCGCTAATCTATAACTGTTATAACTGGGTGCGGGAAACATACGCACTGCAAATGGAGTATGTGTAAAACAGGCGTTAGCATAAACGACAACAAACAAAGTTAAGTCAGACACAGAGAAGGGGATTCGTCTTTGGGAGAAAAAGAAGAAATGACATTTTGGAAAAACTTTCATTTCATCATGTGTGTAAGCTATAACATGTTTGGTTGGTAAAATAAATATGTTGTAAATTCAATTCAGAGCGTCTTCCTGGATGTATTCTTGAGTCTATAAGGTAACAATAATATAAGAAGATAACTATAAGAAGATAAGATTGTTTTAAATGGGTTTGGCTAAAAGAAAAAATTTGGTTTCTACAAGGTAGGCTTCTTATATATTGACTGGGTTAAATAGAATTCCCTACTAAAAAGAGACTTAAATACAATTTTCATTGACTAAAACTAGACTATGTCTTTCGTCGACTAAAACTAGACTAAAATGTCATCGGTTTTCGTCGACTAAAACTAGACTAAAATGTCATCAGTTTTCGTCGACTAAAACTAGACTAAAATGTCATCAGTTTTCGTCGACTAAAACTAGACTAGACTAAAAAGAGTATGAACGTGACTAAAACTAACAAAAACTAAAATGTCAGCTTGACACAAAAACTAGACTAAAACTAAAATTAAAACAGGCTGTCAAAAACAACACTACGACACACTTGTTGAGGGCTCTGACGGATCCTCACTTTCCCTTGCAGCTCGGGATCTGCACTGACGTTTGGGAGACTTTCTAACGTTGTATACGAGGCGCAGGCAAACAAAGTGAAGTTTCCTGCCGCCAGCGCGTATCTCCGCCAGATTGCGTTCGTTACTAGGCAACATATATGCGCGCTGCGTGCACCACTGATCTATACATGACATGTCATTCAGTAGCGCGAACACACGGAAATGGACGGAACATCCTCGGCCACCGTACGTTCGTTACTAGGTAACCAACAACATCGCGCGCGAACACATGTGTCGTGATGGAGAAGGTAAGTTGGAAGAAGCTCGTCTAACATTTTTGGGCTAGAACATTTAATATGTAGCCCATCGTACATTATTATTGATGCAGTCAAAAACTCTATAACTACTTTGCAACCAGGCTCAGTTTGGCTATCTTACGTTATCTGAAACTAAGAGAAATGTTAGTGGGTATGGAAAGGAATGAAGATTTACTGATTTTATTTTAAATTATATTATACTGTAATATTAATAGTCTTTCTAGTTACATTAAGGATGTATTACAGCAGATTGCTCTGGGTAATATTTAATCATTGTCATAATGTTGCATTTGTATTTTTCAAAGATGTCAGGAAAAAAGCAGAAAGATATTTTGTCATTTTGGGCACCAAAGGGTAAGCCCCCTAAAAAGGTTGCCAGATTAGAGGAGGAGACAGTGGAAGAGGTGGTGCACTCTAATCTGTCCATTTGTTCTCAATGTCCCACCACACAATAAATCATTCGTCTAGATAGAAGACGCATTCAAAAATCAAAATGCAATTTTTAAAGATTTGTTTGAAACTGTTTGGAGCAATTTGTTATATTTTTGGTTAGCTATATTTGTAATACTGCATTAAAGAGTATTTGATGTGATGAATTGCTCTGTCATTTATCAGATTTACTAATTGTTATAATTTTAATTTGTTCTGGTTAATTATGAACAATGGGTAAAATTGGGGGCGGGATGGGTGGGCGGGGCTTCATTATGGCTCCTCCCCTAACCGCGTGTGATCTCACTCCAAGCTTTTGCTCAAACTTGAGAACCCTGCACATTGCAATGATCCACTTTTCGGGTTTTGCTATTACCTCTGAAGGCCAATATTCATATTTATATGCAAGGTCTCCGGGTTGGATTTCCTGCGAAATCCATCGGATGTGACGTACATGCACGCTCCCAAGCCTCTCTATCCTTATATACAGTCTATGCGACCAACAGCACTTCAGCTGACGACCTGGAGTCTGATAACACCCCAAAGCGTCCTGCTTCCAGCACAACACAGACTCTAAAATAATATAAAAAACAAAAAAAAGTTTTATCTGCTGAAGCTCGTCAGGCAAAACGTGAATCTGTTTGACTCCGGATGAAAACGCGGATCAACATCGGCAACATATTGGTACAACATATTAGTAGTGAAATAGCAAGGTAAACTACATGAAACATGACATGAATACAAAAGAATATTCCAGGATAACAAAAAGTCGGTGCTTTAGGATGCAACTTATTTTATTTACTAGATCTACTGACTAACGTCGTCATCCCACTACTATCATATTGTCATTTCCAGACACGTTCAGTACAGTAATGACACTTCCTACGATCTTACTGTCACACTGAAATTGTTCAGTTTAGTTCACTGACCGTTTTCGTTGTCATATTATAGACGCTTTCATCAGACGTGTTGCCATGGTGATAAGCTGGCCCAAAGTTAACTTCTGTTCTGTTTGTTTATTAGTGTTTACTGCATAATGTGGCATTGACTGCAAATGCAAATGCTTGGGAGCAAACGCAATTTTTAAAAATAAAAATGTTAAGGTTTCCTAACAAAGAGGGAGACGGCGGTATTAAAATAGTTAGGTTTATCTGAGTGATATCTGGTACAGTGTTTCCCATACATTTATTAGTGGCAGCCCACCACATTATCAGCGCTGACCGCCACATATTGATTTCCATGTTTTTTACAATTTAAGATGGGAAAAGTTGTATTTGACTAAAGAGTTGCAAGCAGCGCATATTCGCACGCTCCCTCTCTCTCTCTCTCTCTTTCTCTCGCAAAAACATTGACAGCGGACCAGTCTGTGTATTGAATGGTTAGTATAAACAACGCTGCACAGATCCATCCAACATGTTGTAAATGTGGAGACCCACCTTAAAAAAAGGTTAGCAAGCATGTAAGAAGCCTAGCTAATAAGGAGAGCTATGTTAACCTTATAAAACCCCAACGCCACAGTTTTTTAACACTGCGGTAAATCAGACACGTCGGTAGAAAAACATCTCCAATTTTTGTTCAACGGGTCTGGTAGTGTCACATTTCAGTTTGGCCAGGTAACATTTATTTTCTTTGACTGGCAAGAAATACCAGCTACTAAGGTTATTTACTTGTTATGGACTGTCTCCGCAAGTCTGCCGGAAGTTAAGTTTGGGCCAGATTAATGCACATGCGCAGTACCGTTTGTTTATGTTGTCACTGCTGAAAGCGTCTATACATTGTTGACATAGCTGATTGTGAAAGATACACGAATAGTCAGTGAAATGGCTTTTAACATCACATGTCGGCTAAATGCAGTTTATTGTAACATTATCATGGTACGAGCACAGAGCATTAATTAAACGTCAAGCTGATAAAAGTAGGCTATTATTGTAACTGCAGTGGTAGTTAACATTAGTTTCCAGCATGTTGTGTGATGCTTTCGCCGTTGAATTGAAAGTCTCCGTGTGGCCGGTAGTGAATGCTCGCTCTTGAGATCGAGCACGCACAATCAAACGAGCACGAGCGCTCTTGTTGCATTCTGAAACATCACCACTAGAGGCCGCTAAAAAACGCTTAGAGCACCTTTAACTCTTTCCCCGCCAGCGTTTTAAAAAAAAGTTGCCTGCCACCGCCAGGGTTTTTGACGATTTTCGCTAAATTTTAATGCCCCGCTGAATATTTTCTTCCATGAATATATGAAGATGATATATATAAAAATAAAGATCTGAGCCTCTACTTTTAGGCAAAAAAAAAAAGTTTTTATTTTATCTTCATTTGTTCTTTTTTTATTGCCTCTTGAACAGAGGTACTCCAACATTTTGGACAAAAAACTGAGAAAAAGGTATTTTTATCAAACAAGTGCATTTAAAAGCAGAATACATTCAGATATTGTTTCCTTTATATATAAAACTTTCCAAAATAAATTAAAAACATAAATAAATGTAAAATATATCAAATTTCCCAGGATTTAAGGGAAATGTAACTTTTGCAATAAAACTTCTGCCTCTGCCTCTCTGTGTTCTACCTGTGAATAATTAGGGCCCGAGCACTAACAGTGCGAGGACCCTATTGAAACTGTTAGGATTATTAGGGCCCGAGCACTAACAGTGCGAGGACCCTATTGAAACTGTTAGGATTATTAGGGCCCGAGCACTAACAGTGCGAGGACCCTATTGAAACTGTTAGGGTTATTTTTTTTTTTTTTTTTTTTTTTTTCTTTCTGCAAAGTAAGTGCCATTTTCGGGGCCGCAACATGCTCAAAAACTCACCAAATTTGGCACGCATGTCAGGACTGGTGAAAAATTTCGTATTTTGTGGGTTTCGCGGATGGGCGGGGCAAAATGGCACGCTAGCGCCACCTAGAAAATTGGAAAAAATTAGCCCCTCGTCCACGTTCAACCTACATGCACGAAATTTGGTGGGGACGTGTATCATATCAAGACGCACAAAAAAGCCTCAAGAACCCATACCCTAAACTCGACAGGAGGTCCGCCATTTTGAATTTGGCGGCCATTTTTGGACGATTTACAGACTCCGTACTTTAACGAACTCCTCCTAGGGATTTAGTCGGATCGACTTAAAATTTCTGCTGTGCCTTCTAAAGGCATTGACGATGTAAAGTTGTGCTATCTGCGCGTTTTCGTCGATGGGCGTGTCCGTGGCGTCGAAGTTTCGCCATGAAACAGGAAGTTGTACTAACTTGGCTGTAAATGCCCAGATCTGCACGAAATTTTACACATTTGACAAGAGTCACGCCCTGAACAAATCTACATGCCGACATTCACCCACAGTCATAGCGCCACCTGCTGGCAACAGGAAGTGACCTTTAACGAAGCAGCCCCCGCCGCTTGTTTGACCGACATGTACGAAATTTCTGTGGTACATCTACCATGACCAGACGCACAAAAAAGCCTCAAGAACCCATACCCTAAACTCGACAGGAAGTCCGCCATTTTGAATTCGGCGACCGATTTGGGACGATTTACACACTCCGTACTTTAACGAACTCCTCCTAGGGATTTAGTCGGATCAACTTCAAATTTCTGCTGTACCTTCTAAAGGCATTGACGATGTAAAGTTGTGCTATCTGCGCGTTTTCGTCGATGGGCGTGTCCGTGGCATCGATGATTCGCCATGAAACAGGAAGTTGTAGTAACTTGGCTGTAAATGCCCAGATCTACACGAAATTTTACACATTTGACAAGAGTCCCGTCCTGAACAAATCTACATGCCGACATTCACCCACATTCATAGCGCCACCTAGTGGCTAGAGGAAGTGACATTTAACGAAGCAGCCCCCGTCGCATGTTTGACCGACATGTACGAAATTTCTGTGGTACATCTACCATGTCCAGACGCACAGAAAAGTCTCTTGGAGCGATGCCCTAAACTCAACAGGAAGTCAGCCATTTCTAATTTTACCGCCATTTTTGGATGATTTACTCATTACGTACTTTAACTAACTCCTCCTAGGGCTTTAGTCGGATCGCCTTCAAATTTCTGCTGTGCCTTCTAAAGGCATTGACGATGAAAAGTTGTGCTATCTGCGCGTTTTCGTCGATGGGCGTGTCCGTGGCGTCGATGATTCGCCATGAAACAGGAAGTTGTAGTAACTTGGCTGTAAATGCCCAGATCTGCACGAAATTTAACACATTTGACAAGAGTCCCGCCCTGATCAAATCTACATGCCGACATTCACCCACAGTCATAGCGCCACCTGCTGGCAACAGGAAGTGGCCTTTAACGAAGCAGTGTGGCAAATGCACAGCCGCACTGGCTGAGCTGCAGAAAATGAAACGCGGCCGCCTCAGACCCCGACGTGCTACAGGTGCGAGGGCCCGCCCATCGCTGCTTGCAGCTTTAATTTTTTTTTTCTTTTTTCTGCAAAGTAAGCGCCATTTTCGGGGCCGCAACATGCTCAAAAACTCACCAAATTTGGCACGCATGTCAGGACTGGTGAAAAATTTCGTATTTTGTGGGATTCGCGGATGGGCGTGGCAAAATGGCACGCTAGCGCCACCTAGAAAATTGGAAAAAATTAGCCCCTCGTCCACGTTCAACGTACATGCACGAAATTTGGTGGGGACGTGTATCATATCAAGACGCACAAAACAAAAAAGCCTCAAGAACCCATACCATAAACTCGACAGGAAGTCCGCCATTTTGAATTTGGCGGCCATTTTTGGATGATTTACACACTCCGTACTTTAACGAACTCCTCCTAGGGATTTAGTAGGATCAACTTCAAATTTCTGCTGTACCTTCTAAAGGCATTGACGATGTAAAGTTGTGCTATCTGCGTGTTTTTGTCGATGGGCGTGTCCGTGGCGTCGATGATTCGCCATGAAACAGGAAGTTGTAGTAACTTGGCTGTAAATGCCCAGATCTGCACGAAATTTGACACATTTGACAAGAGTCCTGCCCTGAACAAATCTACATGCCGACATTCAACCACAGTCATAGCGCCACCTAGTGGCAACAGGAAGTGACCTTTAACGAAGCAGCGAAAAATTTCAGAGCTGCACCGGCTGAGCCGCAGAATATGCAACGCGGCCGCCTCACACCCCAACGCGCTACAGGTGCGAGGGCCCGCCCATCGCTGCTTGCAGCTTTAATTTTTTTTTTCTTTTTTCTGCAAAGTAAGTGCCATTTTCGGGGCCGCAACATGCTCAAAAACTCACCAAATTTGGCACGCATGTCAGGACTGGTGAAAAATTTCGTATTTTGTGGGTTTCGCAGATGGGCGGGGCAAAATGGCACGCTAGCGCCACCTAGAAAATTGGAAAAAATTAGCCCCTCGTCCACGTTCAACCTACATGCACGAAATTTGGTGGGGACGTGTATCATATCAAGACGCACAAAAAAGCCTCAAGAACCCATACCCTAAACTCGACAGGAGGTCCGCCATTTTGAATTTGGCGGCCATTTTTGGACGATTTACAGACTCCGTACTTTAACGAACTCCTCCTAGGGATTTAGTCGGATCGACTTAAAATTTCTGCTGTGCCTTCTAAAGGCATTGACGATGTAAAGTTGTGCTATCTGCGTGTTTTAGTCGATGGGCGTGTCCGTGGCGTCGAAGATTCGCCATGAAACAGGAAGTTGTAGTAACTTGGCTGTAAATGCCCAGATCTGCACGAAATTTTACACATTTGACAAGAGTCCCGCCCTGAACAAATCTACATGCCGACATTCACCCACAGTCATAGCGCCACCTGCTGGCAACAGGAAGTGACCTTTAACGAAGCAGCCCCCGCCGCTTGTTTGACCGACATGTACGAAATTTCTGTGGTACATCTACCATGACCAGACGCACAAAAAAGCCTCAAGAACCCATACCCTAAACTCGACAGGAAGTCCGCCATTTTGAATTCGGCGACCGATTTGGGACGATTTACACACTCCGTACTTTAACGAACTCCTCCTAGGGATTTAGTCAGATCAACTTAAAATTTCTGCTGTACCTTCTAAAGGCATTGACGATGTAAAGTTGTGCTATCTGCGCGTTTTCGTCGATGGGCGTGTCCGTGGCGTCGATGATTCGCAATGAAACAGGAAGTTGTAGTAACTTGGCTGTAAATGCCCAGATCTACACGAAATTTTACACATTTGACAAGAGTCCTGCCCTGAACAAATCTACATGCCGACATTCACCCACATTCATAGCGCCACCTAGTGGAAACAGGAAGTGACTTTTAACGAAGCAGCCCCCGTCGCATGTTTGACCGACATGTACGAAATTTCTGTGGTACATCTACCATGTCCAGACGCACAGAAAAGTCTCTTGGAGCGATGCCCTAAACTCAACAGGAAGTCAGCCATTTCTAATTTTACTGCCATTTTTGGATGATTTACTCATTACGTACTTTAACGAACTCCTCCTAGGGATTTAGTCAGATCGACTTCAAATTTCTGCTGTGCCTTCTAAAGGCATTGACGATGAAAAGTTGTGCTATCTGCGCGTTTTCGTCGATGGGCGTGTCCGTGGCGTCGATGATTCGCCATGAAACAGGAAGTTGTAGTAACTTGGCTGTAAATGCCCAGATCTGCACGAAATTTAACACATTTGACAAGAGTCCCGCCCTGAACAAATCTACATGCCGACATTCACCCACAGTCATAGCGCCACCTGCTGGCAACAGGAAGTGGCCTTTAACGAAGCAGCGTGGCAAATGCACAGCCGCACTGGCTGAGCTGCAGAAAATGAAACGCGGCCGCCTCAGACCCCGACGTGCTACAGGTGCGAGGGCCCGCCCATCGCTGCTTGCAGCTTTAATGAATAATTGGAATTACAATAAACAGGCCTAGACACACACACACACACACACACACATACTGGTATATATGGTTTATAAGGACAGCATGTAACCACTGTGGTTTAGAGGGACACACATTTCTTAACAGTTCACAAATTAAACAGACATACTAAGCAATGTTAAATGGTCTCTTTAAGATACATCACACTTAAAAATGTTGTTTTAACAATAAAATCATGGAAAATAGCATGCTTGATTTAGTATGGTTTACGAGGACAGCATGTAACCACTGTGGTTTAGAGGGACACACATTTCCTAACAGTTTACAAATTAAAGAGACATACTAAGCAATGTTAAATGGTCTCTTTAAGAAACATCTCACTTAACAGTATTGTTCTAACCATGAAATCATGGAAAATAACACCTTGTCAACTGAATTGTTAGGACATCCAGATTTATAGTAGGTTTGTTAGGACATCCAGATTTTTTTTTTTTTTTTTTTATAAAACATATACACACACATTAAGCAAAGACGACACATTATCTTTAGGAAGAGTAGGTTTTATTTTAGCCTACTCTGCATTTTCACAGCTAGAACATTTTGGCATGATTCAGAACAGTATGATTTCTCCATTAGTTCAGTTTATTTAGGTATATATGAACATGCCAATCACACTTGGATACATACAGATCTGAAAACACTGTTAAAAATTTGGTTGGTGCTGCAAATGTGCAAATATGCTGACATGCAATGAATTGTGTATGACAAAGCAATGAGTTGTCATTACAGCAGTAAAAGCAGAGAATTTTGACTGTGCTCTACTTTATATTTTGAATATAAATGTAAATACATTTTTTTTATATAAAATTTTTATTTAAGATATTTCTTACCATTTTTCCTATTATATTTCCTTTGTTGAGGGAATAATCTATTTCTTGTGCCACAAGTTAAATGTGTGAACAACCTGTGAGACCATAGCAACCAGAAATGATCAGATATGTATAAGCCTATATTTATTTTTAATTAAGAATGACAAAATAAGGACGGACTCAAGAAATTATTGTGTTAATATATGGCCTAATACATTGAGCACAATGTTGCCTATAAACAACTTTCAAATGAAGTTTGTTATTTCAATAAATAACAAAATATGTAAGAACATAAAATAATATAAATATATTTATCATTCTCTCTATGTCGTTCTCTCAACATAGGATCTCAAACGACATAAAATATGTCGTTCTCTCAACATAGGATCTCGTACTAAGTAAGAATCTCTCGAGGTCACAACATAGGTTCTCATGAGTTTATATGTCATGGACATAAAACTATGTGAACCGAACATGCCCCATCCTGGTGTAACTAGTTCCCACTGTAGACTATAGCTTGTTTGTAAACTTACAACCTGTCAAATACCTCAGGCACTGAATGTTAAGAGTTAACGGATATATATTTACCTATTTTCACACTAGATTTTCACACTTCTTTCATTAGATATATTTATTAACTTAGCACAAAAACTACATAGAACAATAATTTAATAGGGAATAAGGAATATAAGAATAAAATAGAAGACATTCAATAAACTCATGTACATGTTTATTTTTTAAGAATAAAATAGAGGACATCCAATAAACTCATGTACATATTTATTTATTTATTTCACCAGTTTCATTCAACTGTCACTTACTGAATTTTGACAGATAGAATAGATGACAGATTTTTTACTTGTGACAGCTTGAAAAGTAGATGGATAGAATGAACTCATGTCCATGTTTCTTGTAAGCAAGGGAAGCAGTTTGAATAAAATAATAGAAGACAGATTGAATAAACTCATGTACATATCTGTTTCTTGTAAGCTAGGGAAGTAGTTTGAATAGAATAATAGAAGACAGATAGAATAAACTCATGTTCATATCTGTTTCTTGCAAGTTAGGGAAGGAGTTTGATTTGACTGTCACTTACTGAATTGTGACAGATAGAAGACAGATAGAATAAACTCATGTACATATTTGTTTCTTGTAAGTTAGGGAAGCAGTTTGAAAATAAGAATAGAATAGAAGACAGATAGAATAAACTCATGTTCATATCTGTTTCTTGTAAGCTCAGGAAGCAGTTCTATTATATCTGTCACAATTCAGTAAGTGACAGTCGAATCAAAGACAGATAGATAAAACTCATGTACATATTTGTTTCTTATAAGTTAGGGAAGCAGTTTGATTTGACTGTCACTTACTGAATTGTGACAGATAGAATAAACGCATGTCCATATCTGTTTCTTGTAAGTTAGGGAAGCAGTTTGAATAGAAGAATAGAATAAAAGACAGAATAAACTCATGCACATGTTCGTTTCTTGTAAGTTAGGGAAGCAGTTTGATTTGACTGTCACTTACTGAATTGTGACATAGAATGAAAGACAGATAGAATAAACTCATGTCCATATCTGTTTCTTGTAAGCTAAGGAAGCCGTTTGAATAGAAGAATAGAATAAAAGACAGAATAAACTCATGTTCATATCCGTTTCGTATAAGTTAGGGAAGCAGTTTGATTTGACTGTCACTTACTGTATTGTGACAGATAGAAGATATATAGAATAAACTCATGTACATATTTGTTTCTTGTAAGCTAGGGAAGCAGTTTGAATAGAAGAATAGAATAAAAGACAGATAGAATAAACTCATGTTCATATCTGTTTCTTGCAAGTTAGAGAAGCAGTTTGATTCGACTGTCACTTACTGAATTGTGACAGATAGAAGACAGATAGAATAAACTCATGTACATATTTGTTTCTTGTAAGCTAGGAAAGCAGTTTGAATAGAAGAATTGGATAGAAGACAGATAGAATAAACTCATGTTCATATCTGTTTCTTGCAAGTTAGAGAAGCAGTTTGATTCGACTGTCACTTACTGAATTGTGACAGATAGAAGACAGATAGAATAAACTCATGTACATATTTGTTTCTTGTAAGCTAGGAAAGCAGTTTGAATAGAAGAATTGGATAGAAGACAGATAGAATAAACTCATGTACATCTTTGCTTCTTGTAAGTTGTGCCCTTGTTCCGGACAAAGTCTCTTATGTTTTGGCTTGTCCGTGAAGCAAGAATGGGGTGGATGTCATGATCCTGGTTCTTCTCTCTTTCTCTGTCTCCCTCTTGTGGCCGTTTGTTCACTCTCTCTCTCTTTCTCGCATTACGCCCTCAGGATCTCATGATCTCATCTCTTTCAGCTGATGCTACTCTTCCTATTATCTGTGCTGGTCTGCACCAGCTGTTTCCATTCTTCCCCTGATTGTTTCTCCTTCTTCTAGCGCTTTCTGTCCCTAGATCCTTGTCGGATTATTCTATGTTGTGGCTTAATACTGACGCCGGAATTATCTCTCTCTACTTAGTCCTGTCCTGTCCTGTCCTGTCCTGGTGTGAGCTGTAATTCCTACCTGCATATATTACTGTGTGGTTTTGCTCTCTGACTTCTGTTCAGTACTGGAAGCTGTGGTCCTCTGCCTCGCCACCGACCTACTGCTGACCTTATCTCATTCACGGGAGGTTCTGGGTTTCTCTGCCTAGCGAGTCTCCGTCCGTGGCTGCATTCGGGGCTCACCAGAAGAGGGGATTTCTGTTCTCGTTTAGTGCCGTGTGGCCGTGCCTGTTTTCTGCTATTATTCCACTGAACTTCTGATGATTACTGTTGGACTGCTTACTATCCATTAAAGACTATCAGTTGCCGCATCCTCGCTGTTGGGTCCTCTTTCCATCCAAACGTTACAGAATAATCCGACCACGATGGACTCAGCGAGTGGCAGTCCCCTTCACGCGGCTGTCGAGATGCAGGGTGTTTTACTGGGCCGACATGATGAGGACATCTCGTCGGCAAGACAGACTGTAGAATCTCTGGCTGCTCAGATGACGGGTCTCTCTCAGCGGGTTCACCAGTTACGTTCAGAGCCACCTTCTTTTTCTGAGACCCGCGGAGTGTCCGAACCCCGGATAAATAACCCGCCCGTGTACTCGGGTGAGCCCACGCAATGCCGCTCCTTACTGACACAGTGCGAGGTGGTCTTTTCTCTCCAGCCCTCTACGTATTCTACTGACCGGTCTAGGGTCGCTTTTGTCATCTCACTCCTCACTGGCCGGGCACGGGAGTGGGGCGCGGCGAACTGGGAGGCCGAGACCAACTGTGTGTTTGACTTCTCTCTTTTCAAGGAGGAGATGATAAGAGTTTTTGATCGCTCAGCCTATGGTGAGGAGGCTTCGCGCTTGCTCTCTGTACTCCGTCAGGGGAGGCGTTCGGTGACTGACTTCTCCATCCAGTTCCGCACGCTCTCGACGACCTGTGGGTGGAACAATACGGCTTTGGTGGCCCGTTTTCTGGAGGCTCTTAACCCAGAGCTCAAGGACGAGATTCTGGCACGCGAAGCACCCACCCAACTCGACGCTCTCATCGATCTGGCGATTCGGGTGGAGAGACGCTTTGACTCACGCCGTCGAGCCCGCGGAATGGAAGCCGCCCTCTTCGCTCCGCCTGAGGGTACTCCTTTTCAGCCTGCCACTCCGAATCCTGAGCCGATGCAACTCGGAGGTCTTCGTATCTCCTGCAAGGAACGTGAGCGACGTATCATGAATCGTCTGTGCATGTACTGTGCTGCCGCTGGACACTTTGTCTCAGACTGTCCAGTAAAAGCCAGAGCTCGTCAGTAGGCGGAGGGTTACTGGCGAGCGCTGTTTCTAGGATCCCTCCGTCCAAGTCCTGCACCACTATGCCTGTCCTCCTTCGATGGTCTACAACCTCAGTGTCCGGGACCGCCCTGGTCGACTCCGGTGCTGAGGGAAATTTCGTCGACGAGACGTGGGCTCGTGAACAAGGTATTCCCCTCATTGACTTAAAGAGCTCCACCCCCCTGTTCGCCCTAGATGGCAGTTCCCTTCCTAGGGTGCGGAGAGAGACTGTTCCCCTTACTCTCTCCGTCTCAGGGAACCATAATGAGACTATTTCTTTTTTAGTTTTTCATTCTCCCTTTACACCGGTAGTTTTGGGCCACCCTTGGCTCGTTCAACATAATCCCCATGTTGACTGGTCTAACGGCTGTATTTTATCCTGGAAACTGTCGTGTCATGTTAAGTGTTTGACTTCTGCTGTTCCCCCCGTGTCATCTGTTTCTGTTTTCCAGGAAGAGCCGGGTGATTTGACAGGAGTACCGGAGGAGTATCACGATCTGCGGGAGGTTTTCAGCCGTGCTCGGGCCACTTCTCTCCCCCCTCATCGCCAGTACGACTGTAGCATAGATCTTCTCCCGGGGACCTCTCCTCCTCAGGGAAGACTATATTCGTTGTCAGCTCCAGAACGTAAGGCGCTCGAGAATTACCTGTCAGAATCTCTTAATGCTGGTCTGATCGTTCCATCGTCGTCTCCTGCAGGTGCCGGCTTCTTCTTTGTTAAGAAGAAGGATGGCTCTTTGCGCCCTTGTATAGATTATCGAGGGCTGAACGAGATCACTGTCAAGAATCGTTACCCCTTGCCACTGATGTCTTCAGCTTTTGACATCTTACAGGGAGCAAAGATTTTCTCTAAGCTCGATCTCCGTAACGCTTATCATTTAGTTCGAATAAGGGAGGGAGACGAGTGGAAGACTGCGTTTAACACACCCCTGGGGCACTTTGAATATAGGGTTCTTCCTTTCGGTTTGGTCAACGCTCCCGCAGTTTTTCAGGCTCTCATTAATGACGTCCTCCGCGATATGCTCAACATTTTTGTCTTTGTCTACTTGGACGACATTCTGATTTTCTCTCCGTCCCTTCAGGTCCATATTCAGCACGTCCGCCGAGTCCTCCAACGGCTTCTAGAGAATCGACTATTTGTCAAGGCTGAGAAGTGCACCTTTCACGTGTCTTCGATTTCGTTTTTAGGCTCTATTGTCTCCGCAGAGGGGGTCAGTATGGATCCAGGCAAAGTGTCGGCGGTTACCGATTGGCCCATACCCGACTCCCGCGTCGCGTTACAGCGATTTCTCGGATTTGCGAATTTTTATCGTCGTTTCATCCGAAATTTCAGCCAGGTAGCCGCGCCCCTTACAGCTCTGACGTCCGTCAAGTCCAGCTTTAGGTGGTCAGATGCCGCACAAACGGCATTTGATCGACTAAAGACCCTTTTTACTACGGCTCCGGTCCTACTCACTCCCGATGTCTCGAGACAATTTATAGTGGAGGTGGATGCTTCAGAGGTGGGGGTCGGGGCTGTGCTCTCCCAACGGTCCGCCGCTGACGGTAAAGTACATCCCTGTGCTTTTTTCTCTCACCGCCTCTCACCTGCTGAACGTAACTACGATGTCGGTAATCGGGAGTTACTCGCCATTCGCCTAGCTTTAGGGGAGTGGCGACAATGGTTAGAGGGGTCCACTGTTCCGTTTCTAGTGTGGACTGACCACCGTAACCTGGAATACATCCGTTCTGCCAAGTGTTTGAACTCACGCCAAGCTCGCTGGGCTCTGTTTTTTACTCGCTTTGATTTCTCGATATCCTACCGCCCAGGTTCCAAGAACAATAAGCCCGATGCTCTCTCCCGTCTCTTTGATTCGTCTTCTGTGCCAGTCAATAATGAGGCGGTTATTCCCCCAGGACGCTTCGTGGGGGCTATTGTTTGGGGAATCGAGAGACTGGTCAGAGGGGCTCTCTCTCGAGTCACTGCCCCTCCTGAGTGTCCTAGGGATCTTCTTTTTGTTCCCGCGTCAAGCGGTCCTTAGATGGGGACATTCTTCCAGATTAGCCACTCATCCGGGAGTTCGGGGTTCGCTCGCCTCTATCCGTCAGCGTTTTTGGTGGCCCACGTTAGAACGAGACACGCGTCGTTTTGTTGCCTCTTGTGTCGTATGCGCTCAGACCAAGTCGGGTCATTCTACCCCAGCCGGTCTCCTTCGACCCTTGCCTGTGCCTGCTCGTCCGTGGTCGCATATAGCGCTTGATTTTATCACCAGACTTCCCTCCTCAGCTGGGAGTACAGTCATCCTGACTGTAGTCGATCGTTTTTCTAAGTCGGCTCACTTTATTCCGCTCCCTAAACTTCCCTCTGCTAAGGAGACTGCCCAGATCATGGTAAACCATGTCTTTAAGCTGCATGGGTTACCCTCCGATGTAGTATCTGATAGAGGTCCGCAGTTCGCCTCATTGTTCTGGAAGGAATTTTGCCGCCTTATAGGGGCCACCGCCAGCCTTTCGTCGGGCTATCACCCCCAAACTAATGGGCAGGCCGAACGGGCTAATCAAAGCATTGCTCGCATTCTCCGTAGTCTGGCTTCTCGCAATCCCGCATCGTGGTCTGAACAGCTCCCTTGGGCTGAGTACGCTTATAACTCGCATCCGTCTTCCGCCACGGGCCTTTCGCCTTTCCACGGTTGCCTTGGTTACCAGCCTCCTCTGTTCTCCTCACTGGAGGCGGAGTCTAGGTGTCCGTCCGTTCAGGTCTTTATTGCTCGCTGTAGACGCACCTGGAGGAGAGTTAGATCAGCACTTTGTCGTTCAAGGGGACGCATGAGAACAGCGGCCAATAAGCGTCGGGTAAAGAGCCCTCGTTACATTCGTGGTCAGAGAGTGTGGCTCTCCACGGCAAATTTGCCTCTCCAATCCGAGTCTCGTAAATTGGCACCCCGTTTCATTGGTCCTTTCCGCATTATCAAGATCATTAATCCTGTCACTGTCCGTCTTCGTCTTTCGTCCAATCTACGTCGAGTCCACCCTGTTTTTCATGTCTCATGTATTAAGCCGGTCATTCGCCCTCCCTCCCGCCCTTCTTGCCCCCCCGTTCGTGTTGAGGGCGTTCCTGTCTACACAGTCAGCCGAATTTTGGACAGACGCCGACGGGGTCGTGGGTACCAATATTTAGTCGACTGGGAGGGGTATGGTCCTGAGGAGAGAAGTTGGGTTCCCTCCCGAGACGTCTTGGACCCCTCGCTCATCGAGGATTTCCTCCGGTCTCATCGGTCTTCAGACCTGGGAGCGCCAGGAGGCGCTCGTTGAGGGAGGGGTACTGTCATGATCCTGGTTCTTCTCTCTTTCTCTGTCTCCCTCTTGTGGCCGTTTGTTCACTCTCTCTTTCTCGCATTACGCCCTCAGGATCTCATTATCTCATCTCTTTCAGCTGATGCTACTCTTCCTATTATCTGTGCTGGTCTGCACCAGCTGTTTCCATTTTTCCCCTGATTGTTTCTCCTTCTTCTAGCGCTTTCTGTCCCTAGATCCTTGTCGGATTATTCTATGTTGTGGCTTAATACTGACGCCGGAATTATCTCTCTCTACTTAGTCCTGTCCTGTCCTGTCCTGTCCTGGTGTGAGCTGTAATTCCTACCTGCATATATTACTGTGTGGTTTTGCTCTCTGACTTCTGTTCAGTACTGGAAGCAGTGGTCCTCTGCCTCGCCACCGACCTACTGCTGACCTCATCTCATTCACGGGAGGTTCTGGGTTTCTCTGCCTAGCGAGTCTCCGTCCGTGGCTGCATTCGGGGCTCACCAGAAGAGGGGATTTCTGTTCTCGTTTAGTGCCGTGTGGCCGTGCCTGTTTTCTGCTATTATTCCCCTGAACTTCTGATGATTACTGTTGGACTGCTTACTATCCATTAAAGACTATCAGTTGCCGCATCCTCGCTGTTGGGTCCTCTTTCCATCCAAACGTTACAGTGGACTGCCTTCTTGCAAGCCTCACATTCAGCCAAAGTAGCCAGCTTCCCTTTTGTGATGTGGTTTTCAAAGAATTTCATTACAGATTTAACCTCTGAAGCGGTCCATGATCTTTTTACATAGGCCCTTTTTTTCTTCGGTCTGTCAAGCTCTATTAGAAATGTATAAGATGGTTAGTACAACAAAGTACGCAAGTACAACATAGTTAAATCCACTGTTTATAAGAAAGAAATGAATGCCAAAGTAATGGAAAGTTGAAACAAAACCCGACATACCTTTAACTTTCGTGGATGAAGTAGCATCTCGCACATTTTCACCTTTAAAAAGATAAAAAAAAGTTTAAAAACTGTTTTTCATGGCATATTTACCTAATTTCTTTGCATATGAAATCACATCACCTTTTGTTTCCCTCTCAAAAATCAGTTGCATGGTGCAAAAACATACTACACTTTTATGCGTAGATCACTTTAAAGGCACAGTGTGTAAGTTGTGCCACTACAGGTCACTTATTCAAAAAGATAAAAGGGTTAGTTTGATGATGCAATGAATGATTATGGAATCTTATTCAATAGGGACCAGAGACGTGAGGACAGAGACTTGGGGTTTCCACAGAGAGGAGAGGTGAGGGGACCAGTGATTACACTGTAGTTTCAAGACATTTCTGGAGTTCCCTTATGGTGGTGGGAATGAGCCAGTTACGGATATTATCCACCTTCCTCTCATCTATGGTGGTGCCTTGTTAATTAATGATGTACCAGAGGAACTGGATCTCTGACTGAATCGAACTGGCACGTCTCTGCTTTCAAGAATAATTGGTCCAAGCTCCGGGAATAGATGATGTTGAAGTAGACCAGTACAAACCACTAGAGGAAATCCCGGAGCACCTCATGCGTGAAGCAGTGCCGGCGCTATGGGGGGGCATTAGGGGGCAATGCCCCCCCAAATGTATTTTATGCCCCCCCCCCCGAATTGAATTATGATATAATTTACAAAATAATATCAGTTTAATTTAATTCACATTTCAGTGAGAAATAGTACAAATATGTCTACAAACGGCTCATTAGCTGAAAATACAATAAAGCCAACATAAAAACCTCAGTGTGACGCTGTGAGGAAACCCCCCTGCCGCCCCCCCAATCACAAACGTTAATACTTGAATGACATGATTTTAAGTTGGCGCGACTGCGCGAGCTTCCTGCATTCAAAACAAAGCAAACAGATGAAAACTCTCCAAAAATGGACATTAGAAAATGGTTGAATACCACAGTTTCTCCTTACACATCGATTACCCCATACAGCAAGACAACAACAGCCCGGCTTTGGTATTTGGTGCTTCTACCGTGCAGTGTTGTAGTCGAGACCGAGACCAAAGACAGTCGAGTCCGAGTCGTTAGTGTATTTATCTAACTGGCATCATGTACTGTACATGTTCACTATGTGTTGTCACGTTATGAAACTAATAGTTTAGTTGGCCTATTTTTTGCGCTGCCCATTGTCCTGAAATGTCACATGTGTTTAAGCCTATATTTTCTTGTAAATGGAAATTGTAGAATAATATCTGTGTATGTTGTGGGTGTTTTTTATTTGTTAAAGGTGTTAAAGGTTTTATTTGATAAAGGTAACTACATGATGCTTTTTTAATAGTAGGCTACGAATGTAAATGCTTATGTTAGAACAAAGCAGAATAAAGATGAGTAACTTAGTTTTTTTTCCTCACTTCCGCCATTGAGATAGCATATAAACGACTATTCTGTCAGTGAGAGACTATGTGCATGTTCGTTAGCTTTGCTATTATAAAGCTGTTGTCAGAGTCGGTCTTGCAATTTTTTTTTGTATAGGCCTATAACCCCTAATCAAATTTCTTAAGAGTCGCTCGTCTTGCAACAATGTGTAATGTTTTATGTGTTTATTGTGTGGGTTGCATTACTTCATGGTAATAGCTAACAGAAAAGGCAGTAGCAATAATAAATATAGGATATCTGATATCCGAAAAAAAAAAGTCCCTATACCTACAGTACCTAGTGCCCACCCATTGAAAATAAATGCCCCCCTGCTAAAAGCGGTCTGAAGCCGGCTCTGGCGTGAAGTCTTTGAACATGGAGTGGCTTTTACTGTGGGCTTGATACTACTTTTCATTGAAGGTCTTCCATAGGCAGAGTTTCATAGGCAATGAAACAGAGCCAAAGTTTTTTGTACAAAACTCACCAAGGGTCGTGGTGGACGTATGAGGCATGCAAGATTGACATGTCCAGCAGCACCGCAGTGTAGGCAGAGATGCTGGGTCAGCCAGCACTGTCACTCAGGCATAAACAGATGAGTGGATTGAATCTGCAGGGGTTCTGTTTCTAAAAGACTGACTTACTCTGGCTGACATGGAGAGGAGGATTACTGACACTGGTTGGTCTCCAAACACCCCTGCATGCCATGGAAGACTCTGGTTGTGTGCTTGGTGAATTGTTTTAGACCAATGGAATCATCATATGCAGCCTCAGAGGAATCCATTGCATTCCGCCATCAGACCAGAGTAAGTCACTGGGTTCGCCATGGGACTGGCCACAACAGGTGAGGGAGAAGGAACAGGTGCAGTGATTGGTGTGGTGGTGATTGGATTAGACATCACTCAGCATAATGAATCCACGATTTCTTGAATAGGATCAGGTGCAGGAGTCCTCATGATTGTTGTATCCTGTCTTCTGTCAGGAAACGGACTCCGGGAAACAGTTGAGTAAACTCTTATTAATGAGTGGCAGTAATAAGTTCCAATAACTAAGGGAGCTTGAATGTCAACAACCAGTTTGTGACTGGAGAAGAAAGTGCAGACAGGTAAGCTGCCTGCAACACACACCACTTTCGCTGACATAACTTGTCGACTCACAAATTTTTCCTTTCGTTGCAGTGGTATCCAGGAAGCGAACCAGGAGACACCAGGAGATTGACTGGGAGGGTAGGTAACACAGGTAAGTAGCTCATCGGAACGTCAGGAAAGTCCTAGTCACAATCGAGACCTGACAAGGACCGTGTCTGCTGTCAGCTTATACGGAGCATGGTGATTCTGTGACACTTTACACATTATGCTTGACATAGTGATGCAAGTAATCGGGTGTGAAAAATATTACATGCAAGACCGGAGAGAAGTTTTCTCTGCAGGGTGCCTCAACTGACCATGAGAAAGAGGGCAAAAAGCTCATATATGTTGGGAGTACTCCAAGTTACAAGGAGCCAGTTAGGGTGGTTCAGGCATTGGTTAGGATGCCTCCTGGATGGATTCCAGAGGACTCGTTCCAGGCATTTCTAACTGGAAAAGGACTATTGGTAAGACCAAGAACATGCTTGAGGGATTTTATCTTTCTGCAAGCCTCGGGATACCTTGGGTTCCCACAGTAGGAGCTGGAGAAAGTGGCTGGGGAAAGGAAAGTATGGAAAGCCCTACTTGACCTGCTGCCACCGTGGACTGGTGCAGGGTAAGTTGAGGAAAATGGTTGGATGAATGGTAGCAAGGTGACATTAATAAAATGTTGATTTCTCATCCAAAACAGTTTTAGTTGATGCTTAAAGTTATGTTTGACCAGCAGTAATAGAAATTTTTGTCCAGTGTCCCATCCTGCTCCCCGAGAGTCACTGTTCTGCAGTTAGCTCCAACCCCAATTAAACACATCTGCTTTATATTTTAACCAGGATATGTAATATATTGTCCAGCTATGGTCTTTGCCTTCCCTCACATACCCTTGCGTTCTCCCCTTCACAGTTTGAAAACCCTTTTTTGACTGCATTAAGATCCATCACACAAACAGAATGATAAAATTAATCATACATACACGTTTACACAAATATTTATTAAATACCATTACTGATTGAGTTGAGCTCCAGAGGTCTGGCTCCATTGGAGTCTTCATCGCTGTCAATGTCCTGGTCGTCATCTTCGTCGTCTGTAAAATCTTAGAAAACACAATGGAAAAATAAGCTTAACATTGACCCTTCCATGTTAGTTAGTACTCATTACTTAATTGATTAAAAACAATTAATAGTAACTGTACCTTGGATTTCATCAAGAGATTTTCCTTTTAATTCTGTCAGCTTTCCCTTTTCAAGGGCTAGAAGCAGTTTTGAAATTTTGGTCACTTGGATGGTTGCCTCAGGTAGTCTGTAATATTCTCTATGCACATTAATATTGTGGCCTAAAAAGTCTGCTAGTTGGTCCAGTTCATTATTTTTTAAATTAAGAATTTGGGAGGTTGTTGCAACTTGTTTCCTCAGTTGTGTCGATCTCAAGTACTCTGGGTGAGTTGCACCACACTCAGCAGCAAACCTCTTGAGACAGTCGTGACCTCTGTAGTGGCTAGAGCACTTTGGAATGGCAAAGAGGAATTCATTTTCTTGCAGTACTCCACATTGTGCCCGCTTCTCATTCAGCAGTTCCAGAGCTTTTGTGATGTCTGGATTGAGTAAAACGGCAACTCTTTGTCCTCTTTTTCCTTTCAGCTCAACTCGTGTAAAATATTTGCACAAGCTCTTCTCATAAGCTGATAGACCTAGCTCGTCAGATGTGTGCGAGTCATCTCTTTGGAGGAAATTTTTTAAAGGCATCTTGGAGACCTCTCCAACCCGTCGTCTGTTGAACAGAATGATCCTTGTCAGTGTTAGCTTGGTGAGACGTGCATAGTTGTCATCTGAGGTCTTTTGGCTAAGTTCCCGGAAGGCCGATTCTGCACTTCTTTGTAGATAGTCATTAAGTTTTTCGATGTCTTGAGTGAGTGGCATTTTGGTCGGTTTGTTGTATTTCAAATCATTAATGGTGCTTAACGCTGTGTGACGCTGTAACGCTGTCAATTTTTAAAGCCAAGCTTGGGATTTGGTAAGAATGTGTACTTTCATTGAATCCAGCAGTTTCTCTAACTGCTTGAATGACATTCATGAAATTTGCTGGCTTCATGGCATCATCCAGAGTTGCAGATGGACATTTTTTATGCAATGCTATCATGAATCTGCCAAGCTCACGGACCTTCTGGCGAATGTACTCATGTTTTGTAATGTAAAATCCGTGCTGATTATATAAGGACTGAGCAAATTGAAGAAGACCAGAATCATGTCTCACAACATGGGAAATTTCATCTTCGTTCATTTTACTCAACAATCTCATTAATCCTTCATCTGTTTTACCAGAGAAGGCAGATTTTGCCACTGCAGCGATGGTTAGGACTCTCTGTCTGCCCTCAGTAGCCTTATCGGTCTTGGCTGGTTTGGACTTGCATCCTCTCATGTGTCTCCACAGCTCATTTCTCAAAAACATTCCTTTGCAATATACGCAATATTCATATTTCTTCCGGGTTGAACCAGTGTTTTTAAATGCTCGTCGTTTTACTTTTAATGCACCCTCTCCTTTTTTAAGGACTTTGTTGTTGTGGTTGAAGTTGCCTCGGTTTCTCAATTTTTCAAGCAGTTGTTTCCTTTTTTTAGATTTTGCAGGTAAACTCAGAGCCTCTGCTATTTCCATGTTGTCTTTGGCATGGACTTTAAAGTGTCTAGAAATTTTGGACTGGGGTTCTTCACATACAAAGCAAAAATTTTTCCCTGATTTGACAAGTGTTGGAGATGTTTGAGCTTCTGAATGGCTGTCAGGAAAATATTTTTTTTTGGGTTGTATCTTGAACCTCTGTGTAGTCCATAGACTCATGGATGGTGTCATCTGGTGTCGTTTCTACCAATTTTTCACATGTAATTAATGCATCCAGCGGACTACTTACTGGGTCATCAGATTCAGATTCAGAACAGGGTACATATTCCTCTTCAGAGGACATTTCATCCTCCTCACTTTCATCAGTTGATGTATACTGAAGAAACATTGGTAGTACATTTATAGAGTTAAACTTCATATTCATGCATAGAAATTACTTTAATATATTTTGATGTACTTATTTATAGTAATTGCTTACATCATTTTGCAGTTTTTCGAAACACTGTGCATGCCATACAGTGAAGCAAGCTGAGAAGTACAAATGATTTAAGTTGAAATTCAAATATGGAAAATGTCATTTAATTACAAACTGTTCACCATTCATTGTTGTTGAAACTGGCCAACAGTTTAGTTTTATTCAAAATATCTATAAAAATCCAATAAAAAAAAAAATACCTATACATTTAACTCCAGACCACTTGAGAGAGGAGAATGGTCCATGGCAAGCCAGACATTTCTCAAAAGAGGTCAGTTGTTCGGATTTTATTGTGTGTTTCTTACAAACTGAAAGAAAGTAGAAAATAAACACTTTCACTTTGGAAATTGATTGATTCAGCTAATGCTTGTCAGGATAAATCACACTGAGAGGATGATTAAACTCAACAAAACTTTATTGAACACTAGTGGTGTGAGTGTGAACCTCCACTGGTGTCACGTTTTGAGGCAATTACGATTTTCATATCAACGATTCAGTTCAATTCGATATCACAATGCATTGACGATGCGTTGCAAGATTTTGGTTATATAAACTGAATTTGCGCTGCATGATTTTGACTACATTTAAAAGAGGGTTGCAAACCAACATGAAGAAGAAAGGAAAAGTGATGCTCTTACCTGATTTACCTCGAGCAGGTTCATGGGCTTCACTGATTTCTTTAGGGTGCCCATGTGCTGGATCACGCTCTGGAATGGGTTTTGTTTTGTTAGTAGAGAGTTGTGTTGCATGATTTTGACTACATTTAAAAGAGGGTTGCAAACCAACATGAGGAAGAAAGGAAAAGTGATGCTCTTACCTGATTTATCGAGAGAAGGTTCATGGGCTTCATTGATTTCTTTAGGGTGTCCATCACGCTCTGGAATGGGTTTTGTGTTAGTAGAGAGTTGTGTTGCATGATTTTGACTCAATTCAAAAGAGGGCTGCAACTCAATATCAGGGAAAAAATAAAAATAAGAAAAGGGGTGGTCTTACCTAATGTATATAATGCAGGAATGGGCTCTGGAGCTGAATCATGGGCAAGAGTGGGCTCTGGAGAGGACTGTTTTCAAAATATATTAAAAAGTTCTTAATATATAATACCCAGTTAACAGACAGAAGTTAATTCAACCTTGATTTTTAGTTGTAAAGGTCGGTATCAGTTGTCAGACTTTTGTAATACCTTGCTTTTTGACTTTGCATTACCGCGCCACGGCAATCCAGTTCCACCATAATCATATGTCAATTCCTCACATTTTTTATGTCCGTTAATGCAAATAAACATAAATGCGGGAGGCCATCAACTTCAAGTTTTCTCATTTTTGCGTTGGGTTTTCTGTCATCATTGACAAGCCTTCCTAGAGACCCATCATCTTTTGAAGCATCAATACCGAAAAGGAGTAAATAAAACAATTATATAAATAAATAAGCTGCTTCTTACAGTATTTCTGAATCATATGGCAAGTTAATAATAATAATCTTCTTATTAATTAAATTGTACTTTTAATAATAATTCCTAAAACTCCAAGATTATACAATATAATATAACACAAGTAGGAGCGTGATATTATGTTTATACTAGGGATTTTAAGTATTGGTATTAGTCTGATATTGTATGAATCGCGGGAGTATAATCCGATCCGATCTAGGGCTGCAACAACTATTCGATAAATCGATTATGAAAATCATTGTCAACGAATGTCAGAGACATGCTGTAAAAAGAGCTGATCAACAGGACATGCAGGGTTGCCATATTTTCAAAAGAAACCCACCCAATTGCTTCTTAGAAAAACTTACTAAATCATTTGCGCTTAACGCGGCAGACGCTCAATTAGAGCCATTTGCGCGAACACAGCAGTAATTTTTTTACACGAGTAACAGGTCGGTCTTTGCATTGACTTAAAATCACTTGCGTCTGACGCGCATCCGGTGTGAACGCATCATTAGGAGTGTACTAATATTCGAACCGAAGAACCGCTCGTTACGCTAGATAAGACCCTTATTCATCATCTGATATCGTTTAAAGCCCTTTGAAGCTGCACTGAAACTGTCTTTTGGACCTTGAACTGTCTTGGTACCCAGTGAAGTCGATTAAATAGAGAAAAATCCTGGAATGTTTTAATCAAAACCCTTAATTTCTTTTCGACTGAAGAAAGACAGACATGGACATCTTAGATGACATGGGGGTGAGTAAATATTCAATAAAGTTTTTTTTTTTTTTTTTTTTAAGTGAACTACTTTCAAGAATACTCTGATTTACACCCCTAATAAAAAAATATATATCTATATCTATTAGGGCTGGGGTAAACGATTATTAACTAAACGATTAGTTGGGCGATTATTTTATTGATTAGTCGACTAATCTAATGACTAATTGGACGACTAATATAAAGAATATTTTGCTGCTCAAAAACAATGTATCTCAAATAAATACTAACATACTGAATCAAGATACTATAAGCTGGCTAACGTTAGTCTAATGCTATGTATTTGAACACCATCATTAACTTTACAACCGCCAAAACCGTGTTATTATTACCGTGTTAGTATATTTTTTTACAAACATTTTTTATCATAGAGAATATTTAAATATTAATATCAGCTGAGGAGGGAAACGGAGGCGGAGTTAGTGGTGCGATCGGAGGCTGCTACTGCTGGAGATGAATCGGGAGAGGTTTATGCACCTACTGATCAGAGCGCATGCTGACACGGAGTAAAGCCTTGTTTATACTCGACACGTCCGCAAGAGCGCGAATGTGCGCGCAGCAAAACTGACGCGTTGGGTGCGCCAGACCAGGAAGAATGACGGTAGAGATCCACATGTCCGACACGACAGTCGTGTGGTGTCGTTGACGCCTCCCCACATTTGTACTTTGATGGGCATTCCTCAAGTTTACCGCTATGGGCGCGGTTTTGAGCCAGCGGCCAGTCTAGAACAGAGGACCTGCGAGAGACTTCCCTCCGTCTCCATATGCTCTACTTCTATTGAATAGTTGCGGCGCGTTCAACGGACTTCATTTGCATAAAGATGGGCATCGGCCAGCTTTTTGGCGCGCAGCATTTTTCCAAATGAAGCGCCGCCTTCCCAGGATGCTTTGCGGGCGCGTTAAAGTCGCGTGACGTCACCCATAGGAACAAAGCGGAGCGCGGCGCGACAGAAGTGCCGCACGGACAAGTGGATCCGCACCGTGTGGCTGGCTGTGTGTACGCCTTTTTTTGTAACAACGCGCGCCGCGTCCGGGATGTACGACTTCAAGCCGAATCTGCCAGAGCTTGTACGTCTCACCACACCAGCACCCAGTTTGCGCGTCTAAATTGCGTCTAAGTTTTTTTTTCTTAAGGGTTTGTTTACTGTGTCTGATTCATTTAATGGATAGCACATTCACTTCTAGTTGTCTTCGTCCTCTATTCTGCAATGTTTCGGTCTCCCACGTGTGTGTGGCAAGCTGTACCGCTGGGAACATGCAAAAAATAAATAAATAAAGAAGCGTCGACGCAAAAATATGACGTTGACGCAATTTTGACGTCGAAGCATCGACACGCCGCGACAGCACTAATATCTATATCTATATACTGTATATCTATATATATATATATATATATAAATATATACACACACATATACATGCACACAAAAATGTCAGGGGACGTCAAAACATCTCAAGGGCCCCAAAAACACCTTAGACCACAGAGGGTTAAACAATTTAAGACTAAGTACTCACCAGAAATCTATATTGTGGTGCCTGAAGTTGTATGCGTACGGATTGTGAACTTGTTTTTTCACAAGTTTTCCTTTATACTCCAAAATGAAGTCTCCTTTCGCTATGTTTTGGGTAGCAAATACTCCATGTCCTGACAAAAAAAAATAATATGCATCATTAAAAGTCATTAAGTATGTATATACTAGTATATACTAGTCATTCCGTGCCATTAAAAAAAATTTTTGAAAAAAATCCAGACTGATGAAAGAAATAAATACGATAAAGAAAGGTAAAATATTAAATGGAGCCAAATTACTGATGGGTAAAAATGACTTTAGAAAGGTGGCAGCATTATTATTTTAGTTTTACACAGAGATTATTAGGTCTATTTTGAAACCTGTTCAAAATTCAATTGAAGTGTTCAATCCAGTTGTTTCAACTGGTTTTGTAGAGTTTTAGAATGTTTAAGCAGTGTGTCAACAATCTGGCATTATCCAAACTAGGGATGGGTATTTTTCAAAAATATTGCATTCAAATATTCAGGCTCATTTATTTTACATTCTTTGAAATTATTGCACTTATAGCTACAATAATTTCTCAAATTCTATTGCTTACTAGCACGACTGTTTGCACAAGAGTTAAGAGTTAAGTTAAGTGTGAGTTAAGTGTTGAGTTTGTATACTGAGCTTAACACCTAGTTTAAACCCACACCTAGTTTAAACAAGTAAACACTTAAAATGTTTGGAATGATTGCATTGAAGGAATGTACGGGGAGACTTCAGATATAAAATCTGCTGACTCGTTAAGTGATCAAACAACATCTCTGGATTTTAATTAGAATGTTAATTGATAAACACACATTACAATAAATAGATCTGCTTACCTTTCACATCATTTATAAAAGCAGCTTGAATACAGTTCTTGTCTCTACTCTCCAGTATATAAAACAACGCCTCTTCCATAGGGGTACGTCCACCCTTTGATCTCGTACTGCTCCGTGTCACTAAATGAACAAAACATTGAAGAGGAACATCTAACATTTTTTAAAGAATAAAATATTTGTAATTTATAAAATCACTTTTGATAATAAGGAACTGTCGACTGTAGAACTAAATACACAAGTCCTGCTAAACCACATGTCCTCGTATACCATGATTGTGTTTACACAAACACTTTTGATATAGAGGAACTGTCGGCTATAGAACTACATACACATGTCCTGCTAAACCACATGTCCTCGTATACCATGATTGTGTTTACACAAACACTTTTGATATAGAGGAACTGTCGGCTATAGAACTACATACACATGTCCTGCTAAACCACATGTCCTCGTATACCATGATTGTGTTTACACAAACACTTTTGATATAGAGTAACTGTCAGCTATAGAACTACATACACATGTCCTGCTAATCCACATGTCCTCGTATACCATGATTGTGTTTACACAAACACTTTTGATATAGAGCCACTGTCGGCTATAGAACTACATACACATTAGGGGTTTCACAACTACTGATTTTTGCTAGTCGACTAGTTTTGCATAACAGTCGACGACTAGTCGACTAGTCGTTAAATGGTTTATTCTAGGGGTGTGCGACAACACGAATAGTAAATGTCTCCACGATCTGCTTTTGAAGAAGTAGTATCGTGTTACAGTGCATTCTATCAGTTCTGGCGCCTCTGTCTCAACTGTACAACGCGACGTAGTCTACACATCACACGTTAAGGAATAGGTACGGGACACTGCAATTCACAAAGGTTCATTGTTTGCATAAGCCTTGCCGGTTAAACATTTAATTCACGCACTGTTCTAACGTGCACTTTCCTGAGCGCGCGGAATATCCCCGACGCTCACAGGCATTAGAAGCCTGTCAAACAGCGCCTGAATACTGGACTAAGTTATCTTTCAAGTCTTATTATGCTAATACTGTTAAATACACACAATGTTTACATAAACAGAATTGGCTATGTCTAAAGTGCAGCCTCCCCATATAGAAAGTGAAAGCAAACATTTGAGAGAAAATCTGGTGTAGGCTAATATGCATCTATATTAAACACGTCGCGTTCTGGTCTAAAAGCGAGATTAGTACTCGAATTTTCCGGACTATAAAGCGCACTTAAAAGCCTTTAATTTTCTCAATCCGGCCTTTTCTCAAGCTTTATAATCTGGAGCGCATTATATATGGATCAATTGCTCGCGCTCGTGTCCATCTTATGCCCGCTTTGTCACACGGCCAGTTCAACCTCGTATAAAATATCTCCCGCTCACGAGCGCTCTCTCTAACTCACACACGAACAGACACTGCTGTCAGCAGGCTGCGAATGTAAGTTTCGTGCCTGCCCCAGCGCGCTCACGCTTAAATAAACGCCTCACCTCCGACGCTGCGCACTCGCTGCATTTCCTTTAGCACATCTAGTGGATGCATAATGCAAACCCAGTCAAACGTTTGAAAAATGTTCTAAAATAGGCCATTGAAGGTGCGCCTTATAGTGCTTATAGTATATAGTACTGCCGCTTGTATTTAAAGGGATAGTTAACAAAAAAAATATATCTATATATATGTCATCATTTTGTTTCCAACTAGTCGACTAAGGCCAACAGCGCCAACTAGTGGTTGTGACAGTCGACTAGTTGATGAAACCCCTAATACACATGTCCTGCTAAACCACATGTCCTCGTATACCATGATTGTGTTTACACAAACACATTTGATATAGAGTAACTGACGGCTATAGAACTACATACACATGTCCTGCTAATCCACATGTCCTCGTATACCATGATTGTGTTTACACAAACACTTTTGATATAGAGTAACTGTCAGCTATAGAACTACATGCACATGTCCTGCTAATCCACATGTCCTCGTATACCATGATTGTGTTTAAACAAACACTTTTGATATAGAGGAACTGACGGCTATAGAACTACATACACATGTCCTGCTAAACCACATGTCCTCGTATACCATGATTGTGTTTACACAAACACTTTTGATATAGAGCAATTGCCGCTATAGAACTACATACACATGTCCTGCTAATCCACATGTCCTCGTATACCATGATTGTGTTTACACAAACACATTTGATATAGAGCAATTGCCGCTATAGAACTACATACACATGTCCTGCTAATCCACATGTCCTCGTATACCATGATTGTGTTTAAACAAACACTTTTGATATAGAGGAACTGACGGCTATAGAACTACATACACATGTCTTGCTAAACCACATGTCCTCGTATACCATGATTGTGTTTACACACATTTGATATAGAGTAACTGTCGGCTGTAGAACTACATACACAAGTCCTGCTAAACCACATGTCCTCATATTCCATTTTATGTATTAACACAAAAAACCTTTGATTTATATGCTTATTAATGTCTGATGATCATGTTTGATCGTATACACCTGATCACGGCGTCAGACTTTGACACAATCAATTGGATCTTTCACTAACTTTACTATTTTCACCTATATGAAAAATAATTTAATTAATAGTTATAGATAACAACTTACTTTTTTTTGTTGAGCTTCTCTCTTTCCCTCCACTCTTCAGAAGTGATCTCCTGTGTAGATGAACAGACGGCAGGACTTTCCCCGCGAAAGTTCTGTGGGACATTTCCATGTGTGGGGGGAAAGAGATGACATGTACAAGTTTAAAGGATATATATATATATATATATATATGTACACACACACACACATTTCTTTTATTCTCATAAGAGGCAGAGTGTACATGATGGCTAGTTTCCTGTGTGGTGAATTTATTTCTCTCACACAAAACGGTTATAAGGTGGGCTAGAAAAAGGCAACATTTTGTTCCACTTTTTAAACTATTATTATTCTTATTATACAATAATAGTGTATGAACAATAGAGGAACTGTCAGTTATAGAACTACATAACTTACACAAGTCCAGCTAAACCACATTTCTTCCTTGTAGATTATGATTCTGTTTACACAAAAATGTTTAATAGCTCCCATTTCATGTAGTAACACAAAAAATGTTGATTTATATGCTTATTAATGTTTGATGGTCAGGTTTGATCATATAGCTAATGTTAGGCCTAACGTTAGCATCTGCACTGCCGCGTCTGACACGATCTCCTCTGGGATCGACTGAAATCAATCTTTCACTAACTTTATGAAAATAAGCTTTTGAGATTACTATTTTCACCAATATGAAAAATAATTTAATTCATAATTATAGATAATATAACTACTTACTTTTATTTGTTGAGCTTCTCTCTGTCCCTCCACTCTCCAGAAGCCTGTGTTGTAAATGAACAGACGGCAGGACTTTCCCCGCGAAAATTCTGAGGGGCATTTAGCGGCATTCCCATGTATGGCGGTAAAGTGATCACGTGTTCAAGTTTAAAGGATAATATTATTATTTTTTTTTCATTCATTCATTCTCATAAGAGGTAAAGTGTTTATGATGGTCAGAGTTTCTAATGTGCGGTAAATTTATTTCTCTCTCACAAAAAGTTTAGAGGGTTTTTCACCTACGTCATGATTTGGTCAGTTACCCGGATGCGCACTTTATGTACTACTGAACACATTGTTACACTAATTTATGTCTAAACCACGGGGGAACAAATAACGGAAGCTGCGAAATCATATAGAGAAGAACTTAGTAAGCATGAAAGAGCGTCGAATTTTGACAAAATTGTTTTATGTGGTAAAGATCTGAGTGAGCTAGCTTCTCATTCTTCCTTCTAGTGATGTGACGTTCGGCACCGAGGCTTCGAAGCTTCTATCAAAAAACGAAGCATCTCACGTGAAGCATCTCACTTGATTCGTTTTGCCATAACCATGTGATCAGTGACGTCCGAAGCTTCGTTTCAACACACAACCACGTGACTGCTTCATATTGTTTTTTTGTTTATTGAACGGTCCCTTTTGTACTGCCTTGCTTACGTCGTCTTTGTGCATAATGTTTTTTTTTTTGTTTTGTTTTTAATTTTATCTATTTTTCTACTTGATGTATCCCCTGTGCTTTGTGTTCAATAAAAAAAAAAAAAAAAAAAAAAAAAAAAAAAAGACTGCTTCATATTCTGATTTAAAAATAGCGCAAGCCCCTTGAGCAGGTTTCGAGTGTCATGCGCTTCGGGATTCATAAATTTTGGGGCATCTCGCCCGGGGGGCGGGGTTACGTCCTACGTCACATCTCTCATGCGGGTTCTCGTTGACCAGGGTCAGAAGTGGCGCGCTCGCTCCAGTCAAAGTTTTTCCAACCGTCTCTGCTCTGTACTCGTCTGTTGAGTGGGAAGTTAAATTTAACGGCATTTGTACATATTTTTGCACGATGGAGGGTACGTTTTTAATCATGTTAGATTGTTTTCCTGTTTAGTTAAGATTTCGACTGTTAGATCTCATGATATTTCGATTTTTGGCGTGCCACGCATAGTGTTAATGAATATTAGTGTTAGTGTTATAAGTTTTAAGTTGTTTAAGTTAAGTTGTGTAAATTATGACCTACCCCAATCAGTCCCTAAACCTACCCGTCACTGGGGTTAATAACGTTAACGTTACCATTTATGAGTCGTCCTCTACCATCCTTGGAAAAAAAATATCGCTCCTCAGATGTAGCACGGCGTAGACATACACGCGTATAGCTCAAAATGCGTATAGATAACACTATGTTTACACAAAAGTCATGATGTCATGTTGCCTGGTCTGTGTTAACGAAATATAAATCATTTATAGATCTGCCTTGGATGCCTCCACATTCCGAAGTTGTCAAGAGAGATGGGGGATACATCTCTGTTATTGTAAAGTCAGAGGAGGATCTGACAACTCTGTTGGAAAACCATAAAAGAGCAACGCTCACGTCTTTCAACAAATGGTATTAAGTTACTATGAAACACAGTTAACTTACTATCCATGATGGAAACAAGTACTTGCCCTTCCTCATGTTATCCTTGGACATGTGTCTGTGTTTTTGTAATCCAAAATTCAATCAGTCATTCAACATAACATAACTGACATTGCGTTACACCGTTATCTAGTTCCCCTCCCTCTTCCACATTCTTTGGTTTTGCAAAATATCTCTCTCTTAAGGTCTGTCAAGGTAAAGGATGATGAGAAGGCGAGGCTAGTGTGGCAAGTGGAGGACTATTGTGAAGACACCCCACTGTGTGTAACCAAGCGAGTGATCCGGGATTGTGAGCATGGGAAAGCATCCCGGAACACACCTACAGCAAAGGTAAATTGACTAATCAGTGAAATTGACAAATCAGTGATTAATGTAGGCCAAAAGTCCATTTATATAAGCAGTCAAATAATTTAACAGTTCATCTACCATTTAAATAAATTAGCTGATTATGCGGCTTTGCCAATCGTTGCAGGAGCATTCCGTTGAACATTTGTACACACAAAAAAAGTTTCATGTACAAAAAGGGAAGAAGGTCGATTGTCCGGCCAAGCTCTTCTTAAGATATGTGAAGAGGTGAGTTTTAAGGTGTGCCAGGTAGAGAGGAGTGTGTGTGTGTGTGTGTGTGTGTGTGTGTGTGTGTGTGTGTGTGTGTGTGTGTGTGTGTGTGATGGGTGGCACCAACACTGATATTGCAAACCCCTCAACAAATGTGCAGCTGTGCCCCTGACACACACACACACACACACACACACACACACTCATACATACTTCTCTCTCTCTCTCTCTCTCTCACACACACACACATGAATATGAAATATATATTTCATATTGACAGCATTATGTTATTTATAGTTTAAGTCAGGGGTTCCCAACCTTTTTTGTGCCAGGGACCGGCATATTCATAAAAAAAAATTCCAGGGACCAGTTGTCAGTTTGAATACCTCAATTTTAAGATGCACCGTTTGGATTCGGAACATATCAGATATCACTGTGCAAAACAGTAACAGGATATAATTTATTTGCATATAATGAACTAGGTGGCAACAAAGGCTCCTTGCACACCAATCTTTTAAAACTTTCAGAAAGGTTCACAAAAAGTTTCTCTTTTCTGCCATTCAATTAGGTCTACTTCAAAAGCAACCCACATAGCACTCACTCACTAGCAGGTGCATAGACGTTGGAAGTTGACAAAGGGGCTTTAAACATGCTAAAATTTACTAACTCTGTTGTAAAGCTCCTTTTTTGAAAACATGTTGTCTATTAAGATAGACATACAGTAAAATAGCTTTTTACATAAAATAAAATTGCTGCATCATTTTTTTTAACAGCAGCAAATACTGTAATACAGAGTAGAATAAGTATCTGCATTAGAAACAATGAGCAAAGAATACATTATTTTTTTCTAAGAAAAAATCCACAATTAAGGCAACAGGATTATACAACTTCACATGGGCCTTTATGACAGTTTTGGGGACTTTGAATTGTTTGTTTTGCATAATTTCCTCAGAGCTCTAACTTAATAATTATCATCAACTGGATATGTCCATCTGAAACAAGTACAGGCCTACAGGTTTTTATTTTCCAGATTATTCCCACAAACGCATCTCCTGCTTTCTTTCATTGCATGATTAATTTTAAACATAAAATTAACTCTGGAAATATAGTTGTGATATGACGTGGCATAAGGGCAGCCCTGCTAGTAACACAGTGTCCATAAATCATGAAGATTATTTTTTCTTTATATCGGCCACGCACACTCACGAACTGACTGAATGCTGTGTTGATGTGTGTGTGCATACGACCAGTCGCGTGTGATGATTGTTTTACAAATGTCTGGATGTCATATTTGGCGCGGGCACCCTCGCGCAGCGGCACTGCAGTAGAGCTTGAGACGTGCGTCACGCGCTTATGTTCTGGATTCCCCTGCTTTTAAAAAAGATCGCTATATTATCACATTAAGTTGATAATTAAACGCAGACGAAAACAGCCTTCAGTCCAACGGCCAGTCCGCGAGTTTAATCTTCTCTAAATGCAATTCGTTTGTTATGTCAGATGTCTTTTGACAAGGCTACAATTTTTCAACACGCCAAAGTGGCTAGTAGGAGCGACTGGGTTACCGGCCGTGGGGGAAATCCACCCGCATTTGGCGGGTTGGCAGGTGTTAATGTCAAATATAGTAACAGTTTCAGAATACAATAGCAAACACACCGTGATTTGGATGTTTGGTGAAGTGCCGCTGCAGTTTTGACGGCTTCATTGCTTCATTGGAGAGTTTTTCAACACAAATTACACACAACGGATTTGACGCACGGAATCGCCTGTTGTCGTGAATCCATACCTATGTATGAGGTATCGTATTTACGATTGAAGCTTGATTTTTCTTTTTCTTTCTCTATATTTCAAGTTGGTCATCGCCTTTCCTTTTACCGGAACTGTCCGCAATGAAATTAGCCATTAAAGTCTGCTGAGCCCTTTCATCTCTCCGCACTTCTGTCACTTCAGCTGCACGCACCCATGCACTCGCCGCGCTCAGTCTGTTTAGATATGATGCGTTGCTAAGCAATCGGAAGGCGCTCAAAGAAACACGTTTTAATATTTTTATTTATTGTATTCATTTATTGTTTGTGTTTTGTATTAAATAACATGACGCATTAAAAAGCATCTTAAAAACACAAATATTATTATGGGGAAAAAAAATTCTGGGAATATTTCAAGGCCCGGTACTAACGTGTTCACGGACCGGCACCGGTCCGCGGACCGGGGGTTGGGAATCACTGGTTTAAGTGTTGTGTTTATCTCTGGATATAGGCTTAATGTGTGTCATTGTTCTCTACAGGTTGTGGGAGTGTGGAGTCACAGATGAAGGTTGTGTTGCTCTGGCTTCAGCTCTGAGATCAAACCCCTCACACCTGAGATATCTGAATCTCTATAATAATAATCTAGGAGACTCAGGAGTGAAGCAGCTGGAGGATTTGAGGGATGATCCACATTATAAACTGAAGACACTAGAGTAAGAATAGTTCTTAACGATTTTCATCATATTTTCATTTAAAGTTCAAATCTCTGTTTTACTTGTTTTACTCGCTAGAAATAATAATAAAGGTTCAAGTTCAGTAACAAACTAGTGTGTGTGCGTGTGTGTGTGTGTGTGTGTGGAGATTGTGTCTGAGATGATCAGATAATGAGTCTTAAATTCAGCTTCAGTTTCTGTCGGTCTCTGAACTTTAAACTGTTTAATATGAGTGTAATTCTGCTCATACTGTTGTGACTGATTGTGAGAATAATATGAATGTTATTTTCATCTTTTCCCCTTGAACTGTCTTTAACTGTGTGTGATAATCTGAGATTTGGGTTGTTATTAACTGATATTAAATCTGTATTGAGTGTAATGATGATTTCTGCTGGTTCTGGATCAGCTGTCCGTTGTGTGAAAGTGACCTTTCATGTGCTTTTGATTTTGTAAAGTGACTTTGAGCATCAGATAGAAGCTATATTATCATGTTGGAGAAGGAATTAATATAGACTATCTAGTTAGTTTTCTTATGTAAAGATGTGACAGATGTAATATCTCATACTGCATATGTGACTGTGTGTGTGTTTTATTTTAGGTATTCGAGGCCAGTCTGATGTTCTGCTGATCATCTGATGGTGAATAAAGATCCACTACAGAGACTCACAGTCAACAGAATCAACAGAGACTGAAGATACAGTGACTTCACTGTTAGAAATTAAGACTTCATTTAGATTTCAACCATCATCTGACAGACCTGACGAGGCGGCAGTGAAACACCTTTTATTTCACAGCAAATTACACTTTCTCATTCATAGATTAACCTTTTTATTTGTATAAATGTACAATATAAACTCAAATATGTAAATATAGATCCTGAATGTGTTTGTGTTGAACCAGCAGAGGGAGACAAACACTAATGAAAGATTAATTTTCATAATTATGAGAAGAAAAAACAGTTCAAGCTCATTTTTGGAAAACAATGGAAGCTTGCACTGCATGAAAAGACTCAAATCCGGCAATATCCGGGCATGGTAAACTCCTGTGCAATTTGATGTTTGCTGGATGTATGTGGGAAAAAGCGGATTAGAGTAACACGGAACAGTATATTTCCAGACAAACCCGGAAACCTCACCTAAGCGGGCATATACAGGAATCCACTGCTGGGTGTGAGAGGTGTGAAGAAGACCTTTCATATGTTAATGACTGACACTAAGGGTGCTGGCTGTTCTCAGAGGGAGGAGTGGCAGAGGACTTCAGGATTGAAAATTATCTCTGGTCTACAGCAAACAAGTTTTTTGTACAGAAAAGTAAATAAATTCTTAAGGCCCTGAAACAGAAAACCGACGTCAAAGAACTAGCAATGACTAAAGCCAACTCTAGGGTTGGCTTATGTCGCCTGTGGGGCCTTAAAACCACTGTATGAAAAAAAGTATCCTAATCAAATATTCTTTTATAAAAACAGGACAAAATAAACACCATGAATATACGTTCACAAAAACATCTGAATATTTAATGAAATAAAAAATACAGGGAAACATTTCAGAATATCTAAATTTTTATTGTGAAGTTTTACCAATTGCAGACAACAACATTTGTCGCCATTGGCTTTGCTTAGTTGGGGACATTTTTATTTAATATTCAACAATGTTATTGAACTGCCTGCATTGACACCATTATATGAGATCTGAACTGAGATGGACAATGACATCACGGTTTTGGCAGAGTTAATTCTTTGGGCATGCATGATGTGAAACGAGTGGTCGCAAAACCACCGGGCTTTCCCGTGTTATTGTCAGCAGCTGGTTATCCTTCCATGTTGAAGAGTCCAGCTGCATCATATTTATTTACAAAATTAAATAGATTCACTTGCAACGCGTCATACCGAGGTTTGTGGTTTGAGTGAATAAGTCCTTCCGCAAACAAACAAGCTGCAAGAAAAGGGGGCGTTTTGAGGTTTGAAATTCACCACTCACAACCATAAACACAACAAATGTGGTGACGTAATGGAGGTGCAACCAATAACGTTAGTGTATGGCTTCAAGCGCGAGAAAAATACTTTAAAATTACAGCATTCCCGAAGCAAAGAGAACAGTTCGAGGTTTGGAAACAGTTTTCTTCTATTCACCTTATTTTGCACGACAACAAGGGTGACGCCATTGCGTTCGTTTTGTCATCTTACTCCCGTCTGAGAAAGACTTCAACTTCCGGCTCATGAGAGGGATGAGATTCTGCGCTAGTTGAAACGAACGGTAAAATATGTCAAGTATTAAATGTTCAGTTAGGTGCTGCCATAACAGTTGGATTAAGAGGAGAGAACAATTGGACCAACGGTGTAACGAACATAATGTGAGGCGGTCAGATTGTTGTTGTGGTGCACTTTACGATTTAGCTACACCCACCACAGACGAGGAGCACCAGAGGCAATGGCGGAAGGCACTACATTTGGAAGCATAGGCTTGAAAGTGCCCAACTGAGGCTAAACACGGAAACGATTCTGATGAGAAAACGCAAAAGTGGCGTTGCGTCATCTTTTTTTTTATTCTGCGTTTAGACGAGCGTTTTGTGTGAGAAATCCGCGTGCAAATGGAGACGCAAAAGTGTGTGAAATTCAATGTAGTATGCACTTCAGGCGGCTAGGAGTGCATACTACAACAACACCAAGTCCACGCGCCTGCGTACAACTTTCACCGTCAAGCAAACTTTTGCGTTTTTACCGTTTACACGGGTAAGATTTAAGATTTCCACTCTGGAGGGTGGTTTCACTTTTTTGCTTTTTTGAGCCTCAAAAACGCCATCGCCGTGTAAACGAAAGGCACATCCGATAAAATATTTTTACGTTTTCACCCGCGAGCGTTCTCGTGTTAACAGGGCCTAAGGACGGGAATCCGATTGAGGAACACCCCAGAAATGGCTCGGCTACGATGTTCCGATAAAGAAGTCACGCCGGGTGTTGAATATTGTCAGATTCAGGTAAGCTAACTTGCCTAACTGTTATGTGCTTGTTTGCCTAACTTTAGATTCGTGAAGTCCGTTCTATGAATGCTTTTAAGATCAGTAACAAGCCGTAAACAAAATACAATGAATCTTGCATGATTACCATTGCCCACATATACATGTTATTTATTTAACTTTGTGATATTGACCTAAGAGTCTGAAAGAATGAATGAATGAATATTCACGGTAGTACAAGATAGTATGGTAACTTACATTAGTCTTACAATAGCTCACATTACTGCTATTGCACATTACGAGATGTAAACAACACTGGTCCAGATGCACTTCCTGTTTCAGTTTGTAAAAGGCTTCTTAATTTCAAATGTAAAGAAAATATCTTGAATATGTTTGTTTAACTTTTTGATTCAGTTGTTCTGTTGGTTGTACTTTAACTCAACGTTTATACAGTGTTAAAACTGAAACAGGAAGTGCTTCTGGACCAGTGTTGTTTACATCTTGTGAAATGGTCTATACAGAGATTGCTGATGCTAGTAGGCCAGCTAGCTACATCTCTCATTCAGATATTGATATTGACTTATGGCGAGTTAGGAGATTGTGTATTGTTTCGTTTTTAATTAATGTATCTTTCTCACACACTGTTCTGTGTAACTATGGGTGCCATCATCAATGAATTCTCCATGATCTATTTTAAGTAGCTACTAATGTAAAAAATGTTTATGGTTATAATATTTCCATAGATGCATCAATGAGAGTCAGTAATGCAGTGGATAACTATGAGGATGATCACATCCACATGCCCCACAGCTGTGATGCAGAATCACAATAGGAGGATCAATCTGTCTTTGGCCACAACCTGATCTTCTCAGAGACTCTCCAGCGTCTTGATGCTCTTTAGCGAAAGTATGAGCAGCACAGACTAACGTTACATGAAGAATCTTACAACGCTTCGAAAAGAATAAAAAAGGCACATGACGTGAACATTGCGGTAAGTCCAATTATTGTTCCCTTTCGTAGTCACTTCGAGTTACGTCAGAAGTGACGGAGATTGGGGGGTTTCGCATAGAAAGCCAATCCTCTTCGAGTATTAAAACACGAGCCAATGGCATGCAATGCCTTGGGGCTGCGGAAATTTGCATAGCGTACTCCGCCCTACTCCGTGAGTATAAAAGGAGGAAGTGAACGCAACCGCAGTATGTTTTCGCTTCGGAGCCAAGAGAACCTCTTCACTCCTGAAAGCACTGTTCAAGACTCTTCGAGACGAGCGTCCTCTTCAGTGTTGGTGTGACGGCGGTACCCAGCGAGATTCTGCATCGCCTGCGATCTGAGCAGTGGTCTGCCAGACTTTGCGCTTCTCCCTGGTCGCTTCAGCGCTGAAAGAGTGAATTTCCTCCTCTCATTGAAAGAGCTGCACGCGCACGTCTTTTTAAAGACGGTTCGCCCGTGCTCTTCTGGGTGTGATTGATTTCTGTCGTCATCTGATGGTCACGATCGCTGCTTTGTATGCCTGGGCATTTCAGCATGCAGCAGCGGCGTTCGTGGATGACTCATTTTCCTTCTGTGGGAACATGACCATCTCTACACTGAGGTCGAGACTCAATGATCTCACTTGAGTGAGAGTCCCGGTCCCCCCCGCTCGATCGGTTTCCTCCATAGGGGGCCCGTCGACCCGGGGACCTGGTGATTTACGGTGATGGTGTGGGATAAAGCCCCGACGATTCCTCGGGCCACACCTCCCGCCTCAGTGCGAGAGCCAGCGAGCGTTAGTTCGATTCAGTCGGTTGCTTCTTCGGTGGCACCGGCTGCTTCGGGCAGCGCTCCAGATGATGATGCGATGTCGATCACAGCATCACTAGGCGGGCTTGACTCCTCGGGAAGTGAGGATGCGGCCGCGTTGCCTCCCTCGGGAGCGTCAGCGCCGCCGTGTCTGATCCCGCGATGATGGCCGTGCTATCTCGGGCGTCCGTGAGCATCGGGTGGGGGTGGAACTCCGCCCCTCCCCGATCTCTCGCGGCTGAATAATTGGTTTTTGGGTAACGCTGCCGCCTTACGGCCACGGCCAACCCCAATTTCCTTTTTTCCCCGAGTTGCATGCGGAACTGACACGCACTAAAAAAAAAAAAAAATAATAATAATAATAAAAAATAAAAAAGCGTGCTTAGTTCCCCGCCCTTCCTCCCCTCGGCGATGCGGCTGTCTGTGGGTACGCTGGGGCTCCCCCGGTCAACCGGCGGTTGCTCTCAGAGGCCCCTCCAAAGCCTATGGGTTCTCGTCGTCTATGGCGGCGCGATTCTGTAGAGCGGCGGGACAGGCAGCCTCCGCCCTGCATATGATGAGCACCTACAAAGCTAGCTGCTCAGGAATGTGCACGAGGAGGTGACGGACCAAGCGAGCTGCGAGCCTGTCGCCTACCTTGTCCTTAGACGGGTCACGGAGGCGGTCGCTCGCTCCCTTGGTCAGGTGATGCCCACCGCTGTGGTCCAGGAGCATCATAATGTTCGGCGGTGCGGTCCAGGACTTTGCCCAGCACTTCTCGACCGCCTAGGAGCAGACGAAGGCGGTTTCTCTGCCCCGACGGCCAGCTGCTGCCTCCAACCAGCCGTCGGCTCGGACGCCTCCGCCAGCTCGCCGCCGAGGACGCCCCCCTGCGGCTCCCTTCCCTCCCACGCGGCCCCAGCAGCAGCCTTCAGCCGGTTCGCGTCGCGGAGGAGGCCACAGGTAAGCGTCCCAAGAAAAGAGCCCCCCCTCAGGCCGCGTGCCCCGCTAGACGCCAGGCGAAGCGATGTTCCTGAGGCGGGCCGCTCAGTGATAGTGTCATGGTTTTTCTCAGGAGGCGGTGGCAGGGCCCCTCCTTCCCCGGTGGAGGGCCGGTGGAGAATCTTTTGTTCTAGCTAGCTCCCTGAGCTGGTTGAGGAAAAGCTGACACTGTCGTTGAGCACACAGACTGGAATGAGCGCGCACGACGTCCAGTGCGTCGCCCCGTTCATTCCTCTCTGTCTCGGAGGGCGCGGAAGGGTGCGTGTGTCGTCCCCGGGCTACGCCAATCCCTTCCCCCTCTGTCGCCAGACCCCCGGCAGAACAGACCCCCGTGGAACGCTCTGCCTTCCCTGGTCTCTTCTGTCGGGGAGCGGGTTTCGACGGTGCATCCGGACGGGGTAACTCCTGCACGCATGCCGGTCGACCCGCCTCGCTGCCCCTCCGGGGGGACGTCTGTGGTTCGCATGACCCCGTTGGCTCACTTCCTGGAAGCCTGGCTAGCGCTTCCCGGGGTTCCCGCTGGGTCATCAGAACGATCGGATTCGGCTACGCGATTCAGTTCGCACGGTCTCTTCCCCGCTTCAGGGGAGTTCGCTCCACGATGGTTGGTGGCAATGCCCCAGTCTTGAGAGCGGAGATTGCGACCCTGCTGGCGAAGGGTGCAATCGAGACGGTCCCTCCAGCCGAGGTGAGGTCCGGGCTTTACAGCCCCTACTTCATTGTCCCCAAGAAAGACCGGTGGGTTACGACCGATCCTGGACCTGCGCATTTTGAACCGTTCTCTCCATCGACTACCGTTCAAAATGCTCACGGCCAAACGCATTTTCGAATGTGTTCGGTATCAGGATTGGGTTGCAGCGATCGACCTGAAGGACGCGTACTTCCATGTCTCCATTCTCCCTCGACACAGACCGTTTCTTCGGTTTGCCTTCGAGGGCCAGGCATACCAGTACGCCGTTCTCCCATTCGGGTTAGCTCTGTCCCCTCGCGTCTTCACGAAGATCGTCGAGGCAGCCCTTGTTCCCCTTCGCGAACACGGGGTTCGCATCCTGAACTATCTCGACGACTGGCTGTTACTAGCACACTCTCGAGCTCAGGTTTGCGAACACAGAGACCTGGTGCTACGGCACCTAGCCCGTCTGGGCCTTCGGGTCAACCGGGAAAAGAGCAAACTTTGCCCCGTGCAGAGGATCTCTTTTCTCGGCATGGAGATAGACTCGGTCGCCATGTCCGCGCAGCTCACGAACGAGCGCGCGCACTCACTGCTGGCTTGTCTTCGACAGTTCGAGGGCAAGAGTGCGGTTCCACTGAAACTATTTCAGAGGCTCCTGGGGCATATGGCATCCGCGGCCGCGGCAACGCCGCTCGGTTTGCTTCATATGAGACCGCTTCAGCTGTGGCTTCGCGATCGAGTCCCGAGGTGGGCATGGCATCGCGGCTCGCTCCGAGTTCCAGTGACTCCGACGTGCCGCCGATCCTTCTTCCCGTGGTCGAACCTCAGCTTTTTACGGACAGGGTCCCTATTCAGCGAGTTTCCAGGCATCTCGTTGTCTCCACGGATGCGTCTACCACGGGTTGGGGTGCCATGTGCAATGGGCATGCAGCCGCCGGTTCCTGGACAGGAGCCCAGCGCCTCATGCACATCAATTGCCTCGAGCTGTTGGCAGTACGGCTCGCCCGGCACCGCTTCCGAGCGTGCTCTAGGGCCAGCATGTGCTTGTCCGCTCAGACAACACTACGGCAGTAGCGTACATCAACCACCAGGGGGGGTCTACGCTCGCGCCGGTTGTCGCAGCTCGCCCGCCACCTCTTGATATGGAGTCAGAAGCACCTGAGGTCCCTTCGTGCAGTTACATTCCTGGAGACCGGAACCGGGCAGCCGACGAGCTGTCCCGGGCCCGTCCCATCTCCGGCGAATGGCGACTCCATCCCCAGTCGGTCCAGCTGATTTGGGACCAGTTCGGGAGGCACAGTTAGACCTGTTCGCCTCTCGGGACTCGTCCCACTGCGCCCAGTTTATTCTCTGACCCGCGGCTCTCTCGGCTCGGATGCGCTGGCGCACAGCTGGCCACGGGGCCCACGCAAGTGTGCGTTCCCCCAGTGAGCCTCCTTGCACGGGTGTTGTGCAAGATCAAGGAGGACGAGGAGCAGGTCTTGCTGGTAGCCCCCTACTGGCCCACCAAGACGTGGTTCTCCGAACTCATGCTCCTCGCGACAGCACCTCCTTGGCCTATTCCTCTGAGACCGGACCTACTCTCTCAGAGACGGGGCACTCTGTGGCACCCTCGTCCCGATCTTGGAGGCTGCACGTGTGGCTCCTGGACGGGACGAGGCAGGTTTGAGTTCGCTGCCACCTGCGGTGGCGGCAACCATCACTTCCGCAAGAGCGTCGTCCACGTGACACCTTTATGCGTTGAAGTGAAACCTCTTCGTCAATTGGTGTTCTTCTCGCTGAGAAGACCCCCGGAGATGTTCGATCGGAGTCATGCTTCCTTCCTGCAAGAGGGGTTGGAGCGCAGGCTGTCGCCCTCCACCCTTTGGATTTATGTCGCGGCCATTGATGCAGTGAAAGGTAAGTCTATGGGAAGCATGACCTGGTCATCAGGTTCCTGAGGGGAGTGAGGGGGCTAAATCCGCCTCCCTCCCCTCCTGCCCTCTGGGGACCTCTCAGTAGACCTGGGTGCTCTGCAGAGGCCTCCCCTGGAGCCTTTGCAGTCGGTAGAGTTTTTGCCCTGTCCTATGTGACAGCACTCCTGATTGCATTGGTATCCATCAGGAGAGTAAGGGACCTGCACGCACTCTCTGTTGACGAAGTGTGCCTGGAGTTCGGGCCGGCTTACTCTCACGTATTCCTGAGACCCCGGCCTGGATATATGCCCAAGGTTCCTACCACTCCCCTCCGGGACCTGGTGGTGAACCTGCAAGCGCTGCCCCTGGAGGAGGCAGACCCAGCCTTGGCACTGCTCTGTCCGGTACGTGCTCTCCGCACCTATGTCGACAGAACGCAGTGTTTCAGGACCTCAGACCAGCTCTTTGTCTGTCATGGGGGGAGCCAGAAGGGAAGGGCTCTCTCAAAGCAACGGCTGTCCCACTGGATAGTGGATGCCATTGCTTTGTCTTGCCAGCAGCAAGGCCTTCCGTGCCCCCTTGGTGTGACGGCCCATTCCACTCGGAGTGTAGCCTCCTCTTGGGCTTTAGCGCACGGCGCCTCGCTAACAGACATCTGCAGAGCTGCAGGCTGGGCGACACCCAACACCTTCGCCAGATTCTATAATCTGCGAATTGAGCCGGTATCCTCTCACGTACTCGTTTCGGCCAGTTCTGGATCCGCTCAGGTGTCTTCGCTTGCTCGCCACTCCACTCCCCGGACTGGATAAGTGCGATATTTCCTCAGTTCTTCCATTGAAGTCTTGAGTCCTCCAGCACCGACGATGCGGGCACCACTGCGTTGCTCTGGATGCTAGCTAGGTGCCTCCATGCGCACGGTTCCCCATGGTAACCGTCTCATGTGTATTATCCACTGTAAGCCTCTCTGAGCATGTGTCTTCCCTTGGCAAGCCATCTGCCACCCCTGGAGTTTAAAAGAACAACCAATCCAGTTTGGTTGGAAGGCAAAAAGGTGTGAATGTTTCCTGCAAAAAGGTGTGATTTTTTCCTGCTAAAAACTTTAGGATTACTTGCCATGGCAACAAATGGCTCTAGCACGGAAGTATACATCCACAACATACATCCGATTTGGTATCATTCCGGATGTATGCGGATATATACAAACCCATGGAATTTGACATATCCGGCCACTATACTCCTGGGGCTCGTTCTTCGTACGTCGCTAACTCAGTTAGCTGGATTTGATTGTTGGCGATTTGCCATGATCTTGGATCGTTTGGTTCTTCGACGCTCATCCTGGACTTGCTGTCATAGCAACAGGTCCGTCAGCTTGAACCTGCTCGCGAGCAGGCTTATTTCATGTAAACAGGATTAGATCGCGGCTGATACGGGAAGTCCTTCAGCGCAGCGCGATAGTGTAGCTTAATTTCTGAGATTTATTTTTGTTTTCTCGTGAAACGATCGTCGTGAGGGTGTCGTTTAAATACATTATTATTTTGTTGGAAATGCACATTAATGGTTGATTCGATATCGGGCTTCAACAACAGCACAAAATGTTTGCATTGCCCTAAAATTATTTGCGAGTGGCTTCCTTTACACTATTGGAGATGCGGAGAACTTGATAAGCTTTCTGTCGTGCCATTCACAAAGCAGTGCTCTTAGTTTTTTTTTTTTTTTTTTTTTTTTTTTTTGACAACTTAGGGTATATTATAATTTTTAATGAAGATAATGCAATCATGATGACCATGCCGATTATGACTTACAGTCCCTCAGGCTTAACTTACGTGATTGGTGCCATACACTGTAGACTACACACATGTTCCCACCAAGGCCTCAATAAAGGGATTTTGTGAGCAGAAAGGGGGCTTATACAGTGCAGCCAAATTACTATTACAATTTTTAATATTCCAGATTTGGAATATTATATCACTTTTTTTAAAAGGCATTTGACTGAGTAAAATCTTTTAGATGGTGTGTGACCATGTTCTATATCACAAATCAGTGTGAAAGCAAAATGGCCAGGATCTGTGCATGACTCAAGAATTTTAAGAGATTCACATTTATGAACATTATTTGAACATGGTAAGGAAAATTATAAATATCAAACTCACGGTATTACATACACTTATGCTGAGAACTGCATTTTTCCATTATACAGGTGATTACAACAGGATCCTGCATGGAGACAGGTGTTTTATGACCCCATTCCCTGACCCAAACCCCAGTTACAATGCAGCTCTAGGACAAGGGCACACAATGACATGAACTTTGGCCAACTAAAGGGAAGATTTCAATGTCTAAAAACCCTGAGGGTTGCACCTGACAGGGCCTGTGACATTGCATGTGCCATATTACACAACACTGCCAACATCAGAAAAAGAAAAAAAAATGTTTAATTAAGCCTAAAATAAAAGACAAGACAAATTTGCAAAACTCTGTTTGCTTAGAGTTTTATTTCAATAGTTCTTTGTAAAGAAAAGCCAGTTATTCAGTCATCTTTTTAAAAGATATTAAGGTCAGTAATAGTACTCGGTGTGATTTTACTCTGAAGTTTATTTTGAAGCAACTCTATTTCTAGTGCAATTTTTTCTTAGTCAAGTTCTGTTTCTCCCCCTGATTTTTGTTTTTTCAAAATACTCTGTTGAAGACTCATATAGGGAACAAATGCAACAAATAACAAGCAAAAGTTGTCTACACTGCCCACCCCTGTATCACTGCTGTGTGCAGACTCTTCTGTAGGCCTTTCTGTACATGTGGACTCCTGTCAGAAATAATAGGCATAGGCACAAGTATAAATCAATTAAATTAAAGTACTTCCTCCAAAGGACAGTCATCTGAGAAGTTTTCTTCACTCTCCAGTGCAATGTGATTGATAACTCATGGCAAAATATTTTTTACATTAACATAAGTTTATCAGTTTTTACTTTCACAAGACAAAGCAATTTATCATTACTCAAGATTTAACAGTTGAAATGACTAAACCAGCCAATTTGGATTATAGGTCTACATCATTTAATGCAGCAACAAATTATTTCACAGTGTACAAAGATAATTTAAATCTCATTTCCCAGTGATGTAGGTGTTGCTGCTACTGGTCCCTGATGTGGGTCTGGAAGAGCTGAACCCAGGGATGCCCTTCACAACAGGGCAATTCACATTCAACCCAAGGGTCAGCTCTTCTGCCAGGGTCAGGAGCATCATTATTATTTTTTTCTCAGCATTTTTCCTGTTTGCTTTTATAAACAGACAATCATTTATTTAACAGTGCCTTTTTAAAAGAGACTAGTAGGCCTATAAGGCCTAAAATTACCATTAAGTAGAATATTTTTGTACTTCACTTTCACCATGTTTATTATTATAGTGTGGTGACTCGACATTACAATGAACAAAGTAATTATGAAATTATGAAAATAAAAATAAAAATAAAATAATAATAAGTTATTAAAACATCTATGGCCACCACAAACGCATTTAATTTGTCTTCTACTTTTGCCAGCACTCTCTCCTGGCTTTTGCACACTTTGAGGTGTTCCTGGCGTTTTAATTAAAGACTGAAATTCGGCATAACCTTGCATTAAAAGCGCTTGCTCTGCTTGGGAGAAAAACTGGGCGTGTTCTTTGGCCATGCTGAACAGCCATAGCAGCGCTGCTGATCACTGGTTCTGCTATCGATACATGTCCCCTTTTAAACCAACGCGAGAACGCGCAGTTATCTCAGATAACTCAATCCAGCGATACTAATCATAAACAACAGGTGTGTTCGAAGAACCCAATTAGCCGGATCATGATTAGCACGATGATATCATCTTAGATGTCTCATTTGATCTCGGATGTTTTAAGCAACGTACGAAGAACGAGCCCCTGGATTCTTCCGAATTTCAGCAGTGTATACAGGAGTATACTGGTCCGGATACACCTATTTTCATGCAGTGAAAATTACCATTAAGTAGAATATTTTTGTACTTCACTTTCACCATGTTTATTATTATAGTGTGGTGACTCGACATTACAATGAACAAAGTAATTATGAAATTATGAAAATAAAAATACAAATAAAATAATAATAAGTTATTAAAACATCTATGGCCACCACAAACGCATTTAATTTGTCTTCTACTTTTGCCAGCACTCTCTACTGCCTTTTGCACACTTTGAGGTGTTCCCTGGCGTTTTAATTAAAGACTGAAATTCGGCATAACCTTGCATTAAAAGCGCTTGCTCTGCTTGGGAGAAAAACTGGGCGTGTTCTTTGGCCATGCTGAACAGCCAATAGCAGCGCTGCTGATCACTGGTTCTGCTATCGATACATGTCCCCTTTTAAACCAACGCGAGAACGCGCAGTTATCTCAGATAACTCAATCCAGCGATATACTAATCATAAACAACAGGTGTGTTCGAAGAACCCAATTAGCCGGATCATGATTAGCACGATGATATCATCTTAGATGTCTCATTTGATCTCGGATGTTTTAAGCAACGTACGAAGAACGAGCCCCTTATCTCCGAGGTTTGTTTACATACCGGTGCATATATGTCTATGCCGGTGTAACAGCTCAGTAATGGCGTCGCCACAAGATGGCAGCCTACACAAGAACGCTCGTCGGATTCGTCTATAGACCATTTCAAAAGATGTAAACAACACTGGTCCAGAAGCACTTCCTGTTTCAGTTTGTAACTGTTTTCTTTATTTCACATGTAAAGAAAACATCTTAAAGATGTTTGTTTAACTTTTTGATTCAGTTTTAAATGTTCTGTTGGTTGTATTTTATCCCAGCTTTTATGTAGTGTTAAAAAACTGAAACAGGAAGTGCTTCTGGACCAGTGTTGTTTACATCTTGTGAAATGGTCTATAAGCTGAGGTCTGTGCCCTGCATCGCGCACACACCGCGCGAGTGAGAGGAGTGAGAGGACTACGCCTGACAAAGTTTTATTTGAGGTAAAGTACTTTTTCTTTCAAATTTATTTAAATTACTGTTTGAAATTTAGCATTTACCGTTAATACAAGTATCATTGACCTTTAAAAATGTTAAGAATGTAATTAATAAAACGAATTGAGTTACTAAACAGGACAATCAGACCGGAAACCGTTTGTTTTTCTAAGCTATTTGTATCATGAAATATAGGCAGTTTTCGAATATGAAACCATAATAAATTATCATAAAATTGATGGACTGCCTTCCAGCAGGCCTTGGCCTACATCTAAAACATAATTCACACAAACAGTGGCTTTCCGTCTTTTTCTGCTACCATCATTTCAGTCTTCAACACTGTAGCGTAATGTCGTTATATTTATGTGACGTCATTCACAGGTTTCGCTGCTAGCGCTGCCTTCCAGTCATCCATCATTTATAATAATAATGAAATGTTTTAAAATGTATAATAATAATAATGTATGAAACATCCTACAATATGGCCAGTGTATAAAAATAAAATAATGTATCTTAACTGTGACTTTTATGATCTATTTTTTGTTGGTGGGTTGGGAAGTCTGCATTGGGCTTTACATTCTTTGATCTCTCTGTGCAGTTTCAAATGTTATTTTATATATTCATGAATCACTTTTTAACTTTGGACCATTAAAATAATTATCCCTTTCTCTCTTTTTTTAGTGCCGATTTCCATCTGAGCCATCTGATTTTTGTAAGTGCAGTCATCTTCTGAATTGACATGTTCAAACCATATGACCAAATCATTTTATTAAAATTTTTTTTTTTTAAATTTGTACAGACATGCAATATCCAAATCATATTCAGTGATATTTCTTCTGTTTCTCCTTTTAGCAGCTGAATAAACCAAAGGCTCTTTTAAGAGCCATCCAAACACCTCGTCATTAGCTTTGTAAGTATATTTTTACTGATAAATGCTGATAAATGAATTAAAGCTACATCATGCAGCAATTAGTCAATAGTGATGTTATGATAAAGACATTAATGCCATATAATTGAAATTATTTATTTATTTTAATACAATTTTTAAAAGATAAAATTAGACCCTTGTGGTAAGATTGGCCACCAAGAATTGCCCCCAAGTGGCATGTTGTTATAGAGTTACTATTTTTTATTTAATAATTATGGTAATTAAGGGGGTTATAATTTAATATTTCCATGAATTAGATGTAGCCTATATTTCAAGCATTTCATTAAAACCTATAGGTAAAATGAGTAAATCGTTAAAGTTTACATAGCATATTTTTGATTTTGAATTTAGCATATAGCCTGCTATTGACTTAATATTGAGTTTCCAGGATTTTTGTAGGTTATTGCCTGTAAGAAAAGTCAGAAGAGATAAACATTAAATTTGCAACCCCACTGTAGCAGTATAAGTTTATTTTTAAGTTAAGTTTTTTATTTTTTATTTATTTTTTTCTGTCAGGGAAATACAACAAGGTGAAATAAGTGTTACAACTAACCCATCTGTCTGTTACAATTAACTCTGCATAACTATGGGGTAAATTGTCACATCTGTCTTCTGTCTAATTTTTATGCAATATCCAAATCATATTCAGTGATATTTCTTCTTTTTCTCCTTTTGTGTCAATAGCAGCTGAATAAACCAAAGGCTCTTTTAAGAGCCATCCAAACACATCGTCATTAGCTTTGTAAGTATATTTTTACTGATAAATGCTGATAAATGAATTAAAGCTACATCATGCAGCAATTAGTCAATAGTGATGTTATGATAAAGACATTAATGGCATATAGTCTTAATCATCATTTGGAGTCTTTCAGAGATGCAGAAGACTGTTTCTTCTGACTCCGAATGATAATTCGGGCTTGACACCAATTGCATTTTAAAGTGCCTACAGATAAATAAATGAGCGACTGGTCCATGAAGTCTTTTCAGGTCTTATTTATGAAAAAGAATGACCTTCAGGCAGGGCCGGATTAAGAGTTCAGAGGCCCCTGGACACAATGTCTTGTAGGCCCCCTCTCAGGCAGGCAAAATATATGTTTTGTCCAAGGACATTTTAATATGGCATTTACAGTTTTACTGACTTGAGCTTTTGTATTATGCTTCGAGTAAAGTTCATAAATGGTCGTTCTTTCCCATAGGACTTTGTAAAACTATGTTGGGTGCACCTCTGTGCCTCTAGGGGGTTCGGGGCCATGCTCCCCCGCAAGAAAATTTTGTAGATTTTAAGATTAAATGCATCAATCTCGTGCTCTCTGAGATATCAAATTAAGAGATTCAACCCATAAACTGCTCGTTGAACAAAGATAAAGCATTGAATTGTACCAGGACAATAAAGAGGGCTCAAACATCTTTTTAGTTATGAGAGTCTCTGTCTACGTTACATCATCAATGGTGTTTTAGGATGTCAAACAAGTATTATAATAATGTAATAATGATTTATAGAATTATTCCTATGACGTAAAATCCATTTAGCCTAAATGTACAATATAAATGAATATTTCTAAATTATACTTTAGTCTATATTACACTTTAATAAAGGACAATTAAAATACTTTTGTCCTTATTTCTTCACTTGCAAGAAATAAATTCTTGAGCTTGTTTTCACCAGATGACCATGCTGATCGCGTGAGCAAAGTGCACACTTTTCTTTAAATCACAGCACAAACAGGTTGCCTATTCTTTAAGTCTTGTGCTGTTTTATAAAGGAACAAAGCCATATCATGATTTCAGTGGCAAAACATAACGCTAGAGACATTTATGTAAGGTTATACTTTTACATCTCATATGTTCGGCAAAAGGCGGATTCGAACTAAAAAAGGGGAAACTCTCGACTCTCCCGATTGCCGCTCCGCCCCAATGGTTAATCCTGCCCTGCCTTCAGGTGCTTAACCCTTTAAAAGTTTTAAAATTACGATAAGTCGATGGTCCCATGTGACTTTCTTTTGTGAAACACAAAATATAAAATACTTAATTTGTTTATGAAATTAAGCTTTAAAAGAAGTACTGATGTTAATCATTCTCAATGTTACCTAACATAACTTTTAAACAAATTCTTTGGACCAACACCATCACATTTTTTTCTCTTCAGTATGTGCATCAATGCATCAAAATGTAGAGTGCATCAAAACCTGGAAGACTAATTTTCTTAAAATAAAGTTTATATAAATATAAAAATATATTTTTGTAATTTGTATCATCCCTATAACATACAGTTCTTTTTTTGTCTTTCAGGAGGATTTTCCAAAGGAACAGATGCTAGAGAAGTAAATAATTATAAACACCACTTTACACGTGACAACACATCAATTAACAACTAGATTGTATGAAAACAAAATACCTGTACATTTAATTTTTACAAAACGAAATATATGATACTGACAATAACACTCAATGTCTTATTGGACTAAAAGGAGAAAGACTTTGGCCAGTGTACAACAGATAGAAAAAGAGATTTTGGATGAATACAAAACACAAACTGAAAACACTGATGACTCTAGTGTTCATGGTCACACACGTCAAGACACTGAAAGTGGTGATATATCCTCTTGTGATGCAGTTTCCTCTCTTTTGCCCCCACATGAGAACTCATGTGACCTGGAAAAAAACACGGAGTCTGATTTCATCTCTGATTCTGACAATCTCTCCGATCCTGGCAGCATCCAAACAAATGTAGAATCTGACAGCAGTAGCAACAATTCACTTAATCAGTTGCAAACTAAACTGCAAACATGGGCAGCATCTTTTTGCATCCCTCTAGTAGCTCTAACAGCACTATTGGCAATCTTAAGACCAGAATTTCCTGATTTGCCCAAGGATGCAAGGACTCTTCTTGATACACAGACAAATGTACCCGTGGTAAACATTTGCAATGGCGAATATTACCATTTTGGCCTGGTAAATGGCTTGCAAAACATATTAGGTAGGATCTCCAATATTTCTGAATATGTCCAAACTCTTGCATTGCAGTTTAATATTGATGGCATCCCCCTGTTTAAAAGCTCCGGAAGACAATTTTGGCCAATTCTTGCAACAGTTGACTGCGATCCCCATTTGTAATCGGTTTGTTCTGTGGCAATAGTAAACCGAGCTCAGTCTGTGAGTATTTGAGAGAATTCATTGCAGAATTAAAAGTGGTTTTGCGAGAAGGCATTGTAAAGAATGGTACTCGTTTCAAAGTTGTTGTCTCCTCCTTTATTTGCGACGCCCCTGCACGAGCATTCCTCAAAAATGTCAAGTCTCACAATGGCTACTTTGGTTGTGACAAATGTTCCCAGACTGGAGTATGGTCTAATAAAATGACATATCCTGAAACAGATGCTCCACTGCGTACTGACATGGATTATGAAATGATGACAAATGAAGAACACCATTTGAACAATACCTTAAGCCCCTTGCACGAACTAGTAAAAATGGTAACCCAATTCCCGTTAGACTACATGCACACCTGCTGTCTTGGAGTGATGAGGAGATTAATTCAAATGTGGATGAAAGGGAAAAAGCTTAGAACAAGGTTGTCATCACAGCGTATCACACAGATTTCTGACAGACTAATTGCTCTCCGTTCGTTTATGCCTCAAGAGTTTGCCAGGAAACCTCGTTCTTTGACAGATGTGGATAGATGGAAGGCCACAGAGTTCCGCCAGTTCATGATATACACGGGTCCCGTTGTTTTAAAAGGATGTGTTGAATCCGAAATTTATGACAACTTTCTTCTGTTTTCTGTTGGCATGTTTCAGCTGCTTAGTCCTGGCCTCTCTGATTCAATGATTGAATTTGCCAACAAGGCTCTGTTGTCATTTGTAACACATTTCATCAGATTGTACGGCGCAGATGAAGTGGTTTACAATGTCCACCAGGTTATCCATCTTGCAGACGAGTATAAAGCGTTCGGCCCTCTTGATAATATTTCAGCATTTCCATATGAGAATTACCTGGGTGGATTGAAACGATTGGTTAGAAAACCAGATCGACCTTTACAGCAGGTTGTCAAAAGACTTTCAGAAATGCTTCCAAAAGAATCTCACCAACCAAATGGAGATCTACTTCTCTCATCAAGTTCAAAAGAGCTAAAAAAGGTGCATTTGTCAAATTGTGTTCTGTCACCCAAACAAGGAGACAACTGTATCAAAATCGACACAGACATAGCCATCGTTAAGGACATAATCAAACAGAATGAAAGCATTCATATAGTGTGCCAGAGGTTCCTAAAACGAGTATCATTTTTACACATACCCATGCGACTCCTCTGCACTTGGATGTTACAGAGTTTCTGTCTTGCAAGAAAAGACTGAAATCGTACCTTTGTCCAGTGTGAAACAGAAGTATGTACTTCTTCCTGAAAACGAGAATGTTTTTTTTTGCAATACCCCTTCTCCATTGCAGATAGTGTTTGTTCAGCAGAGTGAGCACGTATGGTGTAGTGTCAGGCTTTTGGAAATGTTTTTACAGTTAAATAAACATAACATATTGAAAAAGTGGAAACAAATTGTTCAAAATACTGTATATAGTACCGTATCATAGAGAGTTAGTTAACCTGAAAAAATGAAAATTCTATCATCACTCTCATGTTGCTCCAAAGCCATAAGATTTTCGTTCATTTTCATATTAATGAAATCTGAGAGATTCGGGTCACTCCATTGACAGTCCAGACACCAAATCTTTAGATCAAAAAATGTCATAACATTGAAACAAATCCAAATGAATTGAGAGGTGTAATCTAACTCTTGAACAAAGTATAAATATGAATACGATGGAAAGATTTAATCTAGGCTTTTTAATCTATAACGTTTTGGTTATCTGTAGTACTGTCGTTGGAGTGACCAAAATCTTTAAAAAAAATATCTAAATATGTCTTTCTAAGATAAAGTAAGGATGACAGAATATTAATTTTTGAGTAAACTAATGGGTAGTTTGTTGTAGTGACTGAACTTTGAGAAAATACAAATTTCACTTGTTTTCTAAGTGATGCAGCACCCACTCTTTCTGTTTTTTTTTTTTTATTGTATACTAATAAATACATTACATTACATTACATACAAATAAATTAATTCATGCATGACTCTTACTCCACTGTGATTGGTATGGGTAAGGGAGCTGAACACGCAGCAACCCAGAACTAATCATAGCTGGGGTCAACATTTCTCAATTTTTTTTTTATCTTTCCCAGACAGTAATGGATAAAGTGAACCCATGTTACTCATTAATAGAATTTCCAGACAAAAGCACAGATGTTGTCCCAGATAATTGGCTTTTTGAACAAAAGTGCTACTGGCCAAATTACAACCAAGCAAAATTAAAGGCAGCAGTAAAGAGAAAAGAGCCTGTCCAAGATGGATGGAAAGTCTTTGAGCCTGTCCGATTGCTCAAAAAGTGTGGTACGATTTTTTAAAAATTATTATTATTATCTCTATGCACTGATACTACATGCTTTGCTCAATTTTATATTATTATTCATATCTATATTACAGAAACCCTAGAAAAAGCACAGAAGATGCTAAAAAAGTATGTGGACTGTGATATCCATACGTCAGAAATAACTTCTGATGAACAGGGCCATGAAAGAATAAAAAGGAAGAAAAGGTTAACTTAATGATAATAAATACCGATGATTTGTTTTTTTATAAGTGTTGTCCTATTGAGAAGTAATTTAAATGTTTCACTTTACAGGCCTAATCCACGCTTCCTAAACTTTATAGAAAATGAATCTGACCAGGATGATGATGCACCAAAAAAATCACGGCTCGCAGCTCCTCCCGCAATTGTTTTTCCAGGTATTGTGGAAGTATAATTAAACTGTTTTTGTGGTTACTTTAAAAAAAAAAAAAAAGGTATTCATGATCAAATGTCCCTGAATTTCAAGGCGATTCAAACTTTTTCCCCAAAAAACTTCACAAGAAAATTTAGTTCAATTTAATTTGGAATGCACTGAACCTGCCATAAAATTGAATAAACATACAGCTCCCCCCAAAATGTTCTTGGGAGAAGCTATGGGTTTGTGAAATGGAGCGGCCTTACGGGACTGTATAAGTCACTGGGATGCTGGAGCCGTCACCAACTGGCCCTGGTGTGGCAGGCATGATAGGAACAGGCTCTGCAGCATGGCATAATCTATATATTGGGCCAGGGAAAAATGTATTCTTCCCCCTTGCATCCTTGAACGTATGGTTAATTTAACCCATTATAAAAATGTCCTTAAGAGCAACATCATTAAAATCTACCAATTGAGAAAGTTCACAAATGTCCGCCTTTAGTGATTTTCAAACATGACTGAATGAATTCAAAGCACACAATTTCATTACTCAAAACCCTGCTGTTAATTACACTTGTTCATTTGTTTTGTTTTTTAGAAAGTCACATGAACTTTGAGACCAGTCCAGCTGTCTCAAACCTCTCTTCACTTGGTATGTGTTTATGTTATTCAATTCAATGCCTCTTTTACATTGTATCACAGCTGTAATAAATGTTCTTCCAGCTCCACAAATTCTGAAATATCTTTTTTTAATTAAATTTCTATCTTGATACTTTAGTTTGTGGGCCCTGTATCTCACCTGGTTACCAGTTGATTAAACATTACCCTGCAACATTGCGCAAAAGTTTGCCCTTTGTTTCATAACCTTTAATGTCTTTTGCTAATTTTTTTCAGAGAGACACATGAACTACCACGCCTCCAGTCCTGCATCAGACATCACTTCAGCTGGTATATATTATTGAAATGTAGTCTATTAAACATTGGTTGTCTTGTCAGTTTAACACAAGCATTTCATGCCTAAAAATAAACTGTGCACATTTCTCTCAGAAAATTCACACAGAGTTCACCACAGGGCACACACCAGGGTCAGAACACACAAACCTCGGAGCACACAAGGGCACAAACTATGTAGCACACATCACAGGGGATCACACTATGGAGCACACCAGGGAACAATAACCAAGAGGCAATCACACGGAGCACTTCAACTATGGACACACCAAACAACAACGGAGCACACCAGGGATCACACTATGGAGCACACCAGGGATCACACAACGGAGCCACACCAGGGAACATACCAAGACGCAAACAACAGAGCACACCAGGGATCACAGTACGGAGCACATCAGGGCACACTGACTGAACTGGTCAATGGTAATGACTTTTTTAATTTATTTTGAAAACAGTTATTTGGAACTTTTTATTTGGCCTTTATGTTGATTTTATGTCATTTTTTAATTATTATTATGTCCTTTTAGGTGGGACTTACAGGCTAAAATATAATTATACTATAAATGTTGACATCCATCCTATCTTTTGCTGCTAGTATTTACTGTCACTCTTTTTTTTTAAAGAAAAATACATGAACCAAAACTCCAGTCTGACTGTTTCAGACATTTTTTCAGCTGATTCTTCAAACTGCTAACCTCTTCAAGACTAATTGTTTTACAGATGAGTTTTAGGAACTTATAAGAAGTTTAAAAAAAACTGTTGTGTTTTCTTCAGAAAATCCAAGAGCACAACTAACATCGCAGGGGAATGAACATACCAACGGTAATAAATCAAAAACAAAAATTCCATGTTCAAGTATTAATTTAAACACTAAACCTGTTAGTAATTTCTGATTAGGGTTATTACTGAACTAGTAGAGTTTCTCTCTCTTAATATATTTATTTACTTGTCTACTTTATTTGTAGAGTTGTCTCCTTTCAAGAGGAATGTGCTTAAACTTCTCATGGAAGTTAAGGCAGAGCTAAAAGAGCAGAGAGCAATGATACAAAACTTACAGGGAGTGCCTGCTGTACCTGATCAGGAAATAAGATGTGGCTTGCAGTTACCTTTACAATCTCTTGAAGATTTTGAGGAATTGGAGAGGTTGGATGAGACCGAAAAAAATAGATTGGTATGTCTTGTAATGCAATTATATTTAACCGGGTTCCTACGCAGTTTGGAAAAATATGGAATTTTATTTAATTTCCAGGTCTTGATAAGTATGGAAAAAATAACATAAAGATTACTGAAAAATATTTATGGTTCTAAACGATTGCCCCATTCAGTTTTCATAAAAACAGAAACTATTAGAGATGACTGTACTATATACAGTAGAAATATAATCCTGAAAATAATGCTACCATTTTGATTAAAGGGATAGTTCACTTTGAAATTAATTTTTGATATGCTTTATCTTACCTCAAGGGCATCCAAGATGTAGGTGTCTTTGTTTCCACAGTATTTTCAATTTTGATATTTTTAGGTCAAACCGTTCTTGTCTGTCAGTCATATAATGGAGGTCTAAGTCCAAATTAAACATGATTTAATGACTCGTAAAAATGTATTAGTACACATTGATGTTTTTACCTCTTGTAACCACAGCCACGTCCAAGTGATCTGAGGGCGTGGCCGCTTCGGTCTGCTCAAGCGCCAGAAAGCGCCGGAAGTGATCTCTCGCAAGGTTGCGGAAAGGTTGTCTGTTGATATATATTGAAATAATCTTCCATTGCGATTTCCTGTATATCGAAATATGTTTAGATCTTCACAGTGAAAGGTAAAACTTCCGAAATCTCTGTGTAAACAATGAGTGATGCACAACACGCGAGAGAGATCACTTCCAGCGCATGCACAATTTATGATACACCACAAAAGAAAACATGTATTCACACAATTTTCTCTATTTGTACAAATTGCTACACATTCATTCAATTTTGAATTTTGCACACGCAAGTTGAAAGGCATGGATAAAACATTTCTACAGCATGTATCAAGTTCATTGATAATTGTGCTTGCACGTGTTGATCATTTTGATACTATATTCATCCCATAGTGCATGCTCTTTGAGGTGGTGACCATAGACCTCCATTATATGACTTACAGACAAGAACGCTTTGACCTAAAAATATCAAAATTTAAACTGTTGCAGAAACAAAGACACCTACATCTTGGAGGCCCTTGAGGTAAGCTAAAACATATCAAAAATTAATTTCAAAGTGAACTATCCCTTTAATAGGATACAACCATTTATACTACATATGGTCTGAAAACAAATCTACAGAGAGGATTGGAAATCTAAAAATACCATGCTAAGATACTTGTCTCATTACAGTTGTAAAGTGGGTTTCTAATTTACTGTATACTTTGTCAGTTTGAACGAGTCAGACCATTCTCTGTTGTCCTCTCATGTTTTTATTTTTTGCACTAATCTGAGTAAATTCTAGAGACATCCCAGGAAATATACCCAGAAACAGAAAAAACTGAATTTGACACCATTTATGTTTGAAAATAAATATATAAACATAGTCCAGTCTGTGGATGCACTTTGAAGAGAGATCAACAGAAAAGTAAAAAAAAAAAAAAAAAAAGTCTGTAGAAACATACTGTATGTATGGCTCAGATAAAGTCTATTTAGAAAGGTTAATAGAAAATGTATTTTTGTGTGCATTTAATTGGGCATCATTTTTTTAACACTGATCCCCTTTTTATTAGATTTACCAGCTGTCACTTCTAGGTGGGCATAAATTGGAAGGCACTATAAGAAAAATGTTGAGCCACATTTTAAGCAACAAACTGGCTTCGTCATTGAACTGGGCAGGACGTGGAGAGAAGAGGAGCTTCGAGACCTCAATCTCTCGAAGATAATGTTCCGTAAGTAATAGATTGGTTTAGTTCAGGTTTGAAATGCCCTATAAGATATGTTCATTTTGGTGCAACCATGTCAGTTATATTTGAAGATGCAAAAGCCTCTAAATGCCATTTGAAAATCTTATTCTATAATGTTCTTCTATCACCAAGCTTGTATAAGTTCAGTAATTTCACTTAAATGACAATTAATAGGTAATCTTCATTTCAATTTGAGTGAAATTACTGAACTTAAATATACAAGCTTGATAAAATGTATCATTATAGAAGAAAATTTCAAATGGCACTTAGAGGCTTTTGGATCTGAACTCTTCATTTTGTTCCATAATGTTTCAGGTGCATTAAGAAATACAGCCCAAGGAAAAGAGGCCTCCAAGGCAGACTTTTCCGAGGCAGTAAAAGAGATGGCTCCGTTATGCTCCAGACCGAGAGGGTGGCAGTGGCAGAAGATCATCTGTTATTTAATTGTTTATTTTTTGTGTGTCAAACAAAATTAATTACAGTTTTGTTATATAGTTTATCTGTAATAACTACATTTTTTCTAAATTATTCTTAAAATACTGATAAATTGTGTATAATTTAAGTTGTTCAATTATACTATACGTTTATTAAAATTATATTAAAATATATGTAATATTACAGTATTATAACACTCTCT
>NW_024121158.1:0-47500 GCF_016745375.1 Pimephales promelas
CACACACACACACACACACACACTCAGCATGAAGAATCAACTGTGACGGAGCTCAGAGAGTCTCGTACCAAATCATGTTCATTTATGCCATACCAGATGTGACGTTTAAAAAAACAAACAAACTTTATTTGTATAATTTTTGACAAAAACAACAACATACAATCACATCTAAACAAAAACAGAACAATCGTTTGGTCACTTATGCCTTATTAAATAAAAAACATTGATGAAAGTATACGTCACAATCCATTTTTCCCAATATTGTTCATAATGTCCAGCCATTCAGACTGTGTTCTTGCTAATATCTTTAAAAGGTACTTGGGTAACACTTTACTTGAAGGGCTGTGCATAAGACTGACATGTGTTTCATCATCAAAATGAGCCCAGATTAATTGTAGTAAATGAGCAATCACCAAAAATAAAGCGTATTCCTCGTGTTTCGTCTGCAGACGTGACTCTGCCGTCAGATCTGGCCCGTTCCTCCGGCTCCTCGGTGCTGAAGGACGTCACGGCAGATCCCCGGAGCTCGAGCGGAGCAGCGCTGCGTGTGTATCGGGAGATGCTGCACATCTACGAGAAGCTGCAGGTAATGATCATTCACATCTGTGTGATATGAGTGTGTCAGTCAGAGAAAAATGTAAAGAACTGACATGTTTATATTTCAGCCTGTTGCAAAGGCGGCATTTCTCATTTGATTTAGTTTAAATTGATGTATTAAAATAGCTAAAACTAAAAATGATTATCAAAAAAGAGGTTCTCAATGGTTACACAAATCTGTTTTCATCTTTGTTTTGTGTTTGTCTCACTGTCGTGTTTAAAATGTGAGAATGAGTGAATGAAGTCTGTAGTTTCCTGTTCTTCAGAGATCCATTCATTGGTGCCTGAATATTGGTTAAAAATATCACTTTATATTATTAGCCTCGAGCTGTCATAATGTTATTGGTTGTTGTGTGAGTGTGTGTGTGTGATGGGTAGGTTTAGGGGTCGGGTTAGTGTGTGTTTGTGTGTATGTTTAGGGGTTGGGTTAGTGTGTGTGATGGGCAGGTTTATGGGTCGGGTCAGTGTGTGTGTTTTTGTGGGTCGGGTTAGTGTGTGTGTGGTGTGTGTGTGTGTGTGTGTGTGTGTTTTATGGGTCGGGTTAGTGTGTGTGTGTGTGTTTTTATGGTCGGGTTAGTGTGCGTGTGTGTGTGTGTGATGTGTATGTTTATGGGTCGGGTCAGTGTGTGTGTGTGTTTATGGGTTGGGTTAGTGTGTGTGTGTTTTTATGGGTCGGGTTAGTGTGTGTGTGTGTGTATGTTTAGGGGTCGGGTTAGTGTGTGTGTGGGTGTGTGTGAGAGATGGGCAGGTTTATGGTCGGGTTAGTGTGTGTGTGTGTGTGTGTGTGTATGTATGTTTATGGTCGGGTTAGTGTGTGTGTGTGTGTGTATGTATGTTTAGGGGTCGGGTTAGTGTGTGTGTGTGTGAGAGATGGGCAGGTTTAGGGGTCGGGTTAGTGTGTGTGTATGTTTAGGGGTCGGGTTAGTGTGTGTGTGTGTGTGAGAGATGGGCAGGTTTATGGGTCGGGTTAGTGTGTGTGTGTGTGTGTGTGTGTTGTGTGTATGTATGTTTAGGGGTCGGGTTAGTGTGTGTGTGTGTGAGAGATGGGCAGGTTTATGGGTCGGGTTTAGTGTGTGTGTGTGTGAGAGATGGCAGGTTTATGGGTCGGGTTAGTGTGTGTGTGTGGTGTGTGTGTGTGTGTGTGTGGTGTGTGTGTGTGTGTGTGTGTGTGTGTGTATGTATGTTTAGGGGTCGGGTTAGTGTGTGTGTGTGTGAGAGATGGGCAGGTTTATGGGTCGGGTTAGTGTGTGTGTGTGTGAGAGATGGGCAGGTTTATGGGTCGGGTTTAGTGTGTGTGTGTGTGTGTGTGTGTGTGATGTGTATGTTTATGGTCGGGTCAGTGTGTGTGTGTGTTTATGGGTTGGGTTAGTGTGTGTGTGTTTTTATGGGTCGGGTTAGTGTGTGTGTGTGTGTATGTTTAGGGGTCGGGTTAGTGTGTGTGTGGGTGTGTGTGAGAGATGGGCAGGTTTATGGGTCGGGTTAGTGTGTGTGTGTGTGTGTGTGTGTATGTATGTTTATGGGTCGGGTTAGTGTGTGTGTGTGTGTGTATGTATGTTTATGGGTCGGGTTAGTGTGTGTGTGTGTGAGAGATGGGCAGGTTTAGGGGTCGGTTAGTGTGGTGTGTGTGTGTGTGTGTGTGTGTGTGTATGTTTAGGGGTCGGGTTAGTGTGTGTGTGTGTGTGTGAGAGATGGGCAGGTTTAGGGGTCGGGTTAGTGTGTGTGTGTGTGTGTGTGTGTGTGTGTGTGTATGTTTATGGGTCGGGTTAGTGTGTGTGTGTGTGTGTGTATGTTTAGGGGTCGGGTTAGTGTGTGTGTGTGTGTGTGAGAGATGGGCAGGTTTAGGGGTCGGGTTAGTGTGTGTGTGTGTGTGTGTGTGTGTGTGTGTATGTTTATGGTCGGGTTAGTGTGTGTGTGTGTGTGTGTGTGTGTGTGTGTGTGTGTATGTATGTTAGGGGTCGGGTTAGTGTGTGTGTGTGTGAGAGATGGGCAGGTTTATGGGTCGGGTTAGTGTGTGTGTGTGTGTGTGTATGTATGTTTAGGGTCGGTTAGTGTGTGTGTGTGTTTATGGGTTGGGTTAGTGTGTGTGTGTGTGTGTGTGATGGACAGGTTTATGGGTCGGGTTAGTGTGTGTGTGTGTGAGAGTGAGAGATGGGCAGGTTTATGGGACGGGTTAGTGTGTGTGTGTGTGTGAGAGATGGGCAGGTTAGGGGTCGGGTTAGTGTGTGTGTGTGTGTGTGTGTGTGTGTGTGTGTATGTTTAGGGGTCGGGTTAGTGTGTGTGTGTGTTTATGGGTTGGGTTAGTGTGTGTGTGTGTGTGTGTGATGGGCAGGTTTATGGGTCGGGTTAGTGTGTGTGTGTGTGTGTGTGTGAGAGTGAGAGATGGGCAGGTTTAGGGGTCGGGTTAGTGTGTGTGTGTGTGTGTGTGTGTGTGAGAGATGGGCAGGTTTAGTGTAAGGGGACAGTCAGAATATACAGTTTGTACAGTATAAAAAAACATTGTCTATGAAATGTCCCTATATAACATGAAAACCCACCATGTGTGTGTGTGTGTGTTGAGGCGGAGCGGCTCAGTCAGCAGGTGTGGGCGGCAGAACTGTGTGAGCGAGAGCGTGATGTCCAGCGGAGAGAAAACACACTCGTGCAGCAGCAGGACAGCGCTCACAGACTCCGAGTCCTGGAGGAGGAGATGCTCAGACGAGTGCAGGTCACAACCGCACCGTATTATACTACTGTGTGTGTGTGTGTGTGTGTGTGTGTGAGAGAAGACTAATGCTCAGACGCGTACAGGTCACAACCTTTATTACTGATTATACCATGGTCTGGGTGAATACTCGATTCTGATTGGCTGCAGGGTGTCCGTTAAAAAGTGATAGAGGACACCTAGTAAAGTAGTTCTGGTGAAACTGCCTGTTTACCATTCGAAATGAATAAATAAATGCGCTGCCTACAACGGCTGTGAGTAACCATAGCAACAGGCAGTCACATGCTCTATCATCTTACGTTAGATATTATAGCCTAATACAACAATGAGCGACTTCGTGCTATTTCTTTTAACATTTATGGAGAATATGGCAACTTTGACGACTGGTATGCTGCTGAAGAAAGAAAAAATGTAAATAAAACGGAGAAAATTACACCGCTGCTGCTCTGCTCCATTGAACGCTATTGGTAACGACGTAACTTGCGACCATAGTTGGATAACGATGCTTTCGGGAAACGCACCCCTGAATGAGACCCTGCGGGGAGTTTTTACGCAGCTGTCCAGACAACCAAGGCAGGAGAAGGCTGAACGTTACAGCGTTTCAAGCCTAAGGAGCCTGAGGCAAATGACCCTCTCTTTGATCTGATTAATTTATTGCCCTCTATAACGCAAATCGCTGGACCTCAGAGCTAATTGTATTTTTATTGTTGTTTGATTAATTGTTTTATGTGTAATAAAAAAAAAACTATGCCTACCTACCTTTGTGTTTCATGAAAAAAAAAAAAAAAGCATTTGTGAACCTGAAGGGATACGAGCTAAGCGGACTATAAATATCCCCGGTTGCTAAATAAACAGTCAGGCAAGGCAAGTTATTATTTGTAAAAACTAGATTTAGCCTAATTAAAATATAAACTAATGTTTTAAAAATGTTTTATTTGGCAAGTGACCATGGTATAAGCGGGTTAATGCCCTCCGAGGTGTCCATTGTCAGGTTTTAATGGACTTCGGCGGAGGCAACCGTCCTCCGCTGCGCGTCGGCCGGTTTACGCCTCGCCGTCGTCCATTAAAACCTGACAATGGACACCTCGTCGGGCATTAACCCTTACATATACTACTGTAATAACCCGACCCGAGCATGTTTATAACACTTCAGTAAAACACTGACGTTCACTTCCAGAAGCTGTCACAAAAAGAATGTGAAACACGCATGTAGGTTACATCATTTGAAAGATAATTTAAGTTTATTTTCTTCAGCCCTACAGTACCATCTGTGACAGATGACCGAATCGATGCAAATGTGAGACTGACTCCAAATGTTGTGTTGTTCCTACAGCAATATCAGCGAGAGACACATGAGCTGGAAGCTGCGCTCAAGCAGAAGAACAAAGACAATAAGAGGATGAAGTCCAGCTTTGATTCCATGAAGGAATTAAATGATTCTATGAGGAAACAGGTGTGTAATACATACATATATATATATATATGAAGAGTTCAGATGCAAAAGCCTCTAAATGCCATTTGAAATTTTCTTCTAAAATGACCATTTTTATCAAGCTTGTATATTTAAGTTCAGTGATTTCACTTAAATGACAATTAATAGGTAATTATCATTGCCATTTAAGTGAAATTACTGAACTTAAATATACAAGCTTGATAAAAATTATCATTTTAGAAGAAAATTTCAAATGGCACTTAGAGGCTTTTGCATCTGAACTCTTCATATATATATTAGGGCTGTCAGTTTAACGCGTTATTAAAGGGTTAGTTCACCCAAAAATGAAAATTAAGTCATTAATTACTCACCCCCATGCTGTACCAACCCCGTAAGACCTTCGTTCGTCTTCGGAACACAAATGAAGATATTTTTGATTAAATTTGAGAGCTGTATAACTACCACATTGGCTCCTAAGGGACTGCCTCTTGACGGCCCAGAAAGTCAATGAAGAAAATGTTTAAATATTCCATGTGACTACAGTGGCTCTACTATAAGTTTATCAAGCGACGAGAATACTTTTTGTGCGAAAAAACAAACAAAAATAACGAGTTTATTCGACTATTCCTTTTCTTCCTTGTTGGCCTGAAACGAGACTTCAAGAGATTTCCACGACGCATGCGCGACTGAACTGAAGTAGTTGAAGGAGATCGCAATTCTCGCGCATGCGTCGTGGAAATCTATTGAAGTCTCGTTTCAGGCCTACAAGGAAGAAAAGAAATAGTCGAATAAACTCGTTATTTTTGTTTGTTTTTTCGCACAAAAAGTATTCGCGTCGCTTGATAAACTTATAGTTGAGCCACTGTAGTCACATGGAATATTTAAACATTTTCTTCATTGACTTTCTGGGCCGTCAAGAGGCAGTCCCTTAGGAGCCAATGTGGTAGTTATACAGCTCTCAAATTTAATCAAAAATATCTTCATTTGTGTTCCGAAGACGAACGAAGGTCTTACGCCGCCTTCACACTGGCAGTTGAAATCAGCTCCGATGCGGCTGCGAAACGACCGGAAGTCATTCATTTCCTATGGAGATTCGCAGACCGCATGCGAATGGGTCCGAAACGGGTCCGACCGAGTGCGGTGCGAAGAAAATCGTGTCCGTTGGTCATCCGGATGCGTTCAAAAATTTGAACTCGTGCGAAAAGCTACGGACGGTTCCTATCCGACAATTCCAGCGGAAGTTGACCGTTGCTATGGTACTGATAAACAAACCTGAATTATTAACTTTTAATAAAATAAATAATGATTTTATAACGATAAGTTGTGATGTCATTTTTTATTTTCATGACTTTCTAACGTTTATAAGGGCAGTTAATACAATTAAATTGAAGGTAGACATTGAACTATTGACCACTAGATCACATTTTTTAGCCGACCTGACATGTCAACGTCCTGAGCAACTTTCCTCACGCAGCATAACCCTAATCAGAGAGATCATACAGAACTGACAGAATCAAACTTTAATCTCTCCGCCATTTTTGTTCTACCCGCGTCCGACGCTTTTCACTGTGTAGTACGACGTCCGTTGGGAACGTATTGCGTATTACGGAGCTGATTTCAACTGCCAGTGTGAAGGCAGCGTTACGGGGTTGGTACAGCATGGGGGTGAGTAATTAATGACTTAATTTTCATTTTTGGGTGAACTAACCCTTTAACGGCGTTAACGCAAAACCATTTTAACGCCGTTCATTTTTTTATGGCGCGATTAACGGTCTGCGCGACTGAACTGAAGTAGTTGAAGGAGATCGCAATTCTCGCGCATGCGTCGTGGAAATCTATTGAAGTCTCGTTTCAGGCCTACAAGGAAGAAAAGGAATAGTCGAATAAAGTCATTATTTTTGTTAGTTTTTTCACACAAAAAGTATTCGCGTCGCTTGATAAACTTATAGTTGAGCCACGGTAGTCACTTGGAATATTTAAACATTTTCTTCATTGACTTTCTGGGCCGTCAAGAGGCAGTCCTTTGGGAGCCAATGTGGTAGTTATACAGCTCTCAAATTTAATAAAAAATATCTTCATTTGTGTTCCGAAGACGAACGAAGGTCTTACGGGGTTGGTACAGCATGGGGGTGAGTAATTAATTACTTAATTTTCATTTTTGGGTGAACTAACCCTTTAACGGCGTTAACGCAAAACCATTTTAACGCCGTTCATTTTTTTATGGCGCGATTAACGGTCTTTTTGTCCTAGCAAACTTTGTAGTTTTTTCACATGCTTTTGCAACCGGACGCGGCATGCGTCCTGATCCATTTCGGCGTCTCGCGCTCACCATCCACTCAAAGCCGGCTCGCAAGCCGAAACGTGTGTGTGCGGCGTGCCTGTTGTTTTGTTTACGGTCTTGATCCGCTTGCGCTTTGGTCGAAGAAGCAACAAAACGTCCTTTCGTCCCAAAACGTCCGAACACTCGTTTCGGCTTGCGATCCGGCCGAATAGTAACGTTACGTTTTGAGTCGATGACGAGCGCGAGACGCCGAAATGGATGCCCTAAAATTCTGAATGGAAAGTTTACTTTTAAAAAGTTGCCATATTGTCCCATTGACAAGACCAAGTGATCTGTGTGTTTTGTCGTTGTGAACTGAGCGATCATCATCGCAGCACGTCCAGTCTGAAACACCACTTGATGATGGCCAAGCAAACACACACACACACAGATGATGCAAATTCTCCACCCCCTCGTCAATATCAGGGCCTCGTCAGTATTTCTTTCACCCTTTTATTGATAGACAGTGTTACATTGTGTGAGAGATTATTTATATATGTTAGTGTGAAATTGAACACTATTCCAATGTTATTTTCAATAATAATTTTCTCACTTTTCCATATTGATAAGAGCATTAAAATGAGAAAAAAATAATGTAACAAAAAGAAATCAAGAGACATTTAGAATAGATAAAAAATGTGCGATTAATCGCGAGTTAACTACGACATTAATGCGATTAATCGCGATTAAATATTTTAATCGTTTGACAGCACTAATATATATATGTTGATATGTTGATTGAACTACAGTTGTGTTAAACTTGTGCTATATAAATAAAACTTGACATAACTTGATATATATGAAGAGTTCAGATGCAAAAGCCTCTAAGTGCAATTTGAAATTTTCTTCTAGAATGGTCATTTTTATCAAACTTGTATATTTAAGTTCAGTAATTTCACTTAAATAACAATTAATAGGTAATCTTCATTGCCATTTAAGGGAAATCACTAAACTTAAATATACAAGCTTGATAAAAATTATCATTTTAGAAGAAAATTTCAAATGGCACTTAGAGGCTTTTGCATCTGAATATATATATATATTTATCTCACACGTCTTATCGCTTTCTCTCTCTGTCGCGTCTTCTTGTGCTTGAATGGTTAAATTGGGCCAGTGCTGCATCATCACAAAAGTTTATCATTTGCACATGTTTTTAATGGTACAATATTTAAGTTTTCGCTGCTATAAGTGGCGTTTTCAACACAATAACTAAGACGAAGCTTGCATGCCGCTATGATGGAGGGTGAAGCGATGGGGATGGTTTTGTTTTCAGCATCCCAGTGTCCCTTAAAAAAATAAATAAATAAACAAGCATAGATATTCAGGTCTTTTAAAAAGGGCTTGAATTTATTTTGTTAAAGATGTTTTCTAGATAATATTCCATGTTATTCCCTCCGGTCGGATGAGTGTTATTTATTTCACCAACACTTTGTCGCCTATCCACAGTAGCAAGCTTGATTTACGTTATTTACGCGCATTTTCACATTACATTAAAGGAGTAGTTCACTTTAAAAAGACTGATAATTTACTCACCCCCATGTCATCAAAGATGTCCACGTCTTTCTTTCTTCAGTCGAAAAGAAATTAAGGTTTTTGATGAAAACATTCCAGGATTTTTCTCCATATAATGGACTTCAATGGGGTCCAAAAGACAGTTTGAGTGCAAACTGTTCAAAGAGCTTTAAACTATTCCAGACGATGAATAAGGGTCTTATCAAGCAAAACGATCGCTCATTTAATAAATAAATAACAAAGTTTTAGTTTTATAAGCTCAAATGCTCGCCTTGGTCTGTTCTGTGATGCGCGTTCGTGACTCTCCTGTTCGAACTCGTTCATCAAAATGAACGAATCTTTTTCCGAGTCAATTTGTTCATTTTGTTTGTTGAATGAACCAAATGACACGAAAAAAGATCCGTTCATTTTGATAAACGAGTTTCACACTGTATATACTGTGTACAGCGCTGAGCAGTGTTGATGTTACAGTGTGTGTGTTTCTCTCTGTAATGACGAGTAACGAGTTTGTTTGCTCAGATTAACGAGGTCAGTGAGCAGAACAGGAAGTTGGAATGTCAGTCTCAGAAAGTTCAAGCTCGGCTGGAGAACCTGCAGGTACGTGATGAGCACTTGCACAGTTTTATATCAATGTTGAAAACAGTTTTTGTTGCTTCATATTTTATATCTCACAATTAAAGTCAGAATTGTGAGATAAAAAGTCGCAATTACCTTTTTTATTTTTCATTTATTTTTTATTTGGCGGAAACAAGCTTCCATACGATTTTAAAAAAATTCATATTTTCATAGTAATTCATATTTTTAATCACCAAGGACACATTAATTTGATCAAAAGTGATAGTTTGAAATAAATGCTGTTCTTTCAAACTTTCTATTCATCAAAGAATCCTGAAAAATAAATTGTATTGCATGGTTCAACAAAACCAGTTTGAAACTTCAACATTGATAATAATCATAAATGTATCTTGAGCATGAAATTATCATATGAGAGTGATTTGTGTAGGATCATGTGACACTGAAGACTGGAGTAATGCTGAAAATACAGCTTTGATCACAGGAATAAATTACACTCTACTGTATATTCACATAGAAAACAACAGCTGGAATAATATTTCACAATTTATTGTATTTTTAGTCAAATAAATGCAGCCTTGATGAGCAGAAAAGACTTTTAAAAACATTAAAACATCTTAATGATGTGTATATATATATATATATATATATATAGGATGAACCCTCTTGTTTTTGAGGGGGTCCTAATTTACAATACAATACAGAACAAGGGACAAATCAAACACATTACAATAAAATATTAAGACATAAATAATACCACAATCAACACACAACAATAACCAAAAACCAATAAGTATTTAGGTGAATACAACCAATTGATTGCCACACAGAGGCTAAAAACAAATACTTGCCAGCAAAAACATAACATAGAAAGAAAATAGTGAGTTGTAAATTATATACAGGTATAGCATCATCTGCTCAAAATAAGACAAACTATTTTTAAATATGTAAAATGATCATAAAGATGTTTAATGATCGGTAGTGAATATATATTTAGAAACTGACGCGTGTTTTTGTTTTCACAGAGAAAGTACGAGTCGTTCACGACACACAGGGGCCGAGAAACTGCTGTTCCCAAAGCCTGCAAACCACAAAATCCTCCGTCAAGTAAAGCAGCCGGAAAGGTGAGTCCAGCGCAAACCGTCAACGACACTGTTCTCGGGTCTCGGTCGTGGGCTTGATTTAATTAGCGTGTGTGCTGTGATTGGACCATTCAATCAGAACAGTCAGTAATGGCAGTGGCTACCGAAGATAAGTGAAGCTCCTTTAACATCATTAACGAAACATTCTGGCGATGTTCTTCAAGTAAAAATAGTGTTTGTTCCCGAACCTCAAGGAAAATCCATATCATGACCTTTAACCCCCAGGGATCAGATAAATGTCTACTTTTATTTGTGTACACTCATAAAATAAAATAAACGCATAAAATCTCTCTCAGTGTGATCGCGACAGAAAATGAACTGTAACTTAGCGAATACTTGCCACACAGACATGTGTCTTTAAATTAAGTCATTAATATCAAAAACAAATATTCTAAGGAAGATTACCTATTAATTGTCATTTAAGTGAAATTACTGAACTTAAATATACAAGCTTGATAAAAATGGTCATTTTAGAAGAAAATTTCAAATGGCATTTAGAGGCTTTTGCATCTGAACTCTTCATTTATACATCAATCATTAAACGTTTTAATTAGACGTTCATCTGATGTTTTTTTTAAATTACTACTTGTTTTAAAACCTAAACCCCATAATGTTTTTGTAATCTGGGTATTTGTCAGGCCGCTGTCCTCGGGCCGTCAGCGAAGCTGCTGGCGGTTCTGTTGGATTGGGTCGTGGACGGTCAGCTCGCAGAGGTCAGAGACGGGTCAAACCTCACGAACACGGACACACTACGCCCTGCACTGCATGAGAGATGTGCCAAGGTTAGTCATTAGAAATTGCTGGATAAAGTCATTATTTTTGCACAATTAACCCTCTGAGGTTGTTCGTTTAACAGTCACACTCTTTTTGACCCAAAGGGCGGGATTCATATTTAAAAAAGAAAATCATAATTTTTTTTTTTTTTACTTGTTTTTTATAATATTTTTTTTCTTTTCTTTTTTGGTGTTTTGAGAAAATTTCAAAAATACAAAAATGTAAAATTAGTATTAATGCAATAATTATGACCACATTTTCCCCCATTGAATATAATTGTTTTTTTTTTTTTTAAAGCTGTATTTCATTTTGGAGTCAAGCCTAGGCCTCATAAAATACATTTTTGAAATGAGATGGATGCCATCTGGTGGACAAACTGAGCTTTTTAAAAATGCAAAACACATGTATAATCTGAATTTTTTGATGTGTTTGTGTATAAAAGTGTGTTTGTGTGTGTGTGTGTCTGTTTTGCACTCCTGATGTTTTATAGATTCACCCCTTCACTGTTGAGTTGCTGATTTGTAGATGTACGCACAAAAAAACTCAGTATTTTCACATTTTTGCTAATTTCCCATTCATTTCCTATGCGGGTCATTTTTGACCCGAAGGTCCTGAGTGTGACTATTTTTTTTACGACCACTTAGACTTTTCAAATCCTGTCCCCAATTTTTTTTGGGTGTTCATATACCAAGTACCATTAAAGTCACCAAGTTTCGGACCATTCCGATGGAGCTATACGATCTTTAAAAATTTTTTATTTAAACGCTTCGGGTCATTATTGACCCGAAGAACCCCGGAGGGTTAAGTATTTTTGTTGCTTCATAACATACATCTGAACCACTGTAGTCTCATGGACTATTTTAACGATGTCTTTACTAGCTTTCTGGGCCTTGAAAGTGGTAATTAAATGGCTGTCAATGAAGGGTCAGAAAGCTTATATTTTTGGGTGGCTAACCTTTTAAAGGTCGACTCTGAGTTCACGGGTTCTCCAGCATGGTTTTAAAACATTTCTATTAAACATATGATGTATGATAGTTGTGCATGTGGTGATTGTAAAGCGTTCTCCTGTGATTATTGTGATGTGGTCAGGCGCTGCCTGTGCTGGTGGATCATCTTCATCAGGCGTCTGTGATGGAGTCGTCTCTCCTGCTGTCTCTGATCCGCTGTATCTACTGTTGTCTGATGCTTCTGGAGCGCAGCACACAGGTACCAAACACACACATGGCCCTTCACACACTAAATCAGAGAGAGATTTAGGATTTAAGACAATTTTATACAAAATACATCACATAAAACAACCATTTTACGCACTCACAGTCACCAGTGCCTCTCACACACTAGACCCCGATCGAAATATTTTTTGGTTTTAAAATCCGATATATCGGCCGATATTTATTTATTATTATTTTTTTTTTCAGAAACACGCAATAAAACATTAACAGATTTCCCTAACATTAGTTATTTGTAGTTATTTATGAGTTTTAGCTAAAATAATATGATAAAGCATTTTAAAAAATAAACTTGTTTCTTTTATTGTCACAACATAACAGAGGAACATCAATAATAATATAATAAATATTTATTGTAATTTTTATATGTAAATAAATGTAAATATGTAAAAATGTAAATAAATATTTACAATAAATACAATAAATATAATTACAATGTCAGGTTAGCTAGTCTATGATGAGCAATAATTTAGCAATGGATAACGTCATACTCCGAATTGTAAAACATACATTTTCAATTTAACAGGCCGAGGAGAGATGATTGAAGCGCGTTTCATCCGTTTTTATTTTATTTTTGAAATATTCATTTATCGGCCATTATAACTGCCGATACCGATAGTTTGGAAAATGTCTAATATCGGCCGATAATATCGGTCTGGCTCTATCACACACACCCCATCTCCACTCAAACAAAGCAACATTATCAGTGTATTTGTAATATGTATGACCTAAACAGACCATATCAACTTCCTGTCCTGCATTTTTACGCTGGTGGGATTTCAAAATGGGTAACTTAGCTTGGCCAATTAAAAAATTGGCAAGAACACATTGCTGTTGCCATATATATATATCTACATATATGTTTATGTATTACTATTGCTTTGGCAATATTGTGCTATTTTACAGTCATGCCAATAAAGCTCAATTGAATTGAATTGAATTGAGAGAGAGAGAGAGAGAGAGAGACCTTTCATATCGAGCTCGAACACCGAATTGACTCCTCTTTCGCGTTTACTTGCCTTTAAACGGACACATAAACACAAAATAATGTCTAAATACCCGTCTTGGCACATTTTCTCTCGGTAATGTCATAAGTGAACTGTTGAGAAACCGGATGTGTGTCAGTTTTTTCAGTCCGTGCTCTCTGTCTTAATATGACAGCATACATCTAATATTCAGTGTCAGTAATACAAAAAAAATAAAGTCCAATAATAACAACAATACTGATAAAAAAAAAACAATAATATTAAAGGAGTAGTTCACTTTTGAGAAAACATTTGCTGATAATTTCCTCACCCCCATGTCATCCAAGATGTCCATGTCTTTCTTTCTTCAGTGGAAAAGAAATTAAGGTTTTTGATGAAAACATTCCAGGATTTTTCTCCATATAATGGACTTCAATGGGGTCCAAACGGTTCAAGGTCCAAAAGAGAGTTTCAGATGCAGCTTCAAATGTCTTTAAACGACACCAGACGGTGAATAAGGGTCTTATCATGCGAAACGATCGGTTAGTTCAAAACTTATTCCAAAAATGTAACTTTTCTAAGGACAAATGCTAGCCTTGCTCTATTCTGTGAGGCGCGTTTGTAACGTCACGTAATACGTAATTACGTTCAAAAGGTCAATGTTTACAAGTTGAACGCATAGGTTGAACGTGAAAACTAACTCAAACGCCGTTTACAAAAAAAGGAATTAAAAGGTAAAACAACGATGTCGGACGATTTTGATTCTGTACTTCCGGCTACGTCGCCCGTGACCTTTTGAACGTAATTACGTTAATACTCACAGAATATAGCAAGGCTAGCATTTGTCCTTAGAAAAGTTACATTTTTGGAATAAGTTTTGAACTAACCGATCGTTTCGCATGATAAGACCCTTATTCATCATCTGGTGTCGTTTAAAGACATTTGAAGCTGCATCTGAAACTGTCTTATGGACCTTGAACCGTTTGGTTCCCATTGAAGTCCATTATATGGAGAAAATCCTGGAATGTTTTCATCAAAAACCTTAATTTCTTTTCGACTGAGGAAAGAAAGACATGGACATCTTGGATGACACCGGGGGCGAGTAAATTATCAGCAAAAGCTCTTTCAAAAGTGAACTACTCCTTTAAATCAAACAACCCTGTGTGTTTTTAAGAGCTCCACAATCTGAGGCAGGAGATGTTTCATCATCATCAACAACATCAATAATGATATTATTCGAATAATCTAATATCGTTTATTCCAAGCTGCTTTATTTCCTTCAGGCGGGCGGACGGGCACCCCAGTGCCTGCAGTAGTGTGTGTTTTAACGCCACATCTCGATCTCTCTCTCTCTTTCAGCACGCTGTCCTGACGTCCACGCTGAGGAGGCTGGGTGACGAGGTGTCTCGAGGGTCATGTGACCCGGCTCGCCCACTGTTTAAGAGCTCCTGTCTTCACACACGCTTTCTGTGCAGCCTCATCATCATTAAAACCGTCAGTCAAGGTCAAACCAGTCCATTCAGCTTTAAATACATGGAAAATAATAATTTCTTGAAGAAAATAGCGTCATAGTCCAGCTTAGTGATGTTTCATTTTTGTTTGTAAAAAAGTTATTATAACCGCTCTGGAGAAAACGTGATGTCATCATCCAGCTCAGTTCAGTTCTCATATAATAATGTCAATGCAGGCACATCAATAATATTGTTGAATATTAAATGAAATGTCCCCAACTAAGCAAGCCAATGGCGACAAAGGTGGAAAAAGGAGTAAAAGCATGTGTAATATTGTCCTGAAACGAGTCTAATAGACAAGAATCACTCAGGGAAACCACAGTAATGATCATGCAGTGCATTTAGTGTTTTAATATTTATTTCTGGTAACACTTAATATAAGGTTAAGGTTAACAATAAGGTTCCATTCATTAACATGTTCTAACAATTTAAAATACTCCTAAAGCATTTATTAATCTTACTCAATATTAATTTAATTAAAATGCATAAAATACATTATTGAGATCAAAAGTTGTATGTTTTTGTGAGCATATATACTGAATAATTAAATTGTGTATAGAAATGTGAAGATAAATGAGCAACTGCATTTTAATTATTAACAAGTTCAATTAAACCATATGAAAAATATTTGATATACAGGATATATAAAATATGAGGGAAGAACTTGATTACGGTATTTATCTGACAAAATTATTTGGCAAAAAAAAAAAGACAAACTACAGCTACAGATTTTTATTTTACTGTGCAAAACAAATGCTTACAAACAAATATTGATTACAACACAATCAGTTATTAATATCTCACTGGTTCTCTCTTGTTTTTGCATGTGTTCATAATTTCTTGAATGACAGCCTGGATATAAAGGATGGTGGCACAATTTGTCATGTTTCATTGCGTTATTATCATTAATAAAACAATCGACTCCAAGCACAACTGCGCAATATTACTACAAAATATTTTTATTAGGCTGGAAATCAAATATATATATATATATATATATATATATATATATATATAATAAAAATATGAATTGCATATAAAAATACGAATTTATGCAACAATATATATATATAAACACACACATGCTCGTGGTTATGAGCAACTGTTGTTCTTGCATGTGTTTGGTGTCACTGTGCAGCAGGTGGCAGTGTTGTACACGAGTCTGCAGTTTATATGGTTAAAAAACACACATAGTCCATTTTCCATTAATAAATAGTCTATATCTGACACCAAAAGTCATAGAAAAAATTGGAGATGCATCATGGAAATGAATAACTTATTGAAGCCATGAACATTCCTATAGAAATGGCTCAAGCTGCATTAATGTCTAAAACATCTCATTAACACGAGTCTAATCTCTATTCTACTGTTAAAGTCTTCAATCAGAAAGTCTCATGGCATTAAATGTTGCATGCACAACAAAAGATGCAAGTCATCCTTGTTTTCCAGCACAAATATCGAAACATTCTTAAATCAAGATACATTTACTGAAGAAGCAAAATTCGATTTTTTTTATTATTCAATAATGCAGTATAATACGGTTTATCATACAACAATAAATAAAGATTCCTTGAAGAGTAAATATGAATGATTCTGTGTTTATATATTTGCATTTTTATATATTTCTAAAGCGCTACAGATCGTTTCAAAGCAGCGTCACTGTGATAAACAGGAAAATAATGGAATTAGCAATGCAAACTTGATATGAGAAGTTCAGCTGTAAAACGGCAGTGTTGGTACTCAGATCAGTGTTGAGTTAGTTTAGTTTAATGACTGTAAAGTTCATTATGAAACGAGTTAAGTGCAGCAATGACAGGAGTGTCATCCAGGGCAAGGCAACGTTTATTCAAGTGCTTTACAGAGAAAGGAATTAAAATAATCACAAGATAAAAGCAAAGTTGAATTAAAAGAGTAAAAAGAGGATACATAGATATACTTCTCATGTGGGAAAATACCGGTGTATCATAAAAGTGCATCTATCCATCATAAAAGTGCATCTAGCCATGATAAAAGTGCATCTATGATAAAAGTGCATCTATTCATGATAAAAGTGCATCTATGATAAAAGTGCATCTATGATAAAAGTGCATCTATCCATGATAAAAGTGCATCTATCCATGATAAAAGTGCATCTATTCATGATAAAAGTGCATCTATCATCATAAAAGTGCATCTATCCATCATAAAAGTGCATCTATCATCATAAAAGTGCATCTGTCCGTCATAAAAGTGCATCTATCCATCATAAAAGTGCATCTATCCATGATAAAAGTGCATCTATCATCATAAAAGTGCATCTATCCATCATAAAAGTGCATCTATCCATCATAAAAGTGCATCTATCCATCATAAAAGTGCATCTATCCATCATAAAAGTGCATCCATCCATCATAAAAGTGCATCTATCCATCATAAAAGTGCATCCATCCATCATAAAAGTGCATCTATCCGTCATAAAAGTGCATCCATCCATCATAAAAGTGCATCCATCCATCATAAAAGTGCATCTGTCCATCATAAAAGTGCATCCATCCATCATAAAAGTGCATCTGTCCATCATAAAAGTGCATCCATCCATCATAAAAGTGCATCTATCCATCATAAAAGTGCATCATCTATCCATCATAAAAGTGCATCTATCCATCATAAAAGTGCATCTATCCATCATAAAAGTGCATCTATCCATCATAAAAGTCTGTCTAAATGAAGGTGTCTTGACTTGTTCTCCTGTAGTGGACGTTCTGGCTCAGGCTGTAGACGTGCTGTCATGTGCGGTGCGGACCGATGAAGGACAGGCGCTGTTCCTGGAGTACCGGGCTCTGCCGGTGGTTCTGGTTCTGCTGAGAGGAGGGAGTCCGGGTCTGCTGGCTCGGTCCACAGCGGTGCTGACACAGATGAGCTCAGAGTCACGTGAGAAACACTTCATGCTACACGCCGTTGTGTGATGTCCTCTATACTGAAGGCGTGTGAATCTGCTGTGTGTGTTTGGAGAACCACAACTATGGTGATCATTAAATGCCATGTGGTGATCATCTTTTAATGCCACGGGCTCCCAAATATGATCTAAAATCCTAAAATTTCAAAAGGCAACTATATATTTTATAAGTATAAAAACTACTGTAAAATAATGTTATGAAAATGCGTAAAATATGTTTACCTCATATTTTTTTAAATTAAATTTAAGCCATTTTTTATTTTTTTCAGCAATTTAATTTTTTTGTTTTAATCCAATTATTTATTTTTAATCAAATGTATTCACATATTTAAATCAAATTGCGTTTATTTTATTTTAATCAAATGCATTTATGTATTTTTATTTATTTAAATAAATATTTATTTATTTATTGAAAAGAATATTGTAATTTTTTATCAATTAATTTAAAAATTTTTTTAGTTAATCTAATTATATTTATTTATTTATTTATTGAAAAGAATATTGTAATTTGTATCAATTAATTTAAATATTTTTTTACTTAATCTAATTATTTATTTTTTTTATTTATTACTTATTTAAATCAAATTGTGTTTATTTAATTTTATTTAGTATAATTAAATGCATTTATGTATTTAAGTATCTTTATTAATTTCATTAAATGTTTGCTTATTTATGATTTATTGAAAACAAATGTATCTGTTTTGGTCTTTAAAACGTATATATAACTATTTAAAAAATATTTATTTAAATCTATTTTAATTTATTTAAATAAATTATAATTTAAAATAATTATAGAAATATTTTTAATCAAATGTTTTATTTTGTTGTTTTTATTTTTTTCAATCCAATTTTATAATCATTTTTGTAGAGTTTTTTTTATTTATTTAATCTTTTTTTTTTTTTTTTTTACTTTTTCATGGACCCCAAGCACTCCCTGTGGGTCACTGGACTGTTTGAAAACCAGAGCATGCTTGATTTAATTGAGTCATGGTCTTTGTGGTTCAGTAAAGGCGGTGTACAGTATCAGGTCACTGATGTGATTTTGATGTGGTGTTGCTCATGTTCAGGCCCGCTGGACTGTGAGCTGCTGAAAAACACTCACGAATCGTAAAGTGAGTGCGTTTACGAGAAGGGCCAGGAATGTGCCTTTCACCTTCTTACGCGTGACACTGAACAGACGTGTGTAGCTTTACAGTGAGCTGGCCTGGCAATTAGGGAGCTTTACAGGAGGATAATTATGGGAACGTGTGAAGGGTGGAGCTGAGGTCACGTCTCAAGGTCAGCTGTGGTTGTCTGGTCGAAGCTTTAATGTGCTCCATGTGTCCTAAATCTGCTCAGACTGAAGACTTTAACAGACGGCCTGAGATCAGACTCGCGTTAGACCTGCAAGAGAGGTCGGACAGCAAGCAGAAGTTCAGAAATTAAAGGATTAGTTCACTTTAAAATGAAATCTCCCCATGATTAACCCCCCCTCAAGTCATCCTAGGTGTATGTGACTTTGAGCGAATCTTTTTTCGTAACGAAATCAACGAATTGACTCTGGAAAAGATTCGTTCATTTTGATGAATGAGTTCGAACAGGAGAGTCACGAACTCTCGCAGTGCACAGCAGGGCGAGCATTTGAGCTTATAAAACTTAAACTTTGTTATTTATTTATTAAATGAGCTTGATAAGACCCTTATTCATCGTCTGGAATCGTTTAAAGCCCTTTGAACAGTTTGTAGTTTTGGACCCCATTGAAGTCCATTATATGGAGAAAATCCTGGAATGTTTTCATCAAAAACCTTAATTTCTTTTCGACTGAAGAAAGAAAGACATGGACATCTTGGATGAAATGGGGGTGAGTAAATTATCAGCAAAAGTTTTTTTAAAAGTGAACTACTCCTTTAATTATGTAATGCATCACTTGCATATTTCATAAAACTGTTTTCATGGGAGGCCGTTTCTGTGTCTGTGTGTCTCATAACCGGATTCCTCTTTCCTCTACAGTGTTGTGAGGATCGAGTGTGGAAATGTTTTCTGCTCATCTAGATTAGAAGCAGTGTTTCACGCAAACGCTTTAACGCCATGAACCCACTCCAGACGATATTACAGAGTTTTCCACAATAAGAGTCCCTGAGTATTGTCCTCTGTCCATCAGGGTCGCTGTCGGCTTTTCTGGATCAGTGCAGCACTGAAGATTTCTTCCGCTGCGCCTCGGTGTTCCTCCGTAACCCTCGCGTGGAGCCGTCGCTGGTGGAGAAGATGCTCATGCTCCTCCAGAAGCTCTCCAGTATCCGGTGAGGGTCTCCTCCTTTAACACTGGGGGTTTCAAACGGGTCCAGGGGCATGCAAGGGGACAAAACTGTGTAATAAAACAATAAACAATAACTAAAAAAAACCCACATTTGATAAAAAAAATTACATTTGATTCAAATAAGTAATAAATTAAATTATATTAAAACATTTAAATAATAAATAAAACATAAGATTAAATTTTTTTTTAAATAATAATAAAATAAATCAAATTAATACATTTGAATCAAATGAATTTAAAAAAAGGTATTTATTTAGTTAATTGGTCTTATTATTTATGTAAATAATATTTTTATATTTGAGTTAAATAAATCACATTTGATTATAATAACTAAAATATTAATGAAGTTAAATAAATAAATGTTACAATAAATAAAAATAAGATTAAACCAATTACCTAAATAAATATATTTTATTAAAAAAAATTAAGATTAATCACAATTGATTCAATTGACACTAGTAAAGTAATAGATTTGAATAGAACAAATTTAAATAAATATAAAACTATTATTTAAATAAATAATAAATAAAATTATACTAACTAAATAAATCACATTTAATTCAAATAGTTAATAAATTCATATATTTGAATACAATACAATAAAATAAATAAAAATATAAAAATAATGAAATTCATTTTATTAAAATAATAATGATCACATTTGATTCAAGTAACTAATAAAGTAATAGATTTGAATAGAACAAATTTAAATAAATATAAAACTATTATTTAAATAAATAATAAATAAAATGAAACTAACTAAATAAATCACATTTGATTCAAATAGTTAATAAATTAATATATTTGAATACAATACATTAAAATAAATAGAAATATAAAAATAATGAAATTCATTGAATTAAAATAAAAATGATCACATTTGATTCAAATAACTAATAACATTTGACTTAAAGAAAAAATATTTAAATAAATAAATAAATACAATTTAAATCAAATAAATAACATCAGTATCAGTACAGTACTACACTAAGTAACGTAACAGAAACTAAATATTTGCCAAATAATATTTTACACAATATTCAATCATAATATATTTTTTTTACATTATCTCTTTATGCATGAAGTCCCCCGCACGAGGATGATAATTTGGGGGTCTGTGGCTTCTAAAAATTGATAACCCCTATCTAACCAGCAGGTAGTCTATCGTGTAGGCTATTTCTGCAAGGGAAAACGACTTATTAGTTTAGTTTGGTTTTTGTAAACAGATTTCATTGAGAAAGAGTCGGTCCTGTTGAAGAGTCATGTGTGTATTGGGAGGTTCATCTGCTATTCTGTTTGTTTGCAGGAAGAACAAGCGTCTGTTTGAAGTGTCGTCGCTGCATTTGCTGCTGCAGGAGATGCACCGAACCGCTGACCGTTCTCAAACCTTCCTCATCATCAACCTGAGCTCCATCCTGCTCAATCTGGGCATGCTCACACGCTCATAACACACTCATAACATGTTGCCCATTGTGCTGAATGCCGTCTTTCACACTGAACTGGATGATTACACCATCAAGCTCCTAAAAGGACGTTTGCAGTCGTATCACAGATCTGAGATCTGGGTGTGATGCTGTTATGATACTCTGATATTCTGCCAAACGCTGTCTTTTGTGTTTCACAGAAGAAAATCTTATGTAGTGCAATTTTATTTATTTTTGTATACATTGAAATAATGAATTAAACTGGTCTCTGATTAGATTAGTGACGTGGTTTCATTTGATCGTGCATTGCAAAAATATTTACGCCTAAATTTAAGATTTATGTATCTGAATTGCATCGCAAATTTCCATCCATTTAGATTACGCCCTTTTTAACTAATAAACGTAATGTGATGCATATAATATCATTGATGCATTTCATTTCCATACAGATAAACTAACTGCACAGCAAGACATATTTGTGCATACTTTTTAACTGAATTAATTGCTTTTACAATCATTTGCATAAATGCATTTTATGCCATAATTTTTTTTAAGTACAGAAATCCTACCTGATTAATTTATGCATGATCTTAAAGGGTAACTAAACCCCTGGTCAGAGCCTGACTCCACCCACTGGCAATATTTGAAAATGCAGAAAAAGTGGGCTGACCCAAGCGGAGATAGAGGGGACGAAATAGATGCTAAAACACTCTATCCTGATCGTTTTCAATACTCACAATCCCAATTCCTGACTCCCTACAGTGGTTTTGACGACACAAGATGGCGTGGTGAGCTGAAACGGGAACATCCAATAGGAAAATTCAACTGCAGTAGCCACCGTTCAACCTGAAGAGGGCAGCACTAAGACGTTTTCACACCATATATTGTAGAAATAGAACACTTTATAAACAAATGTCAAAAAAGTTACTCGAATCAATGACTGGTTGGTATTAATAAAGATCCATTCTTACAGATCATTAACTAAAAAAAGTTTAGTTGGTTTAGTGTTAGTTACTCTTTAAGTTCATTAATTTGTTTGATAACACTGTAATTGTATTGAAGCAATTAAATCTTACATTTATAAGTGATATTAATATGACTCAATGGTTGAATATTCACATTACTTCTCTATAACATGACTGTTTTGAAGTGTTAAAATCATAGATATGTATATAAAGGCTAGACGTGTTACGCCGGAGTTTCCATCGTCATTACTGGCGGCCATCTTGTCACAGACAAGCTGATGTAAGATGAGTGGTCAGCACGAACACAAATACTCTTATCTCGTTGAAATCTTGACGGATTTACAAACGGTTTGGTTTCTTACAAACGTTATTAACGTGGCTATAATTATCTGGATGATTTATTTATACACTTTTTATTCGTAAGTATGCAGTGTCATAACTACATCTCTGACGTTTATAACAAAACAAACCGTTTGAAAATCGCTAGAAAATTGAGCAAGTTATGGTCATTTAAATAGTACATGTACCATTAACACAATGTTACGAGTGAGCGAGTTGCCTGTGACAAGATGGCCGCCAGGTGCAGACGTCGACCTCCATTGGCCAGCAGCGCGGACGACATATCTAGCCTTTATATGGATATCTATGGTTTCAACAATGAGTGTTTTCAAACAGGTTTCCTCGTGATACTCCCCTGTCTGTCATTGGTCAGTTACACAGGTGAACGCGTGTGATTGGTTAAGCCAGAAGTGGACATGTCTGACTCTTTAAACTCACGCACCACAAACTATATGAACAGAATTACTCGCACCACGCGTGTTAAAGGATTTTATTCTGTCCAAATATTGTTTTAACAGGCATTTATGTGTTTAAAACGTCCATTAAAACGCGTTTCTGTTATTCAAATGTCCTCGCGCGTGGAGCGCCTCTGTTTTCGAGCTGGTCCGGTCGAGCTGGACTGGCGTTTGTTTTTTTCCCCCTCTTCTGTCACGTTGTTTATCAGCATGATGAATGCTTGCGAAAGTGAATGAGTTCCAGGCCTGCGCACACTGATGTTTCGTCCAGATGGAGCTGGGTTTGGTTTGGACTGGACCGAACGTCTCTGAGAGTCTGTTCTCAATCACATGTTCCTGTTGTAATGACGAAACCCTCTGCTAGACACCGAATCTCACACTGGCTCGGGACGCTTCCATAATTCCTCTATATAAAGGTAGAGTTGCTTTAAAGCCGTATTACGCACATGTGATGTAATATTAAAGATTTGAACTCTTGATTTCTTGACTGTCTGAGAAAGGACTTAATTCTCCATCCCGTCGTCTTTTGCAGTGTTTCTTCAAGGTGATCTGCGTCATTTCTAGCGTCACCGAACAGAACCGTTCTCCAGTGTGTTTGGTGTAAGGTTTGGTCTCGAGTCGTTTTAGGATATTTTCTGCTAAAGTGAGTAAAGGACAGGTCACACGGGTCATACTTCATAGAAACTGTCACTGAGACGAATGAGAACAATAACAGATAGAGATATAAACATTTATTACACACTTTTCACTTCCACACACACAGAAACAAGCACACTTTGAAAGTTCAAATCATCAAAACTGAAACTATTTACTAAAACGGGTTCTTTGCACAATATTGAACTTTTTTACAAAATTATATAATATACATTTTTACTATATATATAAGGTGTTTCTATTTTACGGAAGCCCTGAACCGCAAGGTGAACAAAAAAAGAAAGAAAACTTATCTCGTTATTTCGACATATCTCGTTATAACAACATAATATCTCGTTATTTCGACATAATATCTCATTATTTTGACATAAATATCTTGTTATTTCGACACAATATCTCATTACTTTGACATAAATATCTCGTTATTTCGACATAAATATCTTGTTGTTTCGACATATCTCGTTATTTTGACATAATATCTTGTTATTTCGACACAATATCTCATTATTTCGACATAAATATCTTGTTATTTCGACATATCTCGTTATTTTGACATAATATCTCGTTATTTTGACATAAATATCTTGTTATTTTGTCATAATAAGGGGCGCATTCTAAAATGCGTTAAGCTACATTTAGCGTTCTTATAACATTGAGTTTCTGTGCTATAATATTTTAATATGCTTTAAAGTGTAATTTATCCCTGCTGAATTTTCAGCATCATTACTCCAGTCTTCAGTGTCACATGATCCTTCAGAAATCACTCTAATATGAGGATCTGATGCTCAAGAAACATTTATGTTTATTATTGTTGAAAACAGTTCAACAGGATTCTTTAGTGAATTAAAAGTTTAAAAGAACAATATTTATTCAAAATAGAAATATTGTCTAACAATATAAATCTGTATCACTTTTTAATACATTCTTGCTGAATAAAGTATTAATTTCTTTTAAAACAGGAAAAACACTTCCGACCCCAAACTTATATTGTTACAAAAGATTTCTATTTTAAGTAAATGCTATTTCATTTTAAACTTTTTATTCATCAAAAAATCCTAAAAACGTATCACAAGGTAGGCTATATATTAAAAAAAATATTAAGCAGCACAACTGTTTCCAACATTGATACAAAATCCTCATATTAGAGTGATTTCTGAAGGATCGTGTGACACTGAAGACTGGAGTAATGATGCTGAAAATTCAGCTTTGCATAAAAGAAATAAGTTATATTTTAAAGTATAGAATAACATTATTTTAAATTTTAATATTTCACAATATTTCAGTTTTTTCTGTATTTTCCATCAAATAAACGCAGCCTTGATGAGCAGAAGAGACTTCGTTCAACAACATTAAAAATAGTAATGCTTCCAAACTTTTGACCATGTGTGTGTGTGTATTATACATATATATTTATATTAAAATAAATGTTAATGTTATACAATGATTATAGTTCCAGGTGCACGTCATGTATTTATTAATGTAGTCATGATTAATGTACTGAGATTAAATGTAGTCATGCTGAAGTCATGCTTAAATGAGTATTTATAGTGTTTTGTACTGATTTGCGGTTCTCGGTGACACGTCATCATGCTTTTATGCCATTAAAATGAGAGGAAAAAAGGGGCAAAAAATGCCAGCGGAGTGAATGTTTTATTGGCACAGTATTGAGTTTCAGAGCATCTTTTATTAGTTTTAATAAGCAGCCCGACAGTTATAAGTAGCTCTGATTCCCTCACTGATCTGTCAAAAGTCTGATTTATTCCTTTTCATTAGTTCAAGACTAGTGTTTAAATGCTTCATAAGCTCGCTTTCATATCTGCGTTTGAGACGTGCGGCAGAACGCTGGTTTGTGTGATTTATATTGGTAGGTTCTTGGCTGACCGTAGCGGCAGTGAAAGCCATGTTTCAGGCTGTGTTTGTCCTCATTAAACATTTATTTACATTTTAAAGTGTTCATACTTCAGCAGTCATATCATTATAGTTGCCCATCTCTATAACACATATAAAGCCACACGCAGCCCGACTCTGATTATAGGCTGTGGTGTCAGGCCTCGGCGTTATGAACTGAACGACGAAACGAGACTTTTCTGGGCACTAAACTGTGATGTGTGAACTTTGACAGGTTGATGATGATGTTGCATTACAGCTGTACATTATTAACTTGAGCACGGATCATCACATGACCAGATGTACATGAGCCCTCAGTGGACGTTTGAAATGTACTGAACACACATATACATTCACTGAAATAATAAAATATACACTGATATAGTACTCAGTGCATTGTGGGATATAGTACCTAGTGCAGTGAGCATTGCATTGTGGGAAATAGTACCCAGTGCATTGTGGGATATAGTACTCAATGCATTGTGGGATATAGTACTCAGTGCATTGTGGGATATAGTACCTAGTGCAGTGAGCATTGCATTGTGGGAAATAGTACCCAGTGCATTGTGGGATACAGTACCCAGTGCATTGTGGGATACAGTACCTAGTGCAGTGAGCATTGCATTGTGGGATATAGTACCCAGTGCATTGTGGGATATAGTACCCAGTGCATTGTGGGATATAGTACCCAGTGCATTGTGGGATATAGTACCCAATGCATTGTGGGATACAGTACCTAGTGCAGTGAGCATTGCATTGTGGGAAATAGTACCCAGTGCATTGTGGGATATAGTACCCAGTGCATTGTGGGATATAGTACCCAGTGCAGTGAGCATTGCATTGTGGGATATAGTACCCAGTGCATTGTGGGATACAGTACCCAGTGCAGTGTGCATTGCATTGTGGGATATAGTACCCAGTGCATTGTGGGATATAGTACCCAGTGCATTGTGGGATACAGTACCCAGTGCAGTGTGCATTGCATTGTGGGATATAGTACCCAGTGCATTGTGGGATATAGTACCCAGTGCATTGTGGGATATAGTACCCAGTGCATTGTGGGATACAGTACCCAGTGCAGTGTGCATTGCATTGTGGGATATAGTACCCAGTGCATTGTGGGATATAGTACCCAGTGCATTGTGGGATATAGTACCCAGTGCATTGTGGGATATAGTACCCAATGCATTGTGGGATACAGTACCTAGTGCAGTGAGCATTGCATTGTGGGAAATAGTACCCAGTGCATTGTGGGAAATAGTACCCAGTGCATTGTGGGATATAGTACCCAGTGCAGTGAGCATTGCATTGTGGGATATAGTACCCAGTGCATTGTGGGAAATAGTACCCAGTGCATTGTGGGATATAGTACCCAGTGCATTGTGGGATACAGTACCCAGTGCAGTGTGCATTGCATTGTGGGATATAGTACCCAGTGCATTGTGGGATACAGTACCCAGTGCATTGTGGGATACAGTACCTAGTGCAGTGTGCATTGCATTGTGGGAAATAGTACCCAGTGCATTGTGGGATATAGTACCCAGTGCATTGTGGGATATAGTACCCAGTGCATTGTGGGATACAGTACCTAGTGCAGTGAGCATTGCATTGTGGGATATAGTACCCAGTGCATTGTGGGATACAGTACCCAGTGCATTGTGGGATACAGTACCTAGTGCAGTGTGCATTGCATTGTGGGAAATAGTACCCAGTGCATTGTGGGATATAGTACCCAGTGCATTGTGGGATATAGTACTCAGTGCATTGTGGGATACAGTACCTAGTGCAGTGAGCATTGCATTGTGGGATACAGTACCTAGTGCAGTGAGCATTGCATTGTGGGATACAGTACCTAGTGCAGTGAGCATTGCATTGTGGGATACAGTACCTAGTGCAGTGAGCATTGCATTGTGGGATATAGTACCCCGGTGCATTGTGGGACAAAGTATCTAGTGCAATGTGTGGGATACAGTAACCAGTGCATTGTGGGATAGAGTACCTAGTGTAGTGAGTGAGCATTGCATTGTGGGATATAATACCCCGGTGCATTGTGGGACAGAGTATCTAGTGCAGTGTGGGATACAGTACCTAGTGCAGTGTGCATTGCATTGTGGGATTTAGTACCCCGGTGCATTGTGGGACAGAGTACCTAGTGCAGTGTGCAATTGCATTGTGGGATACAGTGCCCAGTGTAGTACTTCATCCAAGTACCCATGCAGAGCTCCATGTAGTGTGCACAGTGTGATTAGTATGCTAGTATGGCATTTTGAGCACAGCCTGAATCAGTGCAGCAGGAGCTGCAGGTGTGTGCCGTCACTGGAAGCCAGAAGATCCACTGTGACTTCAACAAACACAAGTGAGTGTTTTTATCTCTACTGTGAACAACTGTGCGCGCTTCGGCTCAGGAAATGTAAACTGTTTCCCATGTTTGTTGGGAAGTGATTGATGATGTTCCTGCAGACGGCAGGTCACTGCACGCAGGCGGCGTCACGTCATTATATCTGTGAGTTTATTTCTTAAAGGAGCAGTTCTGCCCTCATGCACTTCTTTCTTCTTAGTGTTTTTGTTAGTGCTGTGGTGTGTCTGTGTGATCAGTAACACGTGCAGTGTGAACATGTGTGTCCCGAGAACACGCTACACTGAATTACATTTAATCATCAAGCCTTTTTCCAAATATACAAATGAAACAATGTCTTATTATTATTGTAATGTTGGTCTACACAGCTGTGATGTGTGATGTAGTTTTGTGTTCTGTAGAGTTGATTTATAGCTGAAGATGATCAACTTTGAGACTGTTATTGAACTGAATTGAGCAGAATAATGAAACCATTGTTTTTTTCTGAGCTCTTTGTACTGTAAATGATGAGTTTTACATCATTAACAAAGTTATTTTCCTATTATATTAATGTGAAGTAATAATGTTGTTGAGCGCTAATAGAAATAACCGTGACTTGCAGGTCGATGCGAACACTCAACTTTAAGACTTGGCTGTTAACATGACACCATTTTCAACAAAAAACGTAGGCGTTTTGGCCGTTTATTTACATGACGACGGCGTTTTGGGCGCCTAAAACACAAACTTTTGAAAATGGGTTTTAAAGTGCAAGTTTTTGAAAACTTCTGCATGTGAAGAACAAAAACATGAATCTATGAAAACGATGACGTCATGCACTTTCGTATTACGTGTTCAATCTGCAGTGTTTCATCGCCATCTAGTGGCCGGGCAGCAGAACACAGCGTTTTTAGCGTAACTCAGTGGCGTAGGCAGAAATTGTGTTTTGGGTGGGCCAGTGAAAATGTGAGCCATAGTTTTTCATAGAAAAAAAAATTACTTCAATAATAATTAACCTTAGAGAGTAGAAACATTAATGGACAAACTGCAAAAAACAGAGCTCAATAAAGGCCATCTTTTTTACAATCTATGTAAAGACGAGAGCAACAGATTGTCGACGTGGGGCTCTTGAGCTGGTGTTCATCATCAGGGCTGGTTCTGATTTCCTCGAGAGAACTGTTTGCAGCTCCAGTCATTATTCTGCGATCTTGAAAAGTCCAGTCAGAATATTTCAGCCTCATGAATGCATTACTGACAGATCCCATAAAGCTGTGATGATTTGCGTTGTGTGTGTGAGTTAACGTCCCTCATTGATGGATCACCTTCTCAGAGTGCTGAAACATGTGGTCTGTCTGTGTACCTCAGAAAACCCTGAATGAAGGAGTCAGGCCTGAAGGATTCACTCCTCAGCAGAGAAACGCCATATAATCTGTCCAAGAACTATTATAGTACTGCGAGCTTCAGGGTCGACCATACAGCTGGCGCCAGCCGCGACGCGAGTGTTTTTTGCTAGTTTCAGCTCGATGCAGTTTTCATTCTCGCGTCCTGCACCACGTCGTTTAAAGGATAATTCCGGTATTTAGCACTTTGAGTCTAGTTTCTAGTTTGTTTTGGATGAATTCGAGTTGTGGACACAGACATGTTGACGATGGTCTCGACTTTTAGACTCTTTTTGACTCGCGATCTGTGCTATTTTGGAACTATTTTTTCAGAGACAATCACAACTGCGGATAAACTTCCGCTCGATATTAGCACACTCTCCCGACCACTTTTCCTGTAGCGCAGTAATATCAACGAAATCAATGCGATTACCGATTATCCACAAGTTTACTACGCCCCATGAGGCCTTGCGTCAAAAGTGGGCGCGACTTCCGGTTGGAAGTAAACAAAGCACGATTTGACATGCTTGACACTCGTTCATTCAATAGTTGACAGTCATTCAAGTTATAGCGATCCAAACTAGCTAACGATGTGGGAACACAACCTCAACGAAATTAAAAAAGGTGAAATAACAGTACCTTTACCCTCCGCAGTAGTTGATTGGGAGTATTATAATAACATTATTAATAATCAATACTCATCAAGGCATGGTGACAGACAGATGTGCGAGCTGACAAACAATTAAAATAAAAAATACACACTTAGTCATTGTGGTTTGGAGTTTATTCAAAATTATAAATGAATGTGCTACTTGAATACATTAACTGGCACATTTGGTATTCTGTCAACACAGGCTTTGATCCTGAGTAGGTGCAACATGTAGTGAACAGCCAAACACATGCTGATAAAAGTTTATAGAATATTAAGAATTTAAACAAATGTACACAGGAAGATTCGTCGTCTTTTGGGAGGTGATGGAAACTACAGTCGTTGGCAGGATCATTTTGATTTCGTTTTCAGCTTATGTTAAAAACAATCACGTTTAAGCCACTGAACTAGTTTAGTCCGGTTATACATACAACCGCGAACAGCATGTTGTCCATGAGCTCCGTAACGACATCTCTCATAAAGATTTGCGTCTTTAAATAGTAAAATAATTCTCCGAAAAACAGCTAGCCTCTTCGCTAACTAACACACAAAATACCATTGGAATGCTACTTCCGCCGCCTCACCGGAAGTTTCACCCACTTTATTTTTTACAGGAGCGCCCCTCGGAAACTTGTGGATACAAAAACGTTATTTCGTTTCTGAATATTTCAATAATTTTCTGTAAAATAAAATTCAGTCATTTCTATAACAGAACCGGAAGACAATACAATGCTGAATAAAGTCGTAGTTTTTGTTATTTTGGACCAAAATGTGTGAACGGAGCTTCCCAGACAGCAAACTGACATTGAATCAACGTGGAAACGACGTCTCTCATGACATTGAAACAACGTTGATTTTGCTCATCGAATTAACGTTGAACCAACGTCAGACGCGGCATTGTTCAAAGCTAAATAAAAATCGAAAATTGGTTTGGTTTCATAACGTTGAAACAACGTTGATTTTCCGTTAGTTTTGAAAGAATGACGCGTCTGACGTTGGTTCAACGTTAATTCGATGGACAAAACGATGTCAGATCAACGTTGTTTCGATGTCATGTTTCCACATTGATTCAATGTCAGTTTGCTATCTGGTATGAGGGAGAGTCATTAATGACATCATTTTCATTTTTGGGTTTATGCGTTTTGCTCTTCCCTCATATTTAAAATCTTTACAAATATAAAGTTATGATGGTTTAACTTGTGTATATGGTCATTAAAAACAAATCGCATCACTTTTGGCTATTACTGTATCTGTATATCTCAAACAACAATAACAACAAACACCTTCAGTATTTTAAGTACTTTTAAAATTAAGAATTATTAATTACTTAAGGAAGTTTTCAATCTGAGTTTGAGCTTCTGAAAACGGTTATGTATAACTGAACAACAAGGGACAACATTATTATGATATAATTTTTTTAATTTTATTTCTTGATTGATACTTCTATACACGGTGCATATGTACAATAATAAGTTATATATACACTTGAATGGTTGTATTAGTTGCATTGATCCAGGTGCTCTGCCATAAACATGTTGATGAGGTTGACGTGGCCTTTACGAGGTTTAACATAAAATAAAACATTGATACTCTATACAGATATATAAGTGTGGGTCATGAGGAAGGGAAAACAACAAACATGATGCAACGACTGACCAGTCTGACCGTGACACTATCTTTGGGAAACTGGAGACCTGCTCCATTTCTGACATCCAAACAACAGTTGAATTTCCAACAAAATGTCTAATTCTACCTTTCCGAGTGATTAAGTGAAAATCATGAGCTGTGTGGAACATGTTAAGCAGGCATATAATGGCACAAAGTAATTAAACATTGTTACAGAGTGGCAGATCATTAAAACAGGGTCACCCGCGGCTCACCGGAGACTTTTCCCCTGGTTTCTACCTTTCGCATGCAGTTAAACTTTTACACAGCCGCCTCGGCTTCCCATCGACACTTTATGGCTTTTCTGTTTGGATTATTAGTTAATGAGGTGCTGGAAATCACAGGCACTTTGAGTCATAAACCTCCAATTCCAGACAATTAGTCCCAGCAGCAGCGGTTAGCCCCAACACACACACACACACACACTCTCTCATACACACACTGTTCCACAGATTTATGTTTGTGTCAGTCTGACATGCAGTTCATTGAGTCCATATTGTGATTGAGACTGAAGCAGATAGTGAGTTTAGATGTGGGTCAGAAACACACACACACACACACAACGCAACGACATGTGACGTGTGTGTTAAACAGCTTTCTTCAGGTCTGTGACATTAATGCAAGACACTACAGGCTAAACCATTGCTTTTACATGCACTGCTCAAGTCTTGAGGAAAGAAAACATTTATTTTATTGCACTTTATCTATGTGCGTCTATAGGTCTACGTTTCAGTCCGCATCTTTAAATGCGGTGAGAAATCTCCACTCGATGTTACAAATCTATATTCTGAAGGTTTGTTCATATATCAGTCGCCTGATTTATACAATATTTTACTCCTACAAACATAATCAAATGTATTTTCTTCTGTTGACAGTGTTATCTGATTTCTGATGAAAAGAGAAATCCAGAATCCCGTCTTTAAAAACCTTTAACTCTAATATTTCAACGCAAATTAGAGCATTTTTAATTAGACAATGCTTCATTTGCATATTTAAATTTGGTTTACTTAAAATGTTATGAATAAATATAAAGTAATAATAATAAAAAATGTGTTGCTTTTGCACAATAAACAGTTTCCTGATGATGATGATGATGATGATGATGATGATGTTTGAGGCGCGTGTTTTAAACATAACATTTCAGAGAAGAAAACTTGTACTACACAACAGTACACAACTCATAATTGACTTTTTGTCCATTTTGACTTTCATAATTTGAACTTAGTATGTAAATTATGACTTTTATATCATAATTTAGACTTTTCATTTGAATCTGTATGGCTGGATCTATTAGTTAACGTGTTTTACCCTCTTCACCTGTAGTGTCTTGCCTTAAAACACACATTACAACAGATCCAGACCTCGAACACACTTTCTCCAGACTGTTCTTGCAGTAAAAGTGAGATGTCGGGACCGTAGAAGAGTGTTTTGTTGTGTTACTGAACGTCCACTTCAGTCAGAAACACACTGACCGGTTCAGGTGTGGTCCAGATCTGATTCTTCATGTATTTGGATTCATCTCATTTCGAGTCTTTGTAGCCATTTCCAAAATCTTTGTCGTCAGCACATGACCAATTAATACTAGAACTTACTTTTCCTATTCTATACTATTCAATTATTATTATTATTTTTTTCTGATTTAAAAAAGGAAGAAAAAAATAACCTTGCTACGTGTGCTAGACGAACTGAGACTTGTTACAGCTCTTGTATTGTAACAGAGTACTGTCCTCATTTGTTAGTCACTTTAAATGTCAATGTGTGTGTGTCAAACGGGATTCAGGGTGTGAATGTGTCCGCCGCTGTCCTCCGCGCCCTGAGGATGTTGTCTTTATGTGTGTGCGTCAGACACTAGCGCAGCGGGACGTCAGCGTGTGATGGTGTCCTGATGCAGGGCCGCTGTCCTCGGGGCCCGCGAGGATGTCTGAGCACAGGGACTCGACGGCGTCCAGCCGCTGGATCTGCACGAGGCGGGTCAGCAGGTCCGGGATGCTGTAACCCGCGGTGCTGACGCGGTCGAAGAGCTGCATGCCGTCACTCATGCCCCCGATCTCGTCCCGCTTCAGCCCGAAGCTCTCCGCCAGGTGCCGCCACGTCTTCACCACCGCTTTATCTGCGCTGTAGGTGGAGCTCAGCATCCGGCTGGTGCGCTCCAGACAGTCGAACGGCAGCTCCGTCGGGCTCAGACCTGCAAGATCAACACCATTGACAGCTTGATTATCATCAGAGTAAAACACTTAAAGGGTTAGTTCACCCAAAAATGAAAATTCTGTCGGTATTTACTCACCCTCATGTTGTTCAACCCCGTAAGACCTTCGTTCATCTTCGCAACACAAATTAAGATATTTAAGTTATTAAGATCACTCCTGCATACTAGTCCATAGGCTTCTTGAGGGAATGACAATTGATGGCCTCAAAGTCATTAAAGACATCGTTAAAATCATAAAGGCTAGATGTGTTACGGCGGAGTTTCCATCGTCATCACCGGCGGCCATCTTGTCACAGACAAGCTGATGTAAGATGAGTGGTCGGCACGAACACAAATACTCTTATCTCGTTGAAATCTTGACGGATTTACAAACGGTTTGGTTTCTTACAAACGTTATCAACGTGGCTATATTTATCTGGATGATTATTTATTTATACACTTTTTATTCATAAGTGTCATAACTACATCTCTGACGTTTACAACAAAAACCGTTTGAAAATCGGTAGAAAATTGAGCAAGTTATGGTCATTTAAATAGTACGTGTACCATTAACACAATGTTACGAGTGAGCGAGCTGCCTGTGACAAGATGGCCGCCAGGTGCAGACGTCGACCTCCATTGGCCAGCAGCGTGGACGATATATCTAGCCTTTATATAGATATCTATGGTTAAATAGTCCAAGTGACTACAGTGGCTCAATCTTAACTTTATCAAACGGCGAGAACACTTTTTGTGCTCAAAAAACAACAAAAATAACGACTTTATTTCAACTATTGGTTTATTTCTCCCTCTGCGCGAGTCAGGTTACTAGTTTAATAGCGTAAGCTTCTGTTATTGTACGTCACACGCATCACACACATGACCAGCGTCGGCCAATAGTGAGCCTACGTGTGACGTAGCTTTACGCAATCACACTACGCTAACTGACTACAGGCTCATGGAGAAGGAAGTGAATAGTTGAAATAAAGTCCTCATTTTTGTTGTTTTTGCGCACAAAAAGTGTTCTCGTCGTTTGATAAAGTTAAGATTGAGCCCCTGTAGTCACTTGGACTATTTTAACGATGTCTTTAATGACTTTTTCGATGCCATCAAGAGTCATTCCCTCAAGAAGCCTATGGACTGTATGCAGGAGCGATCTTAATATCTTAAATATCTTAATTTGTGTTGCGAAGATGAACGAAGGTCTTACGGGGTTGGAACAACATGAGGGTGAGTAAATACTGACAGAATTTTCATTTTTGGGTGAACTAACCCTTTAATTATGAATCTTCATGATTTAGTGTATTGTTTAATATAGAGTGGTGTAAACTTTATTTGTCCCGATGGATGAACACAAATCGGCCTCCGAGCTGCAGATGAAGTGTGTAGTGAGTGTGTGAGTGTGTTTGCAGCGCAGTAGTGTCACACACTCACCGTCCGCAACACTGCAGGCTTTAGTGTACAAGTCCAAGATCTTTTTCCTTCTGCTGTGAATCTGTGGAAACAGGGAATGTTTGATCAGGGGAAGTCCTCCACACACACACACACACACACACACACACACACACACACGTAGAGCTCAGCATATACTTCATTCCTCTCAAACATTCATTCTCTGAACTCCATAACGAATAGGGTTGGGTATCTTTTGAATTTGAACGATTCTGATTCCGATTCCTTGTTTCGATTCCGGCTCCTAACGATTCTCGATTCCGATTCTTTTAAGAGGCAGGGTCAAAAAAGTTTAGCTAACCTTGCTAACCAACGGTCTTTCTGAAGGAAATACTCCTTCTGTCACAAATTTTGCATTTTGCCGAGATTTCGTTATTTTTAGAAAAGTGAAGACCGCCGCGCCGACGTAAGCTACTCATGTTCGACTCGCGCGGTTATGCCAACACTTCCGGTAGACGCTTCTTCGTTGGTGTTGTTCAGCGGTTTCTTCTTCCGCTCGGCGGATTGTGAATATCGAAACTAGGAATCGAAATTTTAACTTTTGAACGATTCCGGGAAAAAAGGAAAAGTTAGTCCCGATTCTCGATACGCAACCCTAATAACGAAATTATTACAACATAATAAACTGACGAAAGTTGAAATTATGAGTTAGTCGAGACCCATGTTGAATCAAAATTATGAGATAAAATGATGAAATCCAGAAAAAAACTGAGATTCGACTTGAATGTTAATTTTTGTAAAAAAATATGTCAAAATCACAATTTTGACTCCGTTTTGACTTAGTATGCCAATTTTGATTTTTAAAATTTTTAAATTTAAACTTAGTCCACTTTTTTTGGAAATAGGCTCATTTTACCACACCCCCATATAGTTAAACAGTCGGGTTTTACCGTTTTCGAATCCATTCAGCCGATTTTCTGATATTTAGAAGAATATCAGTAAACAGACAGTTTCTGGTCTCATTGACTACCATAGTATATTTGTTCGCTACTATGGAAGTCAATGAGACCAGAAACTGTAAACATAATTTAGACTTCATCTCAGTTTTGACTCTTCTCTCATAATTGACTTTTTGTCCATTTTGACTTTCATAAGTTGAATTTAATAATGATTAAGTATGTAAATTATGACTTTTTATATAAATTTTTAGACTATTCTCTCATACTTGACTTTTTGTCGATTTTGATTTTGAATGTCATATTTCAACTTGTCAATTTTTACCTTTTATCTAAATTTCGACTCTAACCCCATAATCCACTTTAGTATGTCATGATTATGACTGATGTCAATTTCAAGTGTGTGTCATAATCATGAATTTGTGCATCATAATTCAGACCGTCAGTGTTGACTTAGTATGCCAATATCATCTTTGAATGTCAATTTCGATTTTATTTCAATGAATTTATTTCCCAAGTTTGACTTTTTTTTCCTCAATTTCGACTGCCGTAATTTCTTAAAAAAAAAAAAATTAAACTTTTAATCGTAATTAATTTTAGACTTCATGTAAGTTCCAACTCTTCTCTTATAACTGACTTGGTCATAATTACAGCTTAGTAAATCATAATTACAATTTGTCCATTTTGACATTTCACGCCAATTTCAACTTAGTATGTCATAATTATGTTTTCTGTCAGATTTGACTTAGCATGTCATCTTCGTCTTTGAATTTCAAAACTTTGTCATGAATTCAGATATTACCTAAAGTATAATAGAGTTATCTGAAGTAATTTTACTTCTCCAATATATGTATCTTGACTTCATGCACTGATAATGGTGTGTGTGTGTGTGTGTGTGTGTGTGTGTGCGCACTGACCCCGGTGGCTCTGCTGCAGTTGTTGTTGTTGTTGATGGTGTGTGTGGAGCAGGTTTTGTCGCGTGTGAGATGCACCAGAGACAGAAGGCACAGATCCGCGGTGCCCTGCTTGTCCTGCGCTTGTTCCTCGTCGCTGTCGATGCTGCGACTCAAGAGCTGCTCGTTCTCAGACGACGCGTCGTTCTCACTGCAACAGAACAAGCGACAGTGTTTCAGACGACCACACACCACACACACACACTAAACCTGTCATGTTCTCTTGCGTTCGGGTGCTGGTGTGTGTGTGTGAGACGCTTTTGGAGGGAATTAAAGCAAATCATTCTGAATTTCTGACTCCAGCGTTTCAGAAACACCAAACAAAAATTCGAGACGCTGCGATGCCATTGGTCCGCTGGTTACTCCAGTTATCCAATCACAGCCTCGTTTTTTGCTGATGTGAAACGTACCCTAAATTATAGAATGACTCATTTACTAATTACATCTGCTATTATTATTTATTTATCAGTCCTTCCAGAAAAAGTGTTTTTTTGTGATTGTTGCGGGCAAAAATTGATTGATTACGCGGCCCATTTTCTTTAAAAATGCGATGGAATATGCGGGATATTTATGCAATGAAATTGCAGGAATTTGCAAAAATTGAGGAAACTTGCAAAAATTGCGGTTTGATGAAAAAGAGAAAAAAAGTCATTCCCCCAACATCCTGTTCTCACTAGGCTAATGTAAGAGTCATTTCTTATCACTTCCTTTGATAAGCAAGCATACTACATCATAGAAAGTGCTGAGAATATTTAATTTCTCATCTTGTTTTATTTCAGACTGTAACGAGTGTAAATAAGGTGTGGCCCCTTTAAGAGCTGCGCGCTCCCTGTTGAACTCTCTGCAGTGTTATGTGTGCGTGTAATTTCTGATTGATAATACTTCTTTTATCTTATATTGTTTATTAAGTAACGATGTGACGGTAGAACGTGTGACAGACAGTTATACGAGTTCGATTTGTGAGATGTCAATCGCCTCCGTGAGTCTGTCTGGCGTCGCGTAATTGCGTCACTTCATAACGTTCCCATGGAAACAGGGGGAAATGGCTGCTCTTGTGTGAAGCAAACGCAACATTTTTCAACTTTCTGCTAAGATACATGTGACTTTTTTTGCAACGAAAATGCGAGGATATGAAATTATGCAAACCCCGCATATTTAGCACGGAAATCTGCAATTTATGCAGCGAAAGTGCGACGTATTTGAAAAAAATGGGGCCCCCGCATAAATATGCGGACTTTGGCTGATTTTGCATTGAATTCAGCGATCGCATAATCGCGTTTTTCTGGAGGGACTGATTTATTTTTAATGTTAATATTAACTAATGCATCATCTAATGGTAACACTTCAGAATAAGTTGATGTTGGTTAATGAATGATTATTTACATTATTGTGATGTCATTCCTCTGAGTAAGACTGATGAAGAGCCTGATCCTCTTCTTCTTGTGGTGTATCTGCTCTGACTAGCCTGTTGTTTCCAGATCCCCGGAAGAGCCCCCGAACACAAAGACGGCTCAGAGACGCGCACAGAACGTCATTGTTTTCAGACACTCGATACACTCGCTGGTTTGGCTCACGTCTATAACACTCATATATTAGATCATCTAGTAATGCAGGTCTCATTTAACTAGCGTTTAGTTCACGAGACCCTCACGACGCCGTATTAAGGTATGATATATAATGTTAACAAAACATTTAAAATGCTAACTTTGATATGACATGAATAGTCTTGGACCCAAAGCATAGACAATAGAGACACCAGAATAACAATATTCATGAATCTGAAAAACACACAATTATTATGCTTGAACTGTATTTAAAATAATGTAAGCCACTTATTACTGGTAACATCAGACATTTGGCATTATCATGACGCATTGCATTATTATACATCATATTAAACATTACTTATAGTACTCTGAAAACTTACATTTTTCTCACAGTTATTTTTATTAGGGTGAACTATCCACGTTTGTATTGCGATATATTGGAGTTTTCAAGCTTCTGCTGCGCCTCTGAAAAGGTTTGAGGCGTAAAGGTGTCATCTTATGTTTTTGAAGCAGAAGTATTTCCACCTGGCGGTGTTTGGCTGCGCCGCCGCGTAATTATCACACGCTTGATTGTGTTTGTCTGAGATAAAGATGAAGATCTCCTCAGGCTGGATCTGTGTTCATCGCCCTCATCCGTGTGTGAGACACATAATGTTTCCAGTCCGCCTCGCTGCTCAAACACGTCTTGCGGTGGCGGAGAGACTGGCACATTGTGTGCGATCCGAGGCCTTTAAAGGAGTAGTTCACTTTTAAAAAAACTTTTGCTGATAATTTACTCACCCCCATGTCATCCAAGATGTCCATGTCTTTCTTTCTTCAGTTGAAAAGAAATTAAGGTTTTTGATGAAAACATTCCAGGATTTTTCTCCATTTAATGGACTTCAATGGGAACCAAACGGTTCAAGGTCCGAATCAGTTTCAGTGCAAACTGTTCAAAGGGCTTTAAACGATTCCAGACGACGAATAAGGGTCTTATCGAGCGAAACGATCGGTCATTATAAAAATAAATAATTATTTAGAAAAAAATAATAATTTGCTGATGCGTGTTTGTGACTTTGAATCTTTTTTCGAGTCATTTGGTTAATTCAGCGAAGGAAATGACTCGAAAAAAGATTCGTTCATTTTGATGAACAAGTTCGAACAGGAGAGTCACGAACGCACATCACAGAACAGAGCAAGGCGACCATTTGAGCTTATAAAACTTACACTTTTGTATTTATTTTTGTAATGACCGCCCGTTTCACTTGATAAGACCCTTATTCATCGTCTGGAATCGTTTAAAGCCATTTGAAGCTGGACTCAAACTCTCATTAGGACCTTGAACCATTTGGACCCCATTGAAGTCCATTATATGGAGAAAATCCTGGAATGTTTTCATCAAAAACCTTAATTTCTTTTCCACTGAAGAAAGAAAGACATGGACATCTTGGATGACATGGGGGTGAGTAAATTATCAGCAAAAGTTTTTTTTTTTTTTTTAAGTGAACTACTCCTTTAAAGGGGCAGTCTGTAAGATGACAACTAGTGGTCGAAATTAGGGATGCACCGGATGTTTGGTTACTGAAATTATTCGGCCGAAAACAGCAAAAAAATAAGTAAAAAGGTTGAATAAATTTTACCAAATGATGCTTTTGATGAAGCATTCATATATTAACTGTAAACTGCAAAAGTAGGCTTATGTCTAGGACAGTTTGTTGTTGTAGTCATACAGAGTTACATTCTTTCAGCAGTCAGTTATTATACGCCTATAGGCTTTTCAAGAAGGAGGGCTTCAAAGATGGCCAAATAAAAATATAGCTTTTATTTTACTTATTTATTTTAAAGGGACTGTGTACTTTTTAGGTATTTTATTATCCAAAATCAATATTTTTATTCATAAATGAAAGTTAAATAAATTAAAAGTCAGCAAGTGTATACAGACTCACCTCTTCACTGGTTTTGGAGACGAAGGCTTGAGCTTATCAAATTCATCCTTCTCTGCAAAGATCACAACGTTTTCTGGAAAGACAGTGATTAAAGATCAGCGACGTTCTCAATCATCTCAGATCAGATCAAGAACATGAAAAGGGCCAAAATATTAGCATGAGAACTATATTACCAATGTTAATGTGAAAGAATGAAATATCATGGTGGAAAATAGAGCTGCATGATTTGGGAAAAAATGTAATTGTGATTTTTTTTTTTTCTGATAAATTTAGAATGTGCAATTAAAAAACAACCTGTTTGTCGAGCTGCTCAATTTGGCCAAATTTGGATAAAATGTATATCAATTTGGTTATAAAATAATAATAATAATAATAATAATGTTAATTATGACAATTATAATATTGATAATAATAATAATAATGTTACTTATATTAAGAATAATAAGAATAAGAATGTTAATACAATAATCGTAACAACAAAAATGTTATTAATAATTATAATGTTAATAATAATATTAATAATAATGTTAATTATAATATTAATAATAATGATGTTTATTAAGATAAAAATAATGTTGTTTATAATTATAATAATATTAATAATGTTCATAATAATACAATAAAAATAATGTTCATAATATTAACAATCATTTTAAAAATAATAATGATGTTGATAATAATAATAATCATGAATATTATTATCATCATTATTAAAATATATATAAATTATATTACTATTGCAATATTTCACTGTAAAAAAAGAAAAGAAAAAAATAATAATATATATATATATTAAATTAAATTAAATTGCAGCTGTAGTAATTTAATAGTTGTATCAAGCAATATCATGAGTTTGGTTTTATTTTGATTAATCATGCAGCCCTAATGAATATCAACATTTAAAAAGGACAAATTCACCAGAAACAGCGCTGAAAGTTAAAGAGTAAAGCAAAAGAATAGCAGATTCAGAAGGAATGTTACTGTAAGTCACAATATTAATCCGGTTTCAGACGGGATGAGCGAACACCTCCTGTACAGGCGTTAATCCCCACGCTAATCCCACCGGATATTCTCGGCTAAGCCACTTATAATAATAATAATAACAGAATACATGTGCGATCGGCTCATGTACTCGCAGCTGTAATGCGGACGTCCACTTCACAGAGGAGAACACAACATTTATTAGCTTTAGTTCCTGTAGTTCACTCAGACTTTAATGTGTTGGTGCGTAAACAGCTTATATTTTTATGCATAAAAGAATGCATAATTCATGCATACAACTCCAATGAACATATTTTAACTGGACGGCACTGCTTTTAATGCAAAAAGACAAGTTTTTATTCAGAGAAATGTTACACCGATGGATTTAAGAATGCATTTTTTTGTCCTAAAATTACTTTATTTCTTTATTCACACTGGTTTCTACGGTACGGAGGCGTATTGCATTTACTTGAAGAAAAAAAATCTACTCTGTTTTTCTAAATTAACGAGTTAATTTTTCACGAGAAAAAAAAATCGCTCTGTTTTTCTGAATTAATGAGTTAATTTTTCATGGATTTTTTTTTTTTTTGCTCTGTTTTTCTGAATTAACGAGTTAATTTTTCATAAGAAAAAAAAGTTTTTGTTCTGTTTTTCTGAATTAATACGGTGGCGTATTGCATTCACTTGAAGAAAAAAAAAATCTACTCTGTTTTTCTGAATTAACGAGTTAATTTTTCATGAGAAAAAAAATGTGCTCTGTTTTTATGAATTAACGAGTTAATTTTTCATGAGAAAGAAAATTGCTCTGTTTTATGAATTAACGAGTTAATTTTTCATGAGAAAAAAATGTGCTCTGTTTTTCTGAATTAACGAGTTAATTTTCATGAGAAAAAAAATCTACTCTGTTTTTCTGAATTAACGAGTTAATTTTTCATGAGAAAAAAAATGTGCTCTGTTTTTCTGAATTAACGAGTTAATTTTTCATGAGAAAAAAAATCTACTCTGTTTTTATGAATTAACGAGTTAATTTTTCATGAGAAAAAAAATGTGCTCTGTTTTTATGAATTAACGAGTTAATTTTTCATGAGAAAGAAAATTGCTCTGTTTTTCTGAATTAATGAGTTAATTTTTCATGAGAAAAAAAAAATTGCTCTGTTTTCTGAATTAACGAGTTAATTTTTCATGAGAAAATTTTTTTTGCTCTGTTTTTCTGAATTAATGAGTTAATTTTTAATGGAATTTTTTTTTTTGCTCTGTTTTTCTGAATTAATGAGTTAATTTTTAATGGAATTTTTTTTTTGCTCTGTTTTTCTGAATTAATGAGTTAATTCAGAAAAACAGCAAAAAACTTTTTTCTCAAGAAAAACTAACTCATTAATTCAGAAAAACAGAGCAAAAACTTTTTTTCTCATGAAAAATTAACTCATTAATTCAGAAAAACAGAGCAATTTTTTTTCTCATGAAAAATTAACTTGTTAATTCAGAAAAACAGAGTAGATTTTTTTTTCTTCAAGTGAATGCAATACGCCTCCGTAGGTTTCGCCATTAATATTAATTAAAAAAATTATAAATAATAATAAAGTGTGCTATGTATTTCAACTCATTTACACAGAGAACAATAACTATAACGATAACGATATTAGTCTTATTTTATTGTTCATCAGCTGGAAAAAAAATAGTTTCTCTGTGCAGTTTTCATAATTGTAAGTGTGGACTGATTCGAGCGACTGATTGATCTCTAAACGAGTGCAGTGACAGTGAGTGAAACTGACATTTCTGCCATGTAATTTTGAGGGTTTTTTCTCCAGGATGAATGTATAGACGTGTAGCCGTCGGCGAGAACGCTACATTCGTGATTATCCCTCTATGATGAGCATGTTTTTAGTGTGTGTTGTTGCAGTTTGAGCATGAAAAAGTCAGCGGGAGTTCTTCTCTATGAGTATCAGTGTTTCTGAACTCCTGAAACGCCTCCATAGTAGTCTTGAGTTTCAATATTCTCACAATAATATCAATATCAACACAATATTCCTCATTATAATAATTCATGCTCAGAATAAAGGGGCGGGGCCTGGTTGAGTTAGTTAGTAGTGTGTTGAAACCAAATGAATCTCTCTCTTGAATCCAACACGGAAGTGACTTAAACTGCAGTTCAACGACTGGCCACTAGAGGCCGGCAATCCCATAGACCCGCATGTTAAAACGCCCAACTTTACAGCAGAAACAAATGTGTTTACAGTCTGGTATTAGCTATATCGCTAATGTTGCCCTTCATGACGACTGTGAGGGGGGTGGATTTTTTTCTAACTCATCCGTTTAAATTGTATTAAGCCTTAAAGTTCTGCATAATTAGGGGTGTGGCCACTTGAGTGACAGGTGGATTGCCGCTGATGTCACTACTAGACGTTTGCCTGCTGTCTGTTTGCGTCACCTCAGCTAATTGGCCTTTTTGCTCATTTTCGAGTGACGCGCTGCCAAGATGGCGACGGCCGGCTCCGCCCACTTTAGGCTTCAAAAATGCTCTTCAGAAACCAACGGCTGATGTCACGGACACTACATCCATATTTTTTTACAATCTATGGTTGAAACTGGGGGTTATAGCAAGGGGCGGTACATCTCAAACACACTCGTGCTCGACCAATCACAAGACACTGATCCAGCCGACCAATCAGAGCCCAGTGTGCTTTTCAGAAGGAGGGGCTTCACAGAGACAGGAAGTAAACAGAGCGTTACTGACAGACTGGGAAGAGAGGAGCCGCAACAATGGAGAATATGAGGAAAATAATCAACATTCAAGCAGAAAAGTTTTATTTTAGCACTTTAAGACCTGAAGATGTCGCCCGGAGTGTCAAACGAAGCGCTCTCTCACCTTGAACCTCTTTCTTCTCCTCTTGCTTGTTTGTTTGGGCTTCCACGGTCTTTATTATTTGTCCAGAGCAGCATGCTGGGAAATAAACGTGTTTGGTTAGCTTCACAACACACTGTTGTTCATTTCACAACTGGAGCAATAAGAAAGAGTTTGAAATATGGCAATGATCAAGTAAATGTAGAGCAGAAAGCCTCAAACTGTGGTCAGAGCTTCCCAACACACATCATTCATGAGGAACGCTGAGAGACACACACGATGGATTCAAGAGAAACGCACTACTAAATAATGACAGTATTGTCTTTTTAGAGTTGCAGAATTTGAATTTGTGTCATATTTGATGGTTTGCATCATTGATTCCCAACGTTTATTTCCACGAAGCTGCTTTGAAGCGAAGCAAATGTTGTGAAAGCCAAATTTTACACTGTAATAATGATCTTAATTAAAAAGGCTGATAATTAGTTGATGGTAAGTTAAGTAAAACTGTATAAGATCTAATGGGACATTTCATGCAATTTTACAGTAAAATATTGTTAAATGCACAGGTTTGATTAGTTTTGTACATTAAGGCTTTATTACACAGATTCTGTTGTTAAATTAATATTTGTTGCAACTTTGATTCATCAGTAGATATTACTGAGGAATTTTTAATATTAAGAAGATTTTAGTAATTTAGTATAATGACATTATTTGAGTTAATGAAATGATTTCCTCTGCATGACTGTGTGTAGCGATCTAACCTTGTCCGTTGGGTTTGGCCTTCAGGATGTAGAACATAATGATCATCACTATAGCGATGGCCATGATGAAGATGGTGGACATTGCGATGATGAGGGCCGTTGCTAGATGACCTTGTCCTGTTGGATCTGGAACACAGTAAATAATTCGATGTAGTTCTGAATTATTATTATTAATACTGAATGTTGCAGCTGCTTTATTAAAGGTGCAGTGTGTAATATTTAGGAGGATCTGTTGACAGAAATGCTAAAAATGACACACTGCACCTTTAAAGCAATTAGGCTGGATGTTACAGTGATTTTAAATCTGCTACATTTATATAAAACAGAACGATCCATGTCGTCGGGGATCATGTGATCAGTAATTTCCCAGCATGCCTTTACCTTTTTCCGGCTGCTGGAATACAGTGGTGCTGCTGGACGGCACACTGGGAGCTTGACCCGATGATGGTGGGGTGGATCGCATGCCTTTAAAACAACAAGAGAGTTACAGGTTCAAAAACATCACATAAAGACTCAGCTCCTGAGACTGGCTGATCTATAGGTGTAAAAGAAGACATGATTTAAATGTCGTTCGGTTTTGTTCTAGTCAGAGATTTAAATATCGCCCAGTTTTGTTCAAGTCAGAGATTTAAATGTTGTTCGGTTTTGTTCAAGTCAGAGATTTAAATGTTGTTCGGTTTTGTTCAAGTCAGAGATTTAAATGTTTTTCGGTTTTGTTCAAGTCAGAGATTTAAATGTTTTTCGGTTTTGTTCAAGTCAGAGATTTAAATGTCGTTCAGTTTTGTTCAAGTCAGAGATTTAAATGTTTTTCGGTTTTGTTCAAGTCAGAGATTTAAATGTTGTTCGGTTTTGTTCAAGTCAGAGATTTAAATGTTTTTCGGTTTTGTTCAAGTCAGAGATTTAAATGTTGTTCGGTTTTGTTCAAGTCAGAGATTTAAATGTTTTTCGGTTTTGTTCATGTCAGAGATTTAAATGTCGTTCGGTTTTGTTCAAGTCAGAGATTAAAATTTTTTTCGGTTTTGTTCAAGTCAGAGATTTAAATATCGTTCGGTTTTGTTCAAGTCAGAGATTTAAATGTTTTTAGGTTTTGTTCAAGTCAGAGATTTAAATGTTTTTCGGTTTTGTTCATGTCAGAGATTTAAATGTCGTTCGGTTTTGTTCAAGTCAGAGATTAAAATTTTTTTCGGTTTTGTTCAAGTCAGAGATTTAAATATCGTTTGGTTTCGTTCTAGTCAGAGATTTAAATATCGTTCGGTTTTGTTCAAGTCAGAGATTTAAATGTCGTTCGGTTTCGTTCTAGTCAGAGATTTAAATGTCGTTCGGTTTTGTTCTAGTCAGAGATTTAAATGTCGTTCGGTTTTGTTCTAGTCAGAGATTTAAATGTCGTTCGGTTTTGTTCTAGTCAGAGATTTAAATGACGCCCATATTTTTTTTCCTGATAAGAGATTTGAATGTTTTTTTCTTCCTAGTAAAAAATATAGAGTATGGCTTTCATTTCAGTCAGTTAAGTTTCTGATTACAGGCAGAATTACCATAATGCGATGTCACTCTTAACTGTAGTTGAAAATTACTTAGTTTTTCTTCATTTTAAGTGGATGATAGAGTGTAATTTGTTGCAGCATGGCATTAACTGTATAACAATCCAACATTATATATGGCACTCTAATAGTCTTAATGGCCTCAAACACAAATCTGTCTCTTTAAAAGTGTTTAAATCTACCGGATGAGTGTTTTCAGCCACACAAGTATTGATTTAATTATGACCAGCTGATCTGAAAAGCAAACAACTCCCACACGAATGGCACAATTTGTCAAAGTTCTCATACGTTTGACGTCTTTGCTTATTTCTGTCTCATTAAGAGTGTCAAACACATTGTAAATGAAATAAACGCCGTAAGGATGGTTCTGAAACCCGATCAGTCATCGGCAGAAAGCTGAGGTCGGACTTAGTATTATGTCTCTAGGGCTGTTCATTATAAATCTGATGTCACAGGAGAACAACATCATTAAACAAAGCCCATCTTGTCTTTTTCAATGCACATGATCAGAAGGTTTCAGCTCGATCCCATTAAACGTGACCGGCGACTGAAAACAGCGAAACATGCGATGCGCTTATATTAAAATCACATGTTGGCATGTGTGAGGTCCGCTGGTGGACAGAAAAGAGTTTCACTCGTGTGAAATGCAAGCAGCAGCAAGTTAATAATCTTTTTATTTCCTCA
>NW_024121158.1:52500-153038 GCF_016745375.1 Pimephales promelas
ATGCGTGTGAGCGTGTGTGTGTGTGTGAGCAAGCATGTGTGTGAGGATGTGTGTGTGTGTGTGTCTGTGTGTGTGTGTGTGTGAGCGTGTGTGTGTGTGTGAGGGTGTGTGTGAGTGTGTGTGTGTGTGTGAGAGCATGTGTCTGAGTGTGTGTGTGTGTGCGTTTGTGTCTGAGCGTGTGTTTGAGCTTGTGTGTGTGTGTGTGTCTAAATGTGTGAGCCTGTGTCTGAGTGTGTGTGAGCGTGTGTGTGTGTGTGTGTGAGAGAGCGTGTCTGAGTGTGTGTGAGCATGTGTCTGAATGTGTGTGTGAGCGTGTGTCTGTGTGTGTAAATGAGTGAGCATGTGTGCCCCTGTGTCTGAGTGTGTGTGTGAGCCTGTCTGAGTGTGTGCGTGTGTGTGTGTGTGCGAGCGAGCGTGTGTGTGTGAACGTGTGTCTGATTGTGTGTGTGAGTGAGCAAGCGTGTGTGTGAGCATGTGTGCGCCTGTCTCTGAGTGTGTGTGAGTGAGCAAGCGTGTGTGTGTGTGCGATTTTCAAATACTCTTTGCTTCACATCAAAGTTTGTAATGTTCAGATTAATTTGGTTCAAGGCTGTTCTCTAATCCCTGTGGAAGAAATGAATGGAAAACACACACACATCCGGAACCAACGCCACACACACACACACACACTGTCCTGACCCCGGTAAACACGGGCCGCACTCCGCGTCGCTCTCCAGCGTGCCCGTGGTCAGCACCGTGGCCCGGTACAGCGCGTCGCAGTCTTTGTGTCGCCGGCAGATCTCGTACTTCCCTTTGGAGAACTTCCCCGCCGGACACGCCACACACGAGTACTCCTCGTCCTTCGTGCCGTAACCACAGCTCTGAAACACACACACACACACATCTGTGTCACTAATAGGGCTTTAAAAACCACCATCATCATCATCATAATATTTTTAGTTTATATAGAAGAACAAACACACAGACCGAGTCCAAGAAATATATCGCATCACAACTGGAATACAAACAGAAACAAACACTATTTACAGACATGTAGGGCCAGATTTACTAAACAGGGCGAAATCCATAAAATCGGCTCAGACGCAGCCGGATCATTTCCATAATGACCAACACAATCCACAAGAGCAGCGCATCAGCGTCGGGGTGAAGACGGGCTTTTATTGGGCGGGTAAATAATGGCGTAAACTGACGAGAGCAAATCATTGCATCCTCTCCTCCTCACATCAACACTGCGTCTGAAACACAAACTAACGTGACTAACAGTTTTTTGTTTTCTGATTTCTGTGGAAACAATATTTGATGAAGCGAAGAGAAACAAAATAATGACTATTGTAATGCTTGACGTAAAGAAAGTCAAATTTGTAGTTTTCTTATGTCTCGTTAGAACTACAGAAACGCGACTCGATGGTTTTGGCAGATATAGGACCGCAAAGCGAATTCATAAGTGCCTTTCACCCTGTTACAACTTAATAACCATTTTGGAAACATTATTTTAAGGTAAAAAATCTTACTTAGTGTTGCTTTAAGGTCCGTCACAAAATATACTTCATAGAAATCATTTTTGTTGTTTTGTATCTTTAGTTTCGGTGTTAAAAATGACGCAAAATTTAGAGCTGGGTATTGACACAAATTTCACAATTCGATTCGATTCACAAGCTTGCAATTCGATTCGATCCAATATTGATTATTTTGGATATCAGTTACAATAAATGGCTAATTTTCTCAAGGGAATCAAATCTCTTAACTAATGCTGTAAAGTATGGGAGTCTAGTTGTAGCCTATAGGCTTCATTAGCCTAATATGAAGGTAATAATGAACTTTTTTGTAGCTATACAAACACTTAAATTACACTTTTATTTATTTTTATAATAGGAAGAAGATTATATGAAATATAAACATTTAAATGGTGGCTGTCATTAAAACTTGCCAGATTTATTCAAATATGCATTCAATATTGAAGAACATTAAGATTATAATCCATATGTAATATGGTGTATATATTTAGCAAAATGCTCCTCTCTAGTTATTTTTTCTAGCTGACTAACGAGTTTATGTGGGTTTTCTGAGGTAAATATGACGATGACATTGATTACAAGCTGTTTAACTGACGTCTTTCCACGGTTGAAACGCTGATTGAGCGAATCAATGTGACATTATTCGGATTTCGATAAGTTGTACTCTATCTTTTAACTCACTTTCAGATGCTCATTCATGTTTATTTCGCGCTGTGACTGGTATTATTAACCCGGAAGTGAGCTCCGCCAGAGCGATCTCACGCCACAGCGCCAAAACGCTATTTATGTTTTTGAATTTCTATGAAAATGGACGTGATTTGAAAATTTAGACTTTGTTTCATATCAATAGAAACAAAGGACAAAGATTATTGCGATTTTTTTGGATGCGCGCAGCCGCGAGACTGTTTACATTCATTCAAATGAAACAGGATGACTAATCGAATCTTGAGATTTAAGAATCGATATTGGTTCGTAAAAATGAGAATCGATTAATAGCGAGAAATCGATGTTTGTTACCCAGCCCTAGTGACTAACTAACTCAACTAACATAAAACACAAAACTCCTGCAATAATAAACACAAACTCCTGCAATAATAACCGTTCCAGCGCTAACTCTTCAGTGTGTCTTTAGTAAATCCTGACAGCACTTATAACGCCAGAAGAGGGTTTGTGCGGGAGCAAGCTGTTAGTAGGCTAATCTGGCCCTAATGCTCAAATGAAAATGCATGAAAGTCCTTAAGAATGAGATAATATCACAGCACATGTATTTCTATTTTAAATTAAGGCTGGTCTTCAAACTCGGCATTTATTTAAATTTCCACTAGTCTAGTCTTCCCCATTGTGACATACTAATTCGTAATAAATTCATACTAATATAATACTATCCGAGTGAAATAAGTTCATGGAATATTGCAGTATTTATTATAAATGATTTATCTATTTAAAGGCACAATATGTCGTTTTTTGGCCACAAGAGGGCGCAGTTTCCATCATAACACAGGCGTAGGTTGACGACGCAGTGACGAGCTGAATGATGGGACTTGCTGTCAAGCTGATGGATCTAATAATGTTTATGGATGCTTATGTTTAACATTACAGTGGTATGAAGCAGGTCGCGATTGCTAAAGAGACTGATATCACACGCGTATATAAAGGAATAAGGATATTTCATTCTACCAAACCACCCGCGAGTGCTGGATTTATTAGACGACTTAATCTTGTGAGGGAACGCGGCGCCGCTTCACTTGCTCTAACGTTACACTATCGCACTAAACTGCATTTAAATGTGTTGAAAGTTGTTATTCTACTTGTTAGTTTGTGTTTGTGCTGGAACAATCTGTTAGTAAATCTAACCTTTAATATTTAGTAATATTATTGATTTGACTGAACCGAGAACTGGCGAGGTTATGTGAAAAGTTCTCAAAACGTTAATGGAAGGTTTTATTTACATGTTTATCATTATTTTTAAAATGTTACTTGTTTCAGGATGTTCAAAGAACATTCAAATGTAACATTCCAATACTGTTCGCAGAATGGAATGTTCTATTTTGGAATGTTCGCCTAACCAAGAAGAACAAACGTTTACCTCTTAAAAATTCAGAGAACGTTTTTCATAACATTTTGACACTATGAATCAACACTGATCTGAATTGACACTTTAAAGCTGAATCGGTCTCATGTTTGATGAAGTTTGCGTCGTTGTTTGTGTCCTGTAGCCTATAGTATGAAGCGCTGTAGAAATAAAGCTGTGATGCTTTAACTGATGTGACCTTCAGAAAAGAATCATTGCACTTCACTAAAAACCCAGTTGGTTTTAATCAGTGAATATTAGCCAGCTGCGCGAGTTCAGCGCTAAAGACTCGACCTGCCAGAGCTGTCCCGCGCCTGTGCCGGATAACGAGAAACATTCGTGAGCAAACATCCCACCCGCGAGCGCTCTGACCGCACTCATATTAGATCTGGAGATGATCTGCTTTACACTGACGGTTCATATCAGCGCATTTCAGAATCCCCATCCAAATACACTCACTCCTTATTCTGATTCTTTTGCACATGTTAGAATAATCTGGGAAATCTGGGAATGATGATGCGGTGACCAAAACATGATGTGACACACACTAAATCTCTTATATTTGATGATGCTTTTCCTTCAATATCCAGCACTAATATATAAACATTCTTAAAGGAGTAGTTCACTTTAAAAAAAAACTTTTGCTGATAATTTACTCACCCCCATGTCAACCAAGATGTCCATGTCTTTCTTTCTTCAGTCGAAAAGAAATTAAGGTTTTTGATTAAAACATTCCAGGATTTTCTCCATATAATGGACTTCAATGGGGACCAAACAGTTCAAAATGAGAGTTTCAGTGCAGCTTCAAAGGGCTTTAAACAATTCCAGATGATGAATAAGGGTCTTATCAAGCTAAACGATCGCTCATTTAATAAATAAAAGTTTAAGTTTTACAAGCTCAAATGCTCACCTTGCTCTGTTCATGACTCTCCTGTTCGAACTCGTTCATCTAAATAAACATATCTTTTTTCGTGTCATTTGGTTCATGAACGAGTTGACTCTGGAAAAGATTAATTCATTTTGATGAACAGTTTGCACTGAAACTGTCTTTTGGACCTTGAACCGTTTGGACCCCATTGACGTCCATTATATTGAGAAAAATCCTGGAATGTTTTCATCAAAAACATTAATTTCTTTTCGACTGAAGACAGAAAGACATGGACATCTTGGATGACATGGGGGTGAGTAAATTATCAGCAAAAGTTTTTTTTTAAAAGTGAACTACTCCTTTAAATTAAGATGCATTTACTGGAGAAGCTTAAATAAGGTTCATTAAAGCAATTATTAATCCTAGTTAATATTAATTTCAACATGTACTAATACGTTATTAAAATCAAAGGTTTGATACTGGACTGTGAACTAACAATAAACAGCTGTATTTTTATTAGGTAACATTAACCTAATGGTAACTTGAAAAAAAATGATCAACATTTAAGTGAGTTTATGTTTAAAACAAGAACAAAACGAGACAAAAACACATCAATTTTGTATTGCAATTGCTTCAAATCTTTCAATAGTTATCGATTTGTCTTAAAGCTGCGAGGTGTCAGGATGAAAGCGTCTCCCGAGGCCGTTCCAGCTTTACTATTATTTTCTTGTCATCTCCGTCTGTTCTCGTCAGTGTGGAAGCGCTGAGCTCTTAATTAGCGTAATGAGTCGTTTACGCGTCTTCGGTGGGCAGGGATGAATCTCTTTGTTCTTTTGGCCTCCAGGATCGATTTTTGAAGAGGAAAGCAGAGATGAAAGAGATCGAGATGTTGGTACTCGCATCTGCTCCGGTTTAAACTTATTGAAAAGTCCTTCTCAGTTCTGACATTTACCCCAACATGCATTCGCTCCAGTTTATTGACTTTTGAAAGAACACACACACACGGGGAGTAAAACGTGGTTTAAAGCGGAAAAGTCTTTTATCTCGTTGGACTGAATGGAGATCATCTTTGGCCCGAGGGCACGAGTGTTATTGAGTTGTTCAGGAATGCAGTGGCTTTTACTGTTGTAATAGTTTTTAAAAGATTCATATTTTCCCGGAAAATAATTTTTGTTAAGAGAAGAAAAAAACAGTGTATAAGTGATATTTTATTATTACATTCAGAAATAATGTAAACTACTGACAAAAAGCCCTCAAACCGTATTCACTTTATGTGTGGACAAATGTGGGCACAGAGAACTCAGGTGTGATCCTAATATTTATTTATAATAAATGTTATATCATTGTCTTCGATAAAGTTTTGCCTATCCATTTATGGTGTTTTTTTTAATTTTGGGGGAATTTTTGAATTTATTTACTTCAAAAAGTACCATATTTTCTTTTATGTTTTATTATTTTTTTTTAAACTACATTAAAATATCATTCCAATAAGTTCCTCAGAGCTAAAACCTAAAGATAAAGTGACTTTGCTGTTATTTTGGCTTATTTTAGAATGCTCTAAATTACAGTTTTTCCCATTCATTTCATTTCATTTCATTTCATTTCTATGGGTGCCCATTTTTGACCCAAATACAAGATTAAGGAGTTTTTTTCACCCAATTAACATTGTAGAATTGAGTCAAAAAAAAAAAAAGTCTTGTACCGCTCAGATCAAGGGAAGTATTTAAAAAAATAAATAAATCAAAATTATTTTGTCCACATTTGTCCAGAATACGGTTAAACATGTATTTCAGTTCCACACTGAATTAACAGTAAATCTTTACACTTTACTGTAAGGTTTATTAATTAACATGATCTAACAATGACCTGTTGTATTTTTATTATCTAACATTAGCAAAGATTAATAAATACTGCAATGAACAACATGTTAGTTAATGCATTAGCTAATGTTAAATAATGAGACCTTATTAATAAATGTGTGTCGTGCGTGTGTTACGTCTTTGACATCATAAGTCGATGCATGATCTTCTTTTAACACGACTCTTCAAAAGTTTCGGGATCGGTAAGATTGTTTAAAGTCTCTTCTGCTCACCGAGGCTGTGTTTGTGTGATCAAAAATATAGTATTTTCTTTTTAAAAATATTTTTAGGCTATAATTTAAAATGTAAGTTTTCTATGTGAAAATATTGTTAAGTGTAATTATTTTATTCCTGTGATATTTTCTCATAATATACATAGCAGAATCAGCTGTTTTCTCAGTGTCTGAAACGGTTTGTTCAAAGATTCAGTCTCTCTAAACCCCGCCTTTTCAAGAGCCTATTCTGCTCTGATTGGTCAGACAGCTCAGTCTGTTGTGATTGGTCTATTCTGCTCTGATTGGTCAGACAGCTCAGTCTGTTGTGATTGGTCTACTCTTCTCTGATTGGTCAGACAGCTCAGTCTGTTGTGATTGGTCTACTCTTCTCTGATTGGTCAGACAGCTCAGTCTGCTGTGATTGGTCTACTCTTCTCCGATTGGTCAGATGGTCCAGTCTGTTGTGATTGGTCGACTGCTTACAGCGCGTGTCCGAAATCAAACAGCCATTATCATATCTGAATTTCAGCTCTTCCTCAGTCTCATCCTTTTCTTGATCACTGAAAGGTTATTTTTAATGGAACCAAAAATATCAATAAATTAAAAATCATTAAATTAGATTTAACTTTATTTTCATTGTGCAGAATACAAGTAGTCCTTGTGACGAACTAATCCTTGTGATCACTTTAATCCAGTAATATTGACTCGCTTTGGTCCGAAGTACCTGAATTCGGTTCTTCCCGCCTCCCTCGGTCAGGTTTGGAAACTCTATCGCCCCCTTGAGTCCCGGGGTCTGGCTCACCGTTCTCCAGCGCTTCTGAACTCTTCTAGGATTTCAACACTCGAACTTTGAAGTTCCTCTTCCTTCATGATTTACAGCAGGATCTTTATGAGCTGCTGCCTCAAGAGATCTGTTTCATGTGCTTTAAAAGCATGTTTCTGAGCAGTTTGATTTAGATCACAGCTCATTTCAATTACAGGCGAAAGTAGAAGTGAGGAGGACGCTCTATGCCAGGACCATTTTACACTCCAAACAATCACTGAGGTATAATCATGCACAAATACACTTATTTCTGTAATCGTTGTGGTGCATCATTTAGCTGGAATTCATTTTCATTTGCTTTCAGAAACAACGATTCTGATGGAAAAATTATTTTCAAACAAATGTCTAATCATTCTTATATCAAAGCATATTAAGTCTTGTTTTCTGGAAAATAATAATTATAAAATTATAATTAAAATTATATAAATTATATATATATATAAATTATTATGAAATTAAATAATTATAATTATTATAAAATAATTAAAATTAATAAAATTAGATAATAAAATTATCAAAGTTTTTGCTACAAAAAAGGGGGTCAGAAAAATGACTGAATTAATTTTTTTTTACCACATTGGTAGATATTATTTATTTTTTCCAGCATGTTAGTTAAAGCATTGCATTAGATGTTATACCTATGATTATATTTATTAATGCTAAATGGATTTTTGTAGAGGTGTGTGTGTTGTTTTGAATTAGGTGACTTGTTTTTGTTTTGTTATGTTATTTAACTTTAGTTCATCCTCTTGAACTTGTCTTTTCAAAGTGCCGCACGCTGTCTCTTTAAACACTGGAGATCTTTTGATGTGCCATTTGACGCCGCTGCAGTCTGGGTGGCCTCGGGATACACACCAACGCTTCACCTCGGATCGAGTCTCAGGTCGTTCCAAACATGCATGCTGATCTTTTTCTGATTGTCTGAAGAACTGTCATGCGGCTTTCTTTTTTGTCTAATAAAGCACCATTATATCAGTAGTTAAAGGGATAGATCACTTTGAAATAAATCTTTCGTATGTTTTATCTTACCTCAAGGGCATCCAAGATGTAGGTGTCTTTGTTTCCGCAGTATTTTCAATTTTGATATTTTTAGGTCAAACCGTTCTTGTCTGTCAGTCATATAATGGAGGTCTATGGTCACCACCTCAAAGAGCATGCACAGAGAAGTCCAAATTAAACATGATTTAATGACTCGTAAATGTAAGTACACATTGATGGCCTAAGACACGAAACGAGCGGTTTGTGTGAGAAAACCAACAGTATTTATATCGTTTTTACCTCTTGTAACCACAGCCACGTCCAAGTGATCTGAGGGCGCGGGTGCTTTTGTGGCTAAAACAAACGATATAAATACTGTTTGTTTTCTCTCACAAACCGCTCGTTTCGTGTCTTAGGCCATCAATGTGTACTTACATTTACGAGTCATTAAATCATGTTTAATTTGGACTTCTCTGTGCACGCTCTTTGAGGTGGTGACCATAGACCTCCATTATGTGAACGGTTTGACCTAAAAATATCAAAATTTAAAATACTGTGGAAACAAAGACACCTACATCTTGGATGCCCTTGAGGTAAGATAAAACACACCAAAAATTAATTTCAAAGTGAAGTCTTCTCATTTACAGGTGAAACTGGAAAAAATATAATATTGTGCAAAAGTTCATTTATTTTCAGTAATTCAACTTAAAAGTTCAAAATTAATATATTATATAGACTCATTACATACAAAGTAAGATTTTCAACCCTTTATTTGTCATGATTATGAAAACCTTATAAATTTGGGGTTTTCATACAATCTTTAAAATTATAACAAATAAAGGCTTGAAATATCTCGCTTTGCATGTAATGAGTCTATATAATATATATCAGTTTCTCCTTTTAACTTTTGCACGTTATTGATTTTTTTTTCGAGTTTCACGTGTAAATGCGTGTTAAAATAACTGAATGCGAGTTGGAATACAATTTACAGCTGTAATGAAAGCCACAGCGGATAATTCACCTCAGATCTCAAAAATAAAGGAAAAAAACGACGTTCAAACTGAACAAACAAGATTATTCTATGATAAAGATTTCGTTTTTAATAATGTTAAAATGCAGTGCGTTTGCAGAGACTCCGCCCACAGGCTTTTCTGATTGGCTGTGATATTTGATTGATGTTGTGTCAGTGTTATGATAGTTTTCAGGTGTTTCTGGAGACTTGAACTGTACATTTCTACATTTATGCATTTGCCAGATGCTTTTATCCAAAGCGACTGACATTGCATTGAATGTGCACAATTTATCGGTCCATGAATTCGCTGGGAATGATCACGTCTGGGATGAAATTAAGCCCTGTTGTGTGTGGATGTTTTTGGTCCTGTTTTTATGCGAGTGTGTGTGTGTGTGTTTCTCACCATGTAGGGCTCATGTCCCGCTTGGCATTGTGGGCAGGGTTGGCAACTGCTGATTGTGTGATTGTAAAACTCATTCTCTCCACAGCTCGAGTACTCGGTTCTCACAAAAGACATGCTGGACACCTGCAAACAACACACACACTTTTATTATTTCAGCAAACAATGCAACCTGGGGAACAACCCAAGAGTTTGGGGAAATTAGATTCAGACTGGTTTTAATATCTCAATCTAGTACACTCTCAGAAAAAAAGGTACAAAAGCTGTCACTGGGGCTGTACCTTTTCAAAAGGTAAACTTTTGTCCATTTTAGGTGTTCATATGTACATTTTAAGTGTTCATATGTACATTTTAGGTGTTCATATGTACATTTTAGGTGCTAATATGTACATTTTAGGTGTTAATATGTACATTTTAGGTGCTAATATGTACATTTTAGGTGCTAATATGTGCATTTTAGGTGTTCATATGTACATTTTAGGTGCTAATATAGACATTTTAGGTGCTAATATGTACATTTTAGGTGTTCCTATGTACATTTTAGGTGCTAATATAGACATTTTAGGTGCTAATATGTGCATTTTAGGTGCTAATATGTGCATTTTAGGTGTTCATATGTACATTTTAGGTGCTAATATGTACATTTTAGGTGCTAATATGTACATTTTAGGTGTTAATATGTACATTTTAGGTGCTAATATGTACATTTTAGGTGTTCATATGTACATTATAGGTGCTAATGTGTGCATTTTAGGTGTTCATATGTACATTTTAGGTGTTAATATGTACATTTTAGGTGCTAATATGTCCATTTTAGGTGCTAATATGTACATTTTAGGTGTTAATTTTAGGTGCTAATATGTGCATTTTAGGTGTTCATATGTACATTTTAGGTGCTAATATGTGCATTTTAGGTGCTAATATGTACATTTTAGGTGTTCATATGTACATTATAGGTGCTAATGTGTGCATTTTAGGTGCTAATATGTACATTTTCGGTGTTCATATGTACATTATAGGTGCTAATGTGTGCATTTTAGGTGTTCATATGTACATTTTAGGTGTTCATATGTACATTTTAGGTGCTAATATGTACATTTTAGGTGTTAATATGTACATTTTAGGTGCTAATATGTGCATTTTAGGTGTTCATATGTACATTTTAGGTGCTAATATGTGCATTTTAGGTGTTAATATGTACATTTTAGGTGTTCATATGTACATTATAGGTGCTAATGTGTGCATTTTAGGTGCTAATGTGTGCATTTTAGGTGTTCATATGTACATTTTAGGTGCTAAAAAGTACATTTTAGTTGTTAATATGTACATTTTGTCCTAATATGTACATTTTAGGCACAAATATGTCCATTTTGGGTCCTAATATGTTCATTTTAGGTCCTAATATGTATATTTTAAGTGCTAATATATGTACATTTAAAGTGTTAATATGTACATTTCAGGAGTTAAGTACATTTTAGGCGTCAATATATACATTTTAGGTGCTTAAATGTACCACTAAGGTACCAATACGCAGCCTTTAGGTACAAAAGTGTACCTTTTGAAAAGATACAGCCCCAGTGACAGCTTTTGTACCTTTTTTTCTGAGAGTGTACACTAAAATAAGCTGCGGATTGAATGACTGCTGTGATGAATTGTGAATAGATCGGCTTGAAAAATCACAATACAGTGCTGAATAAAGTCGTAGTTTGTGTTATTTTTGGACCAAAATGTATTTCCGGTGCTTCAAAACATTGTAACTAACCCACTGATGTCACATGACTGCTTTGATGATGTCTTTATTTCCTTTCTGGACAAGGACAGTACACCGTACACACATTTCCAATGAAGCTCTCGCACTAAATCTAAAATATCTTAAACTGAACGGCGGTCGGGACGACATGAGGGCCAACATTGAGTTTGTGATTGTAAACATCAGTGACGAGCGTATCGCCTTCCTAACCAAATAACAGAGTTTGAAGCTCACAGTCAGACTGTCCGCCGGCCTCCTCCGGTTTCATTTCCCCAAACATAAATCACGTTCACTGGATGAAGTAACCCGATGTGAATCGAGGTGAAACAACAAGTTTGTTGTTTGTGGATTTTGGCTCTGTCCCCCTCACAGGCGTTTCAACACTCTCGCTCCCTCGTTCGCTTTTGTTTCAAGCTGTGAATTAGCACACGGGGAGCGTTTGGCCGCTGTAACTCAACACAGATCGACGAACAGATGAATCACGGCAGATTCGCTGAGCTGCCAAACGCCGCGACTGAAGCAGGAATGTAATTAAACGTGTGGGCGGAGCTGGATGTTGATTGGCTCTGGCTGAATGAGATGCTTTGTGGTCTAGCTCCAGTTCACAGGATGAGTTTAATGCAGATCTCAAACGGCCATCTGCTCATAATCTTAGAAACGCAGGCGAATCATGCATCATCAATAGTGGTTCACCCCTACGTTGCGTAATAGCATGTGTTTGTTGCATGTTTTTAACACACTTCTAGCTCAAGTCATGTTTATTTGAAGGAGAGAGTTTCTGTAAACCTACTTAGGGTTCAGACTCAGAGTATTTATTTGTTCCCGCATTAATTTCACACAATTATGTGGTTTTGTTTCATTAAAGTGAAATGTGACAACATGCCCCTTAGGTGGGGTTCATTGTAACACGACCAGATAGGACAGATTAAAATGTTATCTGATCTAATCAAATACAATATACGAGACAAACAAATGAAATGAAATATTTTGTCAATAAAATACAATTTTTAACTTTTTCCATGTAAAATAATGCCATTTTTTAATGATTACAAAGATTGACAACAAACACATCGGAAAACACAGCTATACTGCATAATAATTATTAATAATTTCTGAACATGGACTCTCAGTCTTTATTCTCATGGTTTCTCAATAGAATTAATAAAAGTATAGAATAGAATATCATAGTTCTAATTGAGGATCATTGTAACGCTGTGTGACAACATGCCCCGCAACTAGGGTTTAAACGCGACGAGTGTTTCTGCTGGTTTAGCGAAGCATTAAAACACGATCTCAACTGTTAAATAACACATTTAAGATTAAAATAATATCAGATTTGTCTAAATTTAAAAAAACACACAAACAGAGATTAAAAATAATATCAGATTTGTCTAATTTAAAAAAAACACAAAAACAGAGATTAAAAATAATATCAGATTTGTCTAATTTAAAAAAAACACACAAACAGAGATTAAAAATAATATCAGATTTGTCTAATTTAAAAAAAACACAAAAACAGAGATTAAAAATAATATCAGATTTGTCTAATTTTAAATAAACACACAAAAACAGAGATTAAAAATAATATCAGATTTGTCTAATTTTAAATAAACACACAAAAAAGGAGATTAAAAATAATATCAGATTTGTCTAATTTTAAATAAACACAAAAACAGAGATGAAAAATAATATCAGATTTGTCTAATTTAAAAAAACACACAAAACAGAGATGAAAAATAATATCAGATTTGTCTAATTTTAAATAAACACACAAAAACAGAGATTAAAAATAATATCAGATTTGTCTAATTTAAAAAAAACACACAAAAATAGATGAAAAATAATATCAGATTTGTCTAATTTTAAATAAACACACAAAAACAGAGATTAAAAATAATATCAGATTTGTCTAATTTTAAATAAACACACAAAAACAGAGATTAAAAACAATATCAGATTTGTCTAATTTTAAACAAACACACAAAAACAGAGATTAAAAATAATATCAGATTTGTCTAATTTTAAATAAACACACAAAAAAGGAGATTAAAAATAATATCAGATTTGTCTAATTTTAAATAAACGCACAAAAAAGGAGATTAAAAATAATATCAGATTTGTCTAATTTTAAATAAACACACAAAAAAGGAGATTAAAAATAATATCAGATTTGTCTAATTTTAAATAAACACACAAAAAAGGAGATTAAAAATAATATCAGATTTGTCTAATTTTAAATAAACACAAAAACAGAGATGAAAAATAATATCAGATTCGTCTAATTTTAAATAAACACAAAAAAACAGAGATTAAAAACAATATCAGATTTGTCTAATTTTAAACAAACACAAAAACAGAGATGAAAAATGTACTTAAGAAATTTGTTTTTGCTACGGTTAAATAAAGATACAGTGATATCTGACAAAGATTTTTAAATTTAGGCACGAATATTTCTCTATACAGTGTCTGATTACTAGTAAATACGCTAAGTTTCGTCATCTGGCATGTGTGTGACAACTAGACAAGCTTCAGAGCGATTTTCTCTCATAGATATTTGTACAAAAACACCTCATTTTGTCTGGTCGTGTACATAGAGTTGACTTGAATTGTTCTAGATCATTAGACATGACATCATGCTGCTTTAGAAGTCTCTCTATAGTCAGTGAATGAACATCACGGCAGGTTTGCAGCCTTTGGTTGCGTGGTATAGAGCTGTATAGATATAACGCTCTAGATGTAATGAAATGGCAGCAGTTTCTCCTTCAACAAAGGCTCAATTGACACTAAGGGCCGATTTAGTCATAATAAGCGGGATTATACAGATCTTCTCTCACTTGCAGCTAACCTGTCGTTTGTGTATCTCACAGCTCTTTGGAAGGGCATTAAAAGCCTATCATTAAGACGCTGCGCTGGGAAATTAAGTTCTGGGAAGGCAGCCAGATGGATTCGGTGTTGCAAACATGAAGGAGGAGGGCGAGCGCGAGGAGACAGATTAACCTGACGCTCAAAGACACCTTTGTAGTCGCTTTTGGACGTCGTCTGGCTTAATGGGACGGCTCCATTTAGTGGGGTTGATGGGACTTACCAGCAGAAGAGGCAGGAGGCATGATGGGGTGCGTCCTCCTTTCCCGCCCATGTTTCTGTCTTCCAGCTTGAGAGAAAGTCTGCCAAGAGAGGAAGACATGAAAACTGATGAAGTGTGGGAATTGAACACTTTCTTAGTGTTTCAGTACAAATAGATATGAAATCAAGATACATTTATTGGAGAAGCAAAATTTTATTTTAGTCTCTATAAAATGTTTAAAACAAGTGAAATGTCTGCCGATAGGGTCAGAAATTAATCTTTGGTGTGTTTTAGCGTACCTCAAGTGCATCCAAGATGTAGGTGTCTTTGTTTCCGCAGTATTTTCAATTTTGATATTTTTAGGTCAAACCGTTCATATAATGGAGGTCTATGGTGACCACCTCAAAGAGCATGCACAGACAAGTCCAAATTAAACATGATTTAATAACTCGTAAATGTAAGTACACATTGATGGCCTAAGACATGAAACGAGCGGTTTGTGTGAGAAATCGAACAGTATTTAAATTTTGTTTTAGCCACAAAAGCACCCGCGCCCTCAGATCACTTGGACATGGCTGTGGTTACAAGAGGTAAAAACGATATAAATACTGTTCGTTTTCTCACACAAACCGCTCGTTTCGTGTCTTAGGTCATCAATGTGCACTTACATTTACGAGTCATTAAATCATGTTTAATTTGGACTTCTCTGTGCATGCTCTTTGAGGTGGTGACCATAGACCTCCATTATATGAACGGTTTGACCTAAAAATATCAAAATTGAAGACATCTACATCATGGATCTCCTTGAGGTACGCTAAAACTTCCCTTTGTGAACTATCCCTTTAAAGCATATTTTTATCAAAATCATTTTGCTTCTTGAGTAAATCTTGATTTAACTAAGTTTATTGCACTTCAAGAAAATGAATGCGCAAAAAAGTTATAGAAGTTGAGGTTAACTAAACAATTTTTCATACAATAAAGAAAACTACAAGAAAATCAAAGCCTTATGACCAACCATGTTCCAAAATTAAAAAATTGAGCCGCTAAAATGTTTTAAAGTACCGTTTTTCGTGGTAACGCAATGCACAATTCATAAACAAGACAATTTCTGAAATAAAATGAAACTTAAATATTATTTGAAAAACTTAAACTAAGCGAAAATTAGTCATGTTGGCTTAGCAATACAGTGATATAAGTTCAAGTTAAAGCACTAAAATGATTAATTGAAAAAACTATAAATGACTATAAATCAACCAAGCAAGTGTACATGTGATGCTTTTTGCATGCATGTTTTGGTTTGTAACGTAGCGAATTATAAGTACATCAGTAGCATATCTTGATTTAGAGCAGGTGGTGTGTAACGAGCCCAAACACAACATTAGACAGCGCGTGATAGGTCACGGAGTGTCATTGACATGCTGCTTTGCTAAAGCAATTGAATCATGACACACAGCATCCAACACAATGGAAACTGGATCTATATAGTCGCTAGAGACTATAGATCATCGATTAACTGTTAGCATCCCCACTTCTAACCACGGGTCGAAAGTTTGCAATGAAGTTTGCTGGAACTATAGTTTAAAAAAACGCCAAATCGTTGTTAACGATGGAAATTGCAATTATAGCTGACACACTCCTGAATGATTGCATGCATGACCCTTGACCTCACACAATATTGACTGTCTGTAATGAGCAAAAATGGCCCAAATATGTTCACACTCACAAATGAAATCACCATGATTCACCATAATCGCAGCAAGCATTGCAGTGAGTTTTAGGGTCCATAAACTGTAAATGGCAGAAAATGACTTTGTCCGTGTTCAGTGTAGTTCATCTGAGTGCAGTCCACACGTGTGTATTACACGCTGCATTCAACTGCATTATTAAAAACATACACAATGTTGTGATGTGATTTATGAGCTCTTAATGAGACATCTTATGAGGAACAGAATAAAAACATCCATCAGAGCGCCCATGATGAAATATATGACACAAACAACAGATTGAATGCAGAGTGACAGCAGTGACACACACACACACACTACATAACATGATGTTCTGTCTTACTTTCCAGCACACATATCTAAACATTCATAAATCCAGATACATTTACTGGAGAAGACACATGACTGAAGATTTTTATTCTGGTTTTCTTATGCATAAAATAAGAAAAATATCTGCCAGTGGGGTCAGAAAAATAATCTTACTTCAAAGGAAAACAATATTATTTTTCTAACCCTACTAGATATTTTTCTTATTTTATGCATAAACTTACTTCATTTTGATAATTAATTTAGAAAATAAGACTTAATATCTTCATTCAGTCATTTTTCTTTTTAAGTAAATGTAAATAAATTAGTTAAAACTGTTTCAAAGTAAATCCTACACCATTTTTTTTGTCCGAGTGGAGAGAAATGATTCAGGAATGCAAGAAAAAACATACTAAATAATAAAAAAATTATAAATAAATTATTGTCAAGCATAATTATAATAGATCGTGCCAGATCCAATAGATATTTGAAATCATTTGTACCATTAGCTGTTGGGTTTCTCAACAAACTATAGGACATGTTATTTATGTTTTTTTTTTTTTATCTATTTATTATCTCATGTTTTTATCTGTTTTTGTGTAAATGTGTATGTGTTGGCTACCTGTTGTGAACTAAATTGCCCCTTGGGGACATTAAAGATATTTCAACTTCAACTAGATAAAGATAAAATGAATCTTTGGCTATTTTTGGTCAAAAATGAGCTTTTTGTTTAGTTTGTGCTGTTAAAGGTCGAGCCCTGCTGCTGTGATGAATGACAGTCGCCCGTTCACTGCACTAATGTCTTATAGTTTGGTGAACTGAGACGTTGACTGTGTTTTATAGGGGCGCCGCTGTCATCTGAACTCACCCGCATCAGCCCTCTGCTCACACGCTTCGCTTTCACTCACTCCAGCCCCCATGATGCAGGAGAACATACACGTAAACACAAAGAGGCCGATTCAGATAGAAGCTGATAAGATCACGTGTGTGCCGTTTATCAGAGACGTTCACCTGAGATAACAAAAACACACTGCATCGTTATCAATATCAGCAGGAAACTGTTCTCATGTCATACGGGCTTATTAATGATAGACACAGTTCTGCTGTAACGTTGATACACCAGTGTTCATTTTCACTAAAATTGTATTTATTTAAAAAATATTGTTTTAGTAATAGGTAAAATGGTAACACTTTATTTTGATGGTCCACTATAGTTATTGTCTCCTGAATAACCAATTCTGACCAATCAGAGCAGATCAATCACAACATATTGGGCCATCTGACCAATCAGAGTAGACCAATCACAACAGACTTGGCCATCTGACCAATCAGAGCAGACCAATCACAACAGACTTGGCCATCTGACCAATCAGAGCAGACCACTCACAACAGATTGGGCCATCTGGCCAATCAGAACAGACCAATCACAACATATTGGGCCATCTGACCAATCAGAGCAGACCATTCACAACAGACTTGGCCATCTGACCAATCAGAGCAGAGTAGACCAATCACAACAGACTGAGCCATCTGACCAATCAGAGCAGACCACTCACAACAGATTGGGCCATCTGGCCAATCAGAACAGACCAATCACAACATATTGGGCCACCTGGCCAATCAGAGCAGACCATTCACAACAGACTTGGCCATCTGGCCAATCAAAGCAGACCAATCACAACATATTGGGCCACCTGGCCAATCAGAGCAGACCATTCACAACAGACTTGGCCATCTGGCCAATCAGAGCAGACCATTCACAACAGATTGGGCCACCTGGCCAATCAGAACAGACCAATCACAACAGACTTGGCCATCTGGCCAATCAAAGCAGACCAATCACAACATATTGGGCCACCTGGCCAATCAAAGCAGACCAATCACAACATATTGGGCCATCTGACCAATCAGAGCAGACCAATCACAACATATTGGGCCATCTGACCAATCAGAGCAGATCAATCACAACATACTGGGCCATCTGACCAATCAGAGCAGAGTAGACCAATCACAACAGACTGGGTCATCTGACCAATCAGAGCAGACCAATCACAACAGACTGGGCCATCTGACCAATCAGAGCAGACCAATCACAACAGACTGGGTCATCTGACCAATCAGAGCAGAGTAGGCCAATCACAACAGACTGGGTCATCTGACCAATCAGAGCAGACCAATCACAACAGACTGGGCCATCTGACCAATCAGAGCAGACCAATCACAACAGACTGGGTCATCTGACCAATCAGAGCAGAGTAGACCAATCACAACAGACTGGGTGATAATAATACTAAAATGACACTCTTCTTTAATTCTCACAGAAAATGAGGATTATTTTCAAGCAGAATAAACAGTTTGTATCAGGTTGCTAGAGCACTAGAGGGAATGACTGTGGAATATTTGCTGTAACCGCACGAGGCACTTCCTCCGATGAGCACAAACCTAAACTACGACAAACCCCTCGGCTCTGCGCTTCGACACAGGAATAAAGGAGAGGCAGAGAAGAAGACGACGTTATGTTTGCAGGAAACGAAGCGAGTGCCAAACGACTGTGCTCCTGAAGCCCCGGCTCATTATCTGACAGAACACACACACACACACACACACAAGACACTTTCATCAGAATCCAGATACAGTGTTTTTCTCTCCACACGCCGGGCTGGAATGCACCTCGCTCCGAACACAAGCGCACTCTCGAACGCTGCCCGGACTTGCCTCTGTTTGAAAGTCGACCGCAGACTCGCCGCCCCGGGTTATTAATCTCATAACGAGCACATAATCTAAGATAAATACACAGAGTATCATTATCCTTATCATTAACAGCCCTGAAATATCTGCTCCTGGGGGAAGGGTGAAGACGAGGATATTATTATGCCGAACGGCCCGTCCAAAACCACTCACTCGTTTAACAACCTTTAATGTTCTACGAACGTTTTGCTAATGTTCTTATTAAGTTATGAAACGGTTATTTCGTTGGTTATTCAAACATTAAGTGAACATTCCATTTTTCAAAAGTAACATTATGGGAACGTTACTTTTGAACGTTCTCTGAACATTCCGAAACAAATTTTAAAAAAATGTTAATGAACGTCCAACAACAACAAAAAGTTCCATAAATGATGTATAAATGTTTAACGTTTTGCGAACACTTTCAAAGACCAGTTCAGCAAATGTAGCCTATAATGTAAAATTATTTTGTTTAGCCTACATTCCCATTAACGCCATTTCTGAAAGTTCTTCGATCGATCTAAACATCCAGAGTGTTTTTATGGTTATGCAAATGTTAAGCGAACATTCCATTTGATCATTTTGCAAACTCGGAACATTCCAAAACTAGTAGTAACATTTAAAAAAAGTTAGACGAACGTCCAACTAAAACAAAAAGATCCATGATCGATTGTTTAACGTTTTGCGAAAACTATCAAAGACCAGCGAACTAATTTTGCTTACGTTCCCATTAACGTTATTTCTGAAGGTCCTCAATCAAAACATCCAGAACGTCTTTTGTTTATGCAAATGTTAAGCACACATCGCATTTGATAATTTTGCAAACATCATGAGACTGTTACTTTTGAACGTTCTGAAACATTTAAAAAATTAACTAACTTTTTTTTAAATGCTGGGTTGTTTAAATCCAAAGTTGGGTCAAATATGGACAAACCCAACTATTGGGTTAAAATTTTAAACATAAGACTTAACCCAACGGTTGGGTTTGTCCATATTTGACAGTATTTTTATGAATATGAAACCCCGTATTTTTTATAGTGAAGGATCATTCTATTAACATTACTGGAAGAACGCATTACTTTGAGGGAACGTTTGGCGAGGAGGTTCCACTTGTTGTGTTTAATGACTGAAGATGAATGACGGTTTCTGTGAGGTCTGTGAGGCTGAACAGACATACAAAGAGCTTTAATGTCAACAGCGACTCTCATGGGAGTTTGCAAGGGAAAGCCCCATCTCTCAGAAGCAAAGCTCACAGGATTATCCTTCCTGATGTTTATATCAAAACGGAAGCGGCGGAAGGAATCCTCTCAGTGGATCGGTGTGTTGTGCCGCTCTCTCCATCCAACTCTTCACACACATCAAGAGGGTTACGCTCACAGATTTAACCTTTAGTCTCTCAAAGGCAGGAATACACCACACGACCGATCAGACGTGTCACTCAGAACTGTTTTTGAGGTGTTAAGTGAACATTCCATTTTTCAAAAGTAACATTATGGGAACGTTACTTTTGAATGTTCTCTGAACATTCCGAAACTAGTAACATTTAAAACATCTGGACATGCGTATACCCTTTGACATACTCATTTCGACATACTACGTGTTTGGGACACACCGATTCTAGCTTTAAAAACCATTTAGGCCATATATAGGACTAAAACAAATTCTGAAGCTTTGAGTTGTTTACTATGTGATTTATGAAATCAGTCCACTCAAATCTGCAGACTGGTTCTGACTTCTGTCAGCTGGCATCTCATTCAGACAACACACATCAGGCTGTGTGACACTGAACACAAGCGGCGTAGAGTTCGTCTGCACTGTATCTGTTGTCAGATTAGGAAATGCTTCTCAAACGGCACTAATCAGTGAGGAAATGAGGAACGGACTTCATTTGGTCTCGTTCCCAGTTCTTCCATTTCCAATGGGAATTAAATGATCAAAGTGGAGTAAAGCAGGATTCTATTCTTCCTGGCATCAGTCTTAGCTCAGAATTGTTGGCGTTGTTGTGGTTGTAGTAAAGTCGACCTTAACTCTGAGGACAAACTTCACAGCCTTCGCTCTAGTTATTCACACATCGTGTTTAACTCCGAAAACAATGATCCACTTCTTGTTTTCCATTACAAATATTGAATATTCTTAAATCAAGATGCATTTACTGATCATTTGAGATATTACTCGAATATCTTGTTATATGAAAAAATGCATCAAAATTGAGAGAGTTTAAGCTTAAAACAAAACAAAATGTCTGCCAATGGAGTCTGGGAAAATGTAAACTTAAAGGAGTAGTTCCCTTTAAAAAAACACTTTTGCTGATAATTTACTCTCCCCCATGTCATCCAAGATGTCCATGTCTTTCTTTCTTCAGTCGAAAAGAAATTAAGGTTTTTGATGAAAACATTACAGGAATTTCTCCATATAATGGACTTCAATGGGGACCAAACGGTTCAAGGTCCAAAAGAGAGTTTCAGCGCAAACTGTTCAAAGGGCTTTAAACGACACCAGACGATGAATAAGGGTCTTATCAAGTGAAACGATCGATCATTTAATAAATAAATAACAAAGTTTAAGTTTTATAAGCTCAAATCCTCGCCTTGCTCTGTTCTGTGATGCGTGTTCGTGACTCTCCTGTTCGAACTCGTTTATCAAAATGAACAAATCTTTTATAGAGTCAATTTCTTCATTCAACAAACAAAATGAACAAATTGACTCAGAAAAAGATTTGTTCATTTTGATGAACCACTTCGAACAGGAGAGTCACGAACGCGCATCACCGAACAGAGCAAGGCGAGCATTTCAGCTTATAAAACTTACACATTGTTATTTATTTATTAAATGAGTGATCGTTTCACTTGATAAGACCCTTATTTATCGTCTGGTGTCGTTTAAAGCCCTTTGAACAGTTTGCACTGAAACTGTCATTTGGACCTTGAAGTCCATTATATGGAGAAAAATCCTGGAATGTTTTCATCAAAAACCTTAATTTCTTTTCAACTGAAGAAAGAAAGACATGGACATCTTGGATGACATGGGGGTGAGTAAATTATCAGCAAAAGTTTTTATTTAAAAGTGAACTACTCCTTTAATTCAAGGGGAAAACAGGATTATTCCACTAGCATAACTCCACTAGCAACTCACTCATAACCTGCAACGATCTGTCTTTGTCTTTCTGGTAAACGTTAGCAACACCCTAGAAACCGAACAGCTTTTATGCTTCAGTCTCCAAACCCTACCAACAGAAGCTTCAGACCTCAAGGCTGTTCTCAGGTCAGTAATCTCCTGTGGCGTCAGACTGCGGCTTCAGAAGCGGATGAGTCTACTCGTCTGCCAGCGTCACTCCTTCAGATCCATGCCTGCGGGTCACGCATCCCGGGTGAATAGTTGATCTGAGCGTTAGTTATCTAGAGAGAGTATGTGATCCGACACGCAGACATGAAAACTGGGAAAAACTAATATTTCAGATGTCAAGCACTCACGGTTATGCTATAGGAGACCAATCCAAACAAAACGACAAGAATGGCTACTATACACTCCATCATCACCTGTTCAAATGAGGATAAGATAACACACATATATATTACAATATGGTTAATAAATTAGGTTTAATAATGAACTGCACCTCTAAAGTATGTATTAATCTTTGTTCATTTTAATTTCAACATTTACTAAAACATTGTTAAATCAACAGTTAGGCTAATGTGTTAACTAACATAGCCTAATGTCACTGTATTTGTCATTGATTGTTAACGTTAGTTAGTAAAAATAGGCTACAGTCCATGTTATTTGTGTTACTATACTGTTAACAAATACAACCGTTGATTTTAATAACGGATTAGTACAAAGATTAATAAATTCTGTAGTTCATTATGAGTTTATTTTAACTAATGTAGTTTGCTAATGTTAACTAATGAACCTTATTGTGTTATCGAACTAACTAACGTTCCCATCAAGACGATCAAGTTATGAAAATGGTAGGCTATTTCCGAAAGTTTTTTTGAACGTTCAAAACATCTAGGCTAGATCTTGGAGTGAAATGTAAACCTGGTCAGATACTTAGACTGAATTATAGGATAAGTTTGCAGATTTTAACCGGCCAGTGTATGCAAATGTTCACTCAAATATTTGTCAGAAAAAGTCCGAAAAAGATGCGTTCAAACTACAAAACGAATTCCCCTCAGCAGATCGGCAGAGTGCATTGTGGGTATTGAAGTTTTTGATCAAAGGAAGGTGCCACAGTCCCTTATCTCTATTTTATGCATGCACACTGCATTTAAAAAATAAAATCCCGCTTAAAATATTACGATCTGTCATTTGAGAGTAAATCCAGAAAGGCTGATAATCGATGGTGGTGTTGAAACGTCGTGAAAACGCCTCGCCTCGCCGCGCCGGTTCCGCCTGACTGAACTCGACAGGAGCACAAAGCCGGTGTTTTCTGCTCTGGTTCTGACTGTCTGTATCCGGGCTTTACTGGGAAACACAAACACTCTCCGCTTTTGATGATTTTAATTACAGCTTTTCTATGAAAGCAGAGCAAAGACAGAAGAGCAGCAGCTGAAGGTTTGTGTTGTCTTTTCATGCGACCGCAGCCTTTGATTCCTCACATCGCTCAGACGACGTGACACACACACACACACACACACACATCAATCATTCGTTTCTCTGCACTGCTTGTGACTGCTCAAAGTTTGCTTTGAGTTTATGCATAGCCTACACGTATATCCTCCCTCAGGCACTGGTTTGTTTGTGTGTGTGTGTGTGTGTGTGTGTGAGTGTGTGTGTGTGTGTGAGTGCGTTGGGGACCAAATGTAGGCCTACTACATTTCCCCACAAGGATAGTAAAATCATATATTTTTTTGAAAATGCAGAAAGTTTTATTTGATGGGTAGGTTTAGTGTGTGTGTGTGTGTGTGTGTGTGTTAGAGCCCGACCGATAAAGGATTTTGAAGGCCGATACCGATACAAATATTTTTGGGTTTTAAAATCCGATATATCGGCCGATATTTATTTTTTTCAGAAACGCGCAACAAAACATTAACAGATTTCCCTAACATTAGTTATTTGTAGTTATTTATGAGTTTTAACTAAAATAATATGATAATGCATTTAAAAAGAAACTTGTTTCTTTTATTGTCACAACAGAACAGACGGATGATAGTGGCGTTAGCTAGCTTTGTGGTTAGCTAGTCTATGATGAGCCATAATTTAGCAATGGATTATGTCATACTGCAAATTGTAAAACATACATTTTCAATATAACAGGCCGAGGAGAGATGATGCGTCTCATTGCTATAACTGTCACGCGCTATTAAAGAAATACTTCAGTCACATTGTCAAAAGTTAAAAGGACAGTCAGTCAACTACACTGTAGCAAAGTAACGTAACTATTACTAGCTAATTCCGCTTCACTCTCGGCTTATTTAACAGCAAAACTGGACATGATAGTCACAAATTTCGTCATGCTTATTTGAGTTTAGAGAACTGATGCGGATGATCTTTTAATTGTTATTCAAGCAATGTATGTATCGTGACCAACTCAACGGGACGGTGTAGAGTGCCCTCTGGTGGACAAACTATACAACTCCAGCACTCATGACATGGTTCAAGCGTGTTTCGTCCGTTTTTATTTTATTTTTGAAATATTCATTTATCGGCCATTATAACTGCCGATACCGGTAGTTTGGAAAATGCCAAATATCGGCCGATAATATCGGCCTACCGATATATCGGTCTGGCTCTAGTGTGTGTGTGTTTGTGTGGTGGGTTGGTTTAGGTGTTTGGTTAGTGTAAGGAGACAAAACATTTGTTTGTACAGTATAAAAACCATTACGTCTATGGAATGTCCCCACAAAGATAACAAAACCATGTATGTGTGTTTGTGTATGTGTGACTGTGTGTGTGTTCTAAACCCATGAGCCAACTGTCCAGGTAAAATCTGTGTTAAAATCCCTCACTTGAGATCCACCAATAGCAAACCACAACAAGCCAATCGAATCCCACAGACACAACCAATCGTGTCTACATTTGTTCTTGTTCCAGAAGCGTTTGGCTCAGATATATACGACAATACAATAGAGAATTTGACTTTAGTTCCTGATTGACTGGTAGATGTTGTAACTACACACTCCGGCAGGAATGGTGTGTTTCTCTATTTGCAGCCAATCAACTGTAGATGTTATTAAATGTACAATTTAGATATTATGAGCGTGAGCGTTACAGACATTACTGCATATCAATTTACATATCAATGAGAGAATCATAAACCTCCACTACACATTTGTTTTCCATAATGATTCAGATCGGTGACCTTTGACCTAATGCATTTAATGTTTCCTCAAATTCAGGCCCTTTTATGCCCTAGGGATTGTTTATTTAAAACTAACATCACATTAAGTTCACATTAAAATCTTTAAAAAAATAAAACTAATTGTATTACTTTTTTTAGATTTCATTTTTTTTTACTCATGTCCCAATTAAATTAAAATGCATGCTCTGTCAAATTATGCAAAATGTTTAAAATAGTCTAACATAAATGATACAAAAAGATGAAAATGAATATAAAAATTACCTGACTTTCAACCAATAAGAATTTTTTTTTTTGGCTCATCATTATTATATTATGTTGCAAAAAATATTGTGGTAAAAAATATTGCACATTGCAAATTGAACAGATATGATAAACATGACCTTTTTTATGATTTCCGGACTTGATCTACAGAGAAATGGAAATACAGGTTCTAGAAATGATTCAATATGCGGATAATTCGTTTAGGCTATCTCAGAAGATATATAACAAGTCAATTTCAGCTCCAAAGTAGTTATAACGAATATAATTTTATTAAGAAAACTAAGAGGGAGAGGGACAATTGATACATATGTTATAAGTTATATATGTTTTAAGAACGTTTTGCATGTTTTCTGATGAAAATTATGTTTTTTTTTTCCTTGCGGTTACGCGAACATTCCATTTTAGAATGTTTTGAACATTATGCGAATGTTATAGAATGTTCTATGAACATTCTAGCGCATGGGTCACCAAACTAAGGCCCGCGGGCCGAATCAGGCCCGCCACACCCCTTTGACTGGCCCCCCAACCCCTCTGCCCCCCACTACTTGAACCGGCAATCCCCAAAAGTCGTCATGGCCTATTTTTTTAAATTGCTTTTTGGAAAATAATAACATGTCTGCATTTGGTATTTTGTTGTTTATTGAGCATGCTCACCTGGATAGGCATAAGAGCTGACTAGTTCTATTACTCATGTTGTTGTTATAATTTCAATGTTTATTTATTTATTTTATAGGCCTATTTATTTGACCTTTATTAAGTGCTGTACACAATTATTATAAATAGTAACAGGCCTACCTATAATTTATAATTTTTCATTCATCCTTACCAGTGCCACTCACCTCAACTAGGCAGATGTTTCTTACCTTGACAGGTTTGATGTTATTTGTATTCGAAAATAAATAAATGGAAAATCTGTGGTATTTCAAATTAAAACAAAGTGTGAAGACTCGATTACTACTTTTGCAAACAACTATTAATGATAAACAAATATGGCTTTGCCAGGCTAGTAATCTCTACTATGAGGCCTGCTGGTGGTCAGTTTGGTCTTGGTCACACAATTCTATTTTATATAGCCCCGGCCCCCCATCACAGTCAGGAACGATAATGTGGCCCCCAGAGAAAAAAGTTTGGTGACCCCTGTTCTAGCGAGTAACGTTTAAAAATGATGACGAAAATCCAATTAAAAAGTTTCATTAACGATAATATTTTTTTATGCTAACGTATTGAGACCATATAACATTGAACGAGCGTTTGTTCATAACACAATGTCTGTTCATAACTTTAACAATGACGTTAGCAGGGAAGTTCTGCCGGTAATTAATTATTCCATCATCGCGCGCTCATCTGATGGTTTATTTTGCCGCCGTTATGATCATCGCATTTTTGTGATACTATTGCATTGCAAACAACATCAGTCTCTTTCTCCTCTCGGGTTTATTTCCTCCTTCAGCAACAGTTCAAAGTCACACAGACATCAGAAGCGCGTGCATGCAAGTGCATGTCTCCTGATCCACATGCAGGAGTTTCCCTCACACACACACACACACACACACACACACACACACACACACACACACACACACACACACACACACACACACACATCTCATCTCCGCACGGGACAGTCGAACCAGTCCCTGAGAGAGTGCTTCACACACCCGTTTAAAACATCACACACACCGGTATGCATATGAAAGACCAACAGTGAACATCCACGAATGCGCATTCCACTCAGAGCACATGCATAATAAACACACACCGCCAGATCCGCCAAACTCGAGCAGATAAACACACACTAATGCTGTAAACATGTTCGCATGAGTAGAAGTCTCTAACGGTCTGCGGCGCGCATCTCACGGACACAGGAATTTCCCTCGCGCATTCCTGAAGCGCGCGCCTTACCTGCAGGAAGACCAGGATCCTCTTCAGAGCTTCAGCACAACACGCACACACACTCTTCTTCAGGACGATGTGCTCTGGGACACTCTCAGGACAGGTCTGAAGCAGAGATCTGGACTGAGATCAGATCATTACAGTGAATCAGATCACTCGAGCGCGTGCATGTGAACACCCGTCTCCTCTTAAAGCGCTTCAGACTCGTTTCTCTCGGTGTGTGTGTGTGTGTGTGGCTCCACCTCGAGTGAGGGTTCAAGATGCTCTCCGCCCAGAATGAACCTGAGACAGGTAGAGCCTGAAGCTCGAGCTCAGTGCTGCCCCCCTGCGGCTGAACACAGCATTACACTGACTTATGTGTTTACACTGATTTATGCATGCATGTAAAATTTCCTTGCATTTCCAACATAAACCAATTAATGTGACGCACATTGTCAATCATACATATATGAAATACGTAAAATATAGAACAAATAACAAATAACCAGAATGTATAGGCTATTATCACACTGTAAAAAAATATTGTTGGTTTAACTTAAAAAAAGTAAGTAACCTGGTTACCTTAAAATTTTAATTATTGAACTGGAAAAAGTGAGTTCATACAATGAAGGAGAATGATTTAATCATCGGAAACTCATAATTATATGTTATCTGAACTAAATAAATTATTTAAGTTGATTTGACAAAAGAAAATATGTGACACTGTAAAAATATTGTTGGTTTAACTTAAAAAAGTAAGTAACCTGGTTGCCTTCAAATTTTAAGTTGATTGAACTGGAAAAAGTGAGTTAATACAATGAAGGAGAATAATTTAATCATCAGAAACTCAAAATAATAAGTTATCTCAACTAAATAAATTATTATAAAGTTGATTTGACAAAAGAAAATAAGTTGTGATAACAAATCGTGAATAATTTTTTTTACAGTTTTGTATCAGTTACCATTTTATTAATAATAAATGATGCCAAGATTTCTGACATTTTTGACCCGTTTCATTTTGACAAACATGCAATTCAAACACATACATTTTTTGACAGTACTAAGATATTGAAGATATTGACGACAGAAAAAATATTGATGGTTTAACTTAAAAAAGTAAGTTTCCTGGTTGCCTTCAAATTTTAAGTTGATTGAACTGGAAAAAGTGAGTTAATACAATGAAGGAGATTAATGTAACCATCAGAAACTCAAAATAATAAGTTATCTCAACTAAATAAATTATTATAAAGTAGGGCTGTGCAAAAGTTAATTGCGATTAATCGCATCCAAAATAAAAGTCTGTTTTACATAATATATTTGAGTGTGCTGTATATAATTATTTTGTTTATATAAATACCTATGCATGCATGTATATATTTAAGAATTATTTGCGCTTAAATTCTGTATATATATATAAATACATAATCTATATTATACAAATATAAATATTTTATATAGGAATAACACATTATCTGAAACATATACATGCATGTATGTGTATTTATATATACAAAATAATTATATACAGCACACACAAATATACTATGTAAACACAGACTTTTATTTTGGATGCGATTAATCGCAATTAACTTTTGCACAGCCCTATTATAAAGTTGATTTGACAAAAGAAAATATGTTGTGATAACAAATCTTGAAAATATTTTTTACAGTATATATATAAGAAAGGGAAGATCAAAGTGAGATCAAACTGCAAACTCTTTTCAGTTTCTCTGACTGATTATAACACATAAAAGAACTGTGTAATTACTTTGATATTGATGTGCAAGAGATGTCCTGTATGATGTTCTACCAACTATTCCATCTAGGAATTTGTTTACAGACCCATAGATGGCAGGATAATTTATTGACTTGTTTATTCATTGATAGGAGATAGTGAAACAGGTGTGAGAGGAACATGTACTTTCCCCGGCTGAGAGGAAGTGACCTTTCCTTCTGTCGATTCGGTCCATAAAAAAGCCACTTTGAAATTTACTTTGCTGTCTGCAATTATCCACTCTGGATTGAATGAAGAATGAAAAACCGATATCCACCACAATTATTAATTTTTATTACACCCCTCTGTGGAATGCTTGATTCGCGACGCACTTCCGTTTGGAAACAATATCACTTATTTCCGGTTATGCTTACTTTCAATGTACTGCGGTCAATGAGTTGAACAAAAGCAACTAAAATGAGCGTCTTTAATAAGATTTTATATTTTGGAAAAAGGGATATTCTGATGTTTACCGTGTGCAGAATTTTCCGAGAAAGCTGCATACAAAGCGCCCGCGCCCTCAAATCACTTGGACCTGGCTATGGTTACAAGAGGTAAAAACGATATAAATACTGTTGGTTTTCTCACACAAACCGCTCGTTTCGTGTCTTAGGCCATCAATGTGTACTTACATTTACGAGTCATTAAATCATGTTTAATTTGGACTTCTTTGCATGCTCTTTGAGGTGGTGACCATAGACCTTCATTATATGACTGACAGACAAGAATGGTTTGACCTAAAAATATCAAAATTGAAAATACTGCGGAAACAAAGACACCTACATCTTGGATGCCCTCGAGGAATTTCAAAGTGAACTATCCCTTTGACCAAATGAGAGTTAATGTTTATCAGAATCTTCTTCCGTTACTGTATTTGCACATTGGTGCGTCATGACACAGTTAAAGATGAACATCACGAAACCGATGTTGTGGTAATGTTTCGGTGACTGTCACTCGGTAACAGCTTCACCGCAGGGGTGCGAAGAATGGTTGCCATGGAAACCGCAGCATCAGCATCACAGGCTTGATCCAGTGAACGGAGACAAACGCTTTACGAGTCTGAAATGATGACTGAGTATGAAGACATGAAAGAGACACACTTGAAATAATGTAGGTCATCTGTATCTACATGTAAGAAATATTGTTTTTCCACCTTTGTTGCCGTTGACTTAGCTTGCTTCGTTGGGGACGTTAAAGTTAACATTTAATTCAATATACAAGAATAATATCGATTTGCCTGCATTGACACTATTATACAAGATCTGAACTGAGCTGGACAATGACATCACGGTTTACTCTAGAGTGGCTCTATACAGTATATATATATATATATATTAATACATATATATATATATATATATATATATATAAATAAATATATATATATATGAACTTAATAAATTTTACATTTTTACAACAAAAATCAACCATCACTGAACTTACTCAAGCTGGACTGTGATGTTATTTTCTTCAAGTCAAACTTTGTGGCATTATTTCTCTTTTAAATATCTGTAAAGCTGCTTTGAGACACTCTGTTTTGTAAAAAGCGCTACATAAATAAAGGCGACTTGACTTAACTAAACTAAAAACACAATTATTCAGCTCAATTCAGGTCAGTGTTGCAAACTTCATCAGTTATGAAGCAAATTCAGTCCAGCACGGGAGAAAATAATGTCATTATTCCACTTAGGTCAAGATTTGTATGATAGTGACAGTCGAAATGATAATGTTATGTCTTTCAAACTCTGAGCCGAATGCAACCCAACCCTGGAGCGTAACACACACACATAACACACACACACACACATAACACACGTGAGTGACTGTAAAGGCGAGAGCGCTTCAGACGGGGTCCTGAGATATAATACAGGAGCTTCTCTTTGATGCACAAACCTTCAGTAGCTTTCTGTTCTTCATGGGTGGTCAGAATGAGAGAGGAAGTGACATCATATCTCTTCACGGGCCTAATGTGTGCAACATTTCCCCGAGTGACTCGCTGGCAGCAAACGCGCAGTGTGTGAAACGGGCAGGACTGGACACGCACAACACCTCCTCTTACTCTATGGGTGTGCTGTATTGACTCTCAGATCTCTTCACACACAAAGAGAACATTCTCAGGCGACTTACAAGATGATAAATGCATTTTAAACATGAATACACCTGTATTGTCCAGTAATGCAATTGAAGGTTTATTTTTAGAACTTTACAGCGAACAAAAAATTTTTTTTTCTTAATGTGATGAACATTTTAATCATCTAAAGAACCCTTTTCTACTTTAAAAAGCTATTGTGGTTCCATTGATGTGTATGGAGGTATTGAGGAACCTTTATTTTTTAACATAAAGTAACTTTTTTCTTTTTAGTGTAGTGTAATTTCTGTAAAGTTCAACAGATGGCGCCAGTTTGCCATTTAAAATCATTTAAATAACTTTTTATTCTGTGATCTGATATGTTACTCACATCTGTCAATCGTTTTCAGGATTATAAACTGAGTTGAGTTATGAACTATAACCAGCAGGTGGCGCTACAGTAACGGGAAAGAAACTGTAGCGATAACATTTATTGATTGCAAAATAATTCATAACAGCACTGAACTTCATGTTTACAACTGGGTGATTTTATCGTCTTATCTAAATAAAACATGGTTGTAAAATCCGTCATGCTTTACTGTGAAACATGTTTTTTTTAGTTTATTATAAAGCTGTTCATGACGCTATAATAAAATTATATAGCCTAATTAAACAATTAAACATGTTTTAATTTTTTGTACAAAAATATTATAATATTATAAATACAAACATTTTCCAACCCATACAAAATAAAACAAATATGCAAATGATGATGATTTATTTAGTGTTTAAAGTTGCAAAGATGAAGGACTCCAAATCATTTATAACTTGATGTCATGATTTCCAGAATATCCCGATAATAGGACATGCAATGCAAAACACACCGATACGATAGTAAATCTGGGCCAAATAAAAACACATTATATTCTAATTTTTGAAGAATCATGACTACTATTTAACATTAAAGGGTTAGTTTAGGCTACTTAAAAATGCAAAGTGCTCTCACACAAAGCCGCTAAATTGTAGCATTCTTTACACGAAAAAATATATATAAAAATTCACAGACAACAAATTAATTATTTTAGTCATTTTTATTTTAAATATAAATAATTATTTTCTCTCATTCACTTGCATTGACGATTTTTCAACCGAGGTCCAGCGGGGTTAGCGGAAGGGAATGGAGGGATTTTACCAGCTCTATGAGATGAGGATTTAATGACAGAATTTCCAGTTTTGACTGAACAATCCCTTCAAGTCATTTAAGTAATGCCACAAAAAAGAAATGCCAATTGCAATTGCATAGGCTACTTAGGGGTAGCAACGTTGCTACGAGTTGTTAGGGCGTTGCTAAGTGCCCAGATATGGCTCTCTAGTCCCTCCTACAACGTGATTTTATTTTCAGCTGTTTTCTGGTCGAGCAGGTGAAATGCTGCGTCTGATCACTGTGATTTGAGGAATCTGGAGCACCAACGCAAATCAAGTCCACAGTTTTGCAGGCAAACAGCCCTTATGATGACGCGCGTTTGAACCTCGCGCTTGATAGCGCGTGCGTGCATGACCTCACTATTCATCACAGCTGTGTATGTGTGTGTGAGAGAGTCCGAGGAACAGCAGCAGCAGACGCGCTCGCTCGCGCTTCCCAGCGCTCCGTCGGTATGCCTCAACGCGTTCTCCGTGCATTGATATAATAAAACCACATGCATGCAGGCTAACTTGATCCGCGTCAACGACAGCGTTGCGCACTGCATGCAAACATGGACGAGTCGTCTCTGCTGGATCTGCTGGAGTGTTCGGTGTGTCTGGAGCGCCTGGACACGAGCGCTAAAGTCCTGCCGTGTCAGCACACCTTCTGCCGCCGCTGCCTGGAGAACATCGTGAGCTCCAGACACGAGCTGCGCTGCCCGGAGTGTCGCATCCTCGTGGACTCCGCGGTCGACGATCTACCGGCCAATATTCTGCTGGTCCGCTTACTGGACGGGATTAAACAGCGCCCGAGGAACGGGGGAGGGAGGACGGGGCTCGCGGGATGCGCGGCCGGAGTATCGGCGTCTCCCCCGGGCACAACTGTGCGGGACCTGCCCGTCTCCACGCGCAACTCCCCGGTCAAGGTTTGTGCGGTTCTGATCGATTCGTGCTGTGCTGTTGATGATGAGTGAGTGAAGCGCACGTGCTGTTGCAGGTCGAGTGTTTGTTTGCAAAGAAAGAAGCTTCAGTTCTTGGATTGAGTCACTACACTGTGCAGAATTATCTTTAAAATGACACCAAGGTTATGGAGTACCGTATGAAAATACATGGGGAATAGATGCAGTGCACGCGCAGCTGCCCGCGGTTTGTGCGGTTCTGATTGATTCATAACATGACACATTGTGGTAACACTGGTAGTGTTTTTGTAACGCATGTGTTGTTGTTGTTGTTTTATATGTTGGTTGTGTTTTAAAAATTGGACCTGAGTCTGTAATAAAGTTTTGATTTGATTGATTATTTGATTGAAGCGCACTGTTTCAGGTCGAGAAGCTTCTGTATTCTTGGATTGAGTAACTACACTGTAAAATATGATTGTCTAAATGAAACCAAGGTTATTGGAGCTCTTTAAGAAAGTAGGCTATAGATACTGCATTTGTGCAAGTGTAGCTGCATGTTGCAGGTGTTTTCTATCTGTGCACGCGCGGCTCCTCGTCCAGGTTTGTGCGGTTCTGATTGGTTCGTGCTGTGATGTAGATGTATGGCGATGAGATGAGAAATTGTGGAAAACTGCAAAAAATGATTTTCTAAATGAAGTTGTAAACAAAACCAAGGCTATTGGAGCACCTTAAGAAAATACACGAGATACAGTGCAAGTATGATGTAGCTGGTGCTGTTTTCAATCTTTTTAGATGCAATGAACACCAAATATTATTCATTAATATTATGGATCTAAAATTAGTTTTAGTTTATTACTATAGGCCTATTATTATTTTCTACTTACTACAATAATGTACTGTTAATACATTTTTCATTTGTTTAATTTTAATCAAATTATTTATTTTTTAATTAATGCATCAATTACTATTTATTTATTTATTTAGCCAAAATTTTCTTTACTCACAAGATAATATAATATAAAGTTTATAGATTTTTTTGTATGTATTTATTTTTTTTATCATTTTACTAAAATAAAATATATACATTTATAAATTTAATGTTTATTTTTTTAATATATTTATGGATATTTATTTACATGAATACGTTATTTATTTTAATTACATCAATATACATTTAATCTTATTTATTTGTAATAAATGTATTTATTAATATTAATCATTATTTTTAATTATTTTTAATAATCATATTATTTGATTGCGGACCCTAGTTTGAAATTTCTGGATATAGTCCAGTTTTTTTTTTTTTTTTTTTGCTTTTTCATTATCAGATATTTATCTACAGGCTTTTGCTTAAATGCTTGTAATTGTAGACAATAATGAATTGGGTTTAAAGTTTATATATGACAATAACATGGATTATTGTTTTTTCCTTTAATGAATCAAGTGCACATGCTCCTCCAATAGTTTAAAGATGTGATAAGTTAATGAGTAAATTATCATGGGATGATTAAGGGGCGACACTGCTTTCAACTTTTTATGCGTTTTTTCCGTTCATTTATACACAGCGACGGCTTGGCCTGAAAACACGAAAACAGGATTCAATCGTCATCGTCTCCGTGTAAACTACAAAAACGCGAATTTGTGAAAACGGTGACGTCATACACATGTGTATTACGTATACATTCTATAGGTGTGTAGTGTTTCTTTACACAGTGACATCGCCACCTACTGGCCTGACAGCAGAACACAGGCGAATGGTTTTAGTCCGCCATTGTTGTGTAAACGTACCTTAAAACACTCTTAATGGAGGAACAGGCTGTGAAAATGTTTTTAATATAATAATATAATATATAAATACTTTAAATAGTTTGGCAAAATTTTGCTGTTGTCCTACATAATTGTGATTAGATCGAACGAACCATGATTAGAAAATTAATCAATCATTGTTTGTAGGCCTACTTCTAAATGCATAAATGTAAATATCTATATTGCATAGTGCCGTGATTAAACGTATAATGTGGAAAGCAGTCATAAAGAATAAACGGATGTGTTACACTGTATTTATACATTTAAGGACTGAGTAATGTTAATTAACTACATGTATTTACTAAAAGGGTAAATTGCATGTAATTATTCATAATTTATATCATGGTGAACTGTTATTGGTGAACTGTGATTGGCTGTTGCTATAGTAACAGGATGTTTTCTATGGTCAAACGTTTCTTTGAGATGCTCTGCCTATTGTTGTCTTGGTCTATTGTTGTGCTGGTGTGTGTGTTGTTGAAGCGGTCAAACACACACACACGCACACACACACATCAGTCCTACAGGAGCGGCAGTGTGAACTGATGTCTCTCACAGGTCAGAGGACAGAGACTCTGCTGACGCTGCGAGTGTGTGTGTGTGTGACTCTCAGATAACAGCCTCTTCGATTGGCTGAATTCATTTAAACATGGCAACATATGTTACACTGATGTGAGAGTATATCGCTGAAAGTGATCCAACATTCAATGATGCAATGAGTTTATTATTTTTTTATGTTTATTATATATATATTTATTTATTATATTTATTATGAAAAGCAATGCAAAGTGTGTTTCGTGGCTTCATGGATGGTCAATGAGACATTGGCATTAGAAACCCGTATTGATCGTCCTCATGTTTTGCAGAGAGAAGTGAAGCTGTGGCCACACACACACACACACACACACACACTGAAGTATTCACCACAAACGGCTATTAGACACAATTAGGTGAAGAAATGAGAGGTTATGAATTTCTCCTAAACTTTGCATGAAATATGAACCCTGTAAAACTACTGTATCATATTCCTGTGGCCTTTTAATGATCAAAACGTGTCGGAAAAACCTGTTGCACACAATCTATCTATAACAAGCTTTTAATACGTCACCAGCTTTGTGCTGTGAAATCTGATTTTTATCAAGTATACGCGTAAGAATAACTTCACTGAAGCAGCTGAGGTTTACTTGATGATCAGATATCAGTTATTATAAATGTTATGAGTATCAAATATGATCATCAGGCTTTTGAGGAAGGTTTATTTGTTGCATTGCATTGTTATAAAACTACATAGCTTTGATTATAAAACTAAGCGGACATTATTGCCAGATGCATGCACTGTTATAAAGATCTTACTGTCAGAGTTGCATTACTTTTTATCCATATAAACATCAGCATCTGCACTAAATTGCACGTTTTGTTCTGAATGAAACGGATAAGTATTATAATGCATTATAACTGTGGTTATTAGATCATGCAATGCATTAGGTGCACAATAAATGCATGCAAAAACGTTTCTAATGCATTGTTTATATCGTGTATACTGGTGTAACTGGTGTAAAATCATGCATTAGGGCTTTCAAAAGCACAAAAACCATATCAATTGTGTGTCATCTGTTGGTACAGCCCTTCATCTTCATATTTCTGTATCGATCTGATCTTACAATCAAATATCCCAGAGAAATGTTGTCTGCAATAACTCTTGGAGCTTTCTGCCGTTGATAATTAAAGTAGGCGCAGACTCGGTCTCTGATGATGTTTTCATGAGGTGGACTGTTAAATATCTCAGAACACACAGGTGTGTATCGCATGTTCTGGGTGGAGTGAGATGAGCTGGTTTTGTGACCGATGTGTAACCGTTGTCTGGACTGAAGCGTGTCATCGCTGGAACATTCCTTCATACAGCCGATGTCTCACACACACACACTCACTCACTGAATCAGCTGACCCGTTGAGAGATGTCTTTATTGTTGCTCGGCTGAACAGCGGGACCAAATCTCATGTATTTCTGCTTGATATTTGCCTGTATCCGCTCAGCTTTCCCACACACACACACACTGCTAGACTGTGCACTCTTAGAAGAAAAGGTTCTATATAGAACCTTAAAAGGTTCTATCAGCGCTATGTATTTGGAACCCCTAAAAGGTTCTATACACTCTTAAAAAAGGGTTCCTCTGGGGTCTATATATTCCATACATGGCCAATAGAACCTTTTACCAAAAAAAAAAAGGTTCTATATAGAACCATTTTGGAGTTCCAAATATGAAGCGGGGGATGGAACCATTTCTGGTTCTAAATAGAACCATTTCTTCTAAGAGTGTGCGTTGACGAGATTAGAAGAAAAGAGGGAACGTTTTAGGGGTTCCCATCATGGGACCAATTCTAATTCATTTTCTATTTTGATAACATTTTATAAACTAAAAAGCTTGTAAACATATTTAATCACTGGGAGAAAAAAATGAATAACTCATTAAACACGAAAGTATTATGCAATCATTTAAGACATTTCTCCTAATATAGAACCCTTTTTTATTTTATATCTGTTTATTGAACTTTTACAATAATAACATGATGCAGAATACAGGAGTAACGGTATGAGATTTTTATGATAATAGTCTCAGAAAATATCACGGTTTCACGGTATATGTTATTAAAGACACATTATTTATTATTATTATAATCATAAGCTACAATGACCCTAAAATGAATGAAAACAGGTTTTTTGGTTGAACACATGGTTTATTAAAACAAACTTTTTAATGAAAAAATAAGAAATAAAAATTAAATCTCCCATTTGAACAAACATGTTTAATCAAATGAATTCATAAAACTTATTTTTATGATCGAGATAATTAATTTTATTTCCTCAGAAATTCTGGGTTGTCTGATATAATTTTTCTGTATTCTATGATTTAATACAAATATATTATTGAAAATGCAATCAGATGAAATGTAACAGCTTTTGGTTGTGTCGGCAGATCTGCACAACAGAGGTTTACTAAATTAAAAAAAAACTATTTTTTTTTATTATTAAATAATGGTTGAATAAACTAAAGTATTCCCACACTGCAGATGGATATAGATGGAGTCTAAGCAGTTAAGTGGAAAGAAGTTGCATATGTGCAGGTGAGATCTGGTTTATTTTTTTTCCAAAACCTTAGATGAGCAAATGTTCACGATATGATAATCGTACATGTCAATATTTCGATAAACCGCCATACCGGTATAACGTTACAACCCTATTCAGGAGAATAGTGAAACCATCTTCAGAATCATCTTTTTTATTTTTTCTTTAAAAATAAGTTCGAGAACCCCATTGAACCTTGAGTTAGAGGATGCTAGAGGTCAGAGGAGAATGAGCCGACTGATTCAAGCTGATCAAGAGCAACTTTGACTGAAATAACCACTCGTTACAACCGAGGTATGCAGCAAAGCACGAGATGGGGATGGACCCCACCGGGTACCACTCATCTCCACTACAAATAGGAAAAAGAGGCCACAATCTGCAAGAGCTCACCAAAACTGGACAGTTGAATTGGCGTGAGAAAGGACACGGAGGAAACCCTGTGTGTGTTTTCAGGAAAGCTTCAGTGATTGCATCAGTAAACAGAGACGTGTGTTCAGACTCCTGCTGTTGGGTCTCAGTCTTCGGCATTAATGTTTCATGCTCTCGTCTCTGTGAGAAGAAGAGTCGACTGACTCCGAGTCTCTGGAGACGCTGATGATCTCGCTCGCACCGGCTCAACACACTCGTATATATGGAGGATTAATATACTGAGACCTTATTCTTTTTTTTTTATTGTATTTTTTTGATTACAAACAGAAGAATACATATATACATATATATACATACATGTACACATACTGTATATATACATAAATGTCAATTTCTGTATATAAAATCAGAACAAAAAAGAACCCAAAAACAAACAATAGCAAACAGAAAAAAGACTAAACAAAAAGGGGGTACAGGGCAATCTAGTGACACCTTTGTATCCTTAGTGTTTCATTTGCTATAATAGACTATGGTTTTATATCCATTATACAATTACTCAATTTCCTACAAATTCCTTCCATTTCTTCCACAACATCTCTTCCCTTTTTGTTTTTTTAACTGAGACCTTATTCGAAAGTGTTACACAAAAAACAAGTACTACCAATTACAATGAAAAAAATATTAAACAAAAGCCAATTCATATTCAATTTAAAAGCATAATATGGCATAATAAGCCCCGCCTTCTGATTAAAAGAGCCAATCACGTCACTGCAAGCTCGAATCATGTAAATAAATAATGAGGAACCGTTCCTCTTTTTCCTGAACAGTAATAACGTCGGTCATTAAGATGCTGTGGGGACTCGAGCTCTCTGATGACGTTTGCTCTTCATTTGTCATCTCAGAGTAAACAATGCGACGACACAGCTGGGACACGTCCCGAAAGACCCACCATTTCTGCTATTTCTGTGCTGTTGGGAGAGGAACACACACTCATTAGCTCATTTAGAGACGCTTTTAGAGGAGCCATCTCCATTACAACCAACTGCAAACCAGAGATAAACGACTTGCACGGCGAAACGAATTATTGTACAATGAAATGAAAGAGCGTCTTGGTTGATTATTTTCTATTTATTTGAAATGCAAAGCAAATCATTGGCTTCGGTTGAGAACTAGCGCTAACAGTAACAACTTTGCACACACAATGAGTACTACCAACTGTATTGAGCCAAGCAATGCGCTCATTAAACGTGACTGGTGATGTGTGGATAGGCATGATATTAAATAGCTGCAATAAACTACTGTTGCTACACTCTAAAAAATGCTGGGTTGTTTTAACCCAACTTTGGGTCAAATATGGACTAACCCAGCCGTTGGGTTAAATTTTTACATTACATTTTTAACCCAACATTTCGGGTTTGTCCATATTTGACCCAAAATTGGGTTAAAACAACCCAGCATTTTTTAGAGTGTAACATATTTATTCCGGTCCAGGTTCATATAAGCCCATTGATTTGTCTTCTTCTAATGTTACTCTGGTATAACAAGCCGTTAGCCCCGTTGTGCATCATCCTGGTTGCAGTTCCATTAGAATTCCACTGGGGGTGATCACGGGCGAGAGCAGAATGAATGGGAGTCTATGGGGCTAAACGGCTAAATGTGTCTCTTTCACCTGCTTGTCGTTAAATTAAAATAGATTTTATTGTTGATTCCGCAAGTTCAATATAGATTATAGGCCAAAAGTCGAATGAACGAGTACTTATGTCCTTTTGATCTCTTACAGGTTAGGAACACGCTAGCATTCTGCTATTGTGTGACATCATCACAGTTTTGAACGGATTTTTAGAACAGATAAGTGAACTTAAAAATGCGATTTTCAGCTGAGTGTATTATCTTAGCCCTTGCAACTTTCAAATTACTTGACAAAAAATTACATCCTGAGAAAAGTGGATTTCTGGGGGTGAAACCCCATTGACTCCCATTCATTTTGCACTCGACCGCGTGCGCCCCCGCATGGACAGACGTGTTACTGCAGCCAGTCCAGAACCCGGAAGTAACCAGCCAGTGCCAATTCTCTTCAATGGGCTATATGCACGCATAAGCTCCGCATTTGACGCAAGAATGCTCGTCCATTTCCGGTTGTGGAGATTAAAGCGGAGGAAAACGGGATTATGGCAGAGTCTTCAATATTTACTGTGCTCCCGTCTTTGAAACGAAACGTACATACATTTAGATGTAATTTTATATATAGTTATGTTTATTTAATATAATTTTAAAAAGAAGCATAAACACAACGAGGGGTGTCTGTTTTATCTGTTTTTGTGACTAACGTTTCTTTAGTATAACCATGGAAATTCAATATAAATTCTTGGTATTGCATTGGATCGATCGGCGGAAGTTATCGAGCATCCTTATATCTTCACCGGAAATACCGCCGTGCATAGAGCCCATTAGACATTCTCTGGTCTGGTATGACCATCCTAAAAGCTTGGCTTTTATTTTGATAGGCCATATTTACTATTACCTCTGGGTCACGTGGCCAACCTGTCTATGTTTTAATGTAGATCTTCAAATGGAAAAATGGAAAAAGGAATTTCAAAAAACCATGATTTTGATTGTTTTTTTTTTTCGTTTTTGGATTCAGAACCAAAAACGGCAGAACGGCTCTTTTTTTTTACCGTTTCTGTGTTTTTGGTTTGAAACGACAAACGAAAAAAGGGTGGTTTTCCCGTTATTTTGTTTTGTGGTTCAAACAAAAAAACAAACTATCAAAACGTACACGGACCCAAAACTAAGTTTTCCCAGGTTTTTGTTTAAAATATTACTTTTTTATGAAACTCACATTCAAGTATTGATAAAAAAACGAATGCATGAAGCTAGAATAATAAATGCAAAGCTTCAGATGCTGGAGTTGAATAACAGTGAGATGCGGAGGTTGTTGTGAGTGTGTGATGATGACACAGAGAGCTCATTCATCTCCTGCATGTGTACTGTTGAGAGGAGAGCTTGTAATAATGTGAGGGTTGTTTCCAGCCTCAGCTTACTGTACATTAATGTAATTTATCCATATCAGCTTTATATCAGCTCTGACATTACGCCCACTATCTGTCTGACTCTGATCCGTATCTCTCTCACACACGCTATTTTCTGTTGATGGATTTGCTGAGGTTTAGTGGCATCAAATCTTCAGAGTCACTTAATATCAAATAACTCTGTGTGAGGAGATGTTTATGAATGTTGGCGCAGTGACCATCATCAGAATTGATTTGCATGCGTATGAGAGCTGGTCGACTCTATCAGCTCTGTTACAGATGCATGTTTGGACACACCACGTTCCTCCTCGTCATTATCTTCGTCTGGGAGCCTGGCCTAATGAATGCAATAAAAGGGACACATGAAAGCGTGTTGTTCGTCTGCAGTGACGGCGGTGGACAGTAGAGGCTGGTGAACATGAACTCGTGTCATCTCTGCGTAATGAGCGTTTGCTTGTTTACATTGTGCTGTGAAAACACACCGAGAGCTCATCTGTATTCCTGCCGCGTCTCTCGTCTTCGAGATGCTGTCGTTTGTCTTCTTCTGGATGGAGAAAAGCTTCAGACATGTAGACGTCTTTAGTGTCACTCTCTCCATGATTTTATTCAAAACCGACACTCTCAGAAAAAAAGCTGTCACTGGGGCTGTACCTTTTCAAAAGGTACACTTTTGTATCCAAAGGCTACATATTGGTACCTCAGTGGTACATATTAGCACCTAAAATGGACATATTAGCATCTAAAATTGACATAGTAACACCTAAAATGTACATATTAGCTCATGAAATGTACATATTAACACCTAAAATTGACATTAACACCTAAAATGTACATATTAGCTCATGAAATGGACATATTAGCTCATGAAATGGACATATTACCACCTAAAATGTACATATTAGCACCTAAAATGGACATATTAGCTCATGAAATGGACATATTACCACCTAAAATATTACCAACTAAAATGGACATATTAGCACCTAAAATGTACATATCACATAAAATGTGCATATTAACACCTAAAATTGACATATTACACTTAAAATGGACATATTAGCACCTGAAATTTACATATTATCACCTAAAATGTACATTTAATCATCTAAAATGTACATATTAACATCTAAAATGGACATATTAGCTCATGAAATTGACAAATTAGCACCTAAAATGTACATATTAGCACCTAAAATGTACATATCACATAAAATGTGCATATTAACACCTAAAATTGACATATTAGCCACTTAAAATGTACATATTAGCACCTAAAATGTACATATTAAAACTTATGAAATGTACATATTAGCACCTAAAATGTACATATCACATAAAATGTACATATTAGCACCTAAAATGGACACAAGTTTCCCTTTTGAAAAGGTACAGCCCCAGTGACAGCTTTTGTACCTTTTTTTCTGAAAGTGTAGTCTAGTGTAGTAAAGATAAGCAGGATTATTCAGTAATTATTACTTGATAAACTCTGATCAAACCTTGACCTTGATATTACTGGGATGCTTATCCTATAAATAAATAAATGCATGTGAAATATTCATTTGATTCGGGCAGTTTCTGGGCTCGGCATCGACCCCTTAATTCCGCTAGATTAGTGCTTATTGATTTAGAATTTTCCATGTCTGATTAATTGAAATCATGAAACTTTATAGTTTGATTTTTTGTAAACATTTTAATCTTTTAAATGAAATCTCTCCAAATTCCTGAATTCTTCTGTAATTTCTGTCTGTAAATTCCTCTTGGTTTGATTTTTATTTATTTTTGTAATCAAAAAGCCTTTATTAATTGAATTTCAGTAAGGCTTGTCTAATTGAAATCATGAAACAGTTTATTTATAAAACAGTTAAATTTTTCTGGATTCCGTTTGTTTAATTATATTGTTAATCAAAAAGCACATCTAATTTATTGAATTCCTATATCTTTAATAATTTAATAATACATTTTTTTGTAATAATATGCCCTGTAAAATATCTATATCCTGTAGAATATCTAAATATATTCTACGTTGTCCATTTAAATGTTTTCATCACTGGGCTGTAGTTAAAGGGTTAGTTCACCCAAAAATGAAAATGATGTCATTAATGACTCACCGGAATGTCCCTCAATGATCCAGTGTGTTCGTTGTTAGTTTGACTCTATAATTAGTGATTGTTGATGAGAAAACATGGTTTATTCTGCACATTTCACTGTAATTAGTACGCCGAGTAGAATAGATGTAAAATTCTTTTTTATGTAATATTGCAGTACTTATAAATTATCTTTTATTTTTAAAAGTTCATCTTGAATCAGAATAACTTCCTCTCGCAGCTTCTCTTCTCTGATGATGTGGGCGGAGCAACCTGTCAATCACATGAGATCAGCCAATAGCAAACCGCTACCATCCAATCAATTCCTCACAGACAAAATTAAGCCCCGCCCACATCCCAGAAGCATTTTACTCGGATATCCGTCACAATAAAGGAGAGAGACCAGCAATTCTGCTGTAAAAAAGTGCTTTCAGTGCAGTCAAATCAATATTATTACACTCTTTTAAGCAATAAAAGTGTAAATAATAAAAGTAATCGCAAAATGTTTTTAAATAGCGCTCACCCCCGACTAATCAATGATAAAATATACTACAACAAATTTCATTATTGATTTGCATGGATTTGCCGTTACATCCGTGAGAACTGTGAGGTCAAGGGGTCACCAGGGGTCAGAGGTCAAACCTTCCCACACAAACCGCATTGTGATTATGGAAATGAGCATAAACAGAATAATTAATCACCGTAGAGTCAAACGACGAGCGGGACAAAGCGTACATCCATAAAGCTTAACGTTCAAATCTACCGTTTTCAATATTAATAATAATCTTCATAAATCTTGAGCATCAGATCCTCATATTAGAGTGATTTGTGAAGGATCATGAAGACTGGAGGAATGATGCTGAAAATTCACACTTTACTATATATTCACATATTGCAATAATATTTCACTATTTTTACTGTATTTTTGATAATAAATGCAGCCTTGGTGCAGAGACTTAATTATAATCTGATTTATTATAAACTTCTGACCACTAGTTTGTGTTATGTTGTTTTTGCCAAGAGATAGCCTAAATTATTAATATTACAGCAGTTTAAAATTATAAAAAAATAAAATTATTAATATTAAAATTTATGCTTTAATCAAACTTTTCTCTAAACAATGATTTTGTTGATTTCTATTCAAGAATCAAATAAACCAGTAAAAACTTTACAAATGACAGTATAAATGAAGTATAATTCAATGAAATATTAATTTATATGTGAATAAATGTGTGTGTTTCCTAGTGTTGTGCAGCCGTGTGTAAATGAGTGTCTCTCGCTCGCTCTGAGGATTCAGCCGGACTACTGTCAAGATCTTCAGTGTGTGTGTGTGTGTGAGAGAGAGACTGAGACAGACGAGAGACATTACACACAACTGAAGTAAAGAGACTTGGCCATTCTGTGTGTGTGTGTGTGTTTCCCTCTCTGAAAGAGTGTGGGAGAGTTTGGGTTTTGCTCTTGGGTTTTCCTCCGAGATGAGAGCAAGAATGCGTTCTGTGGGAAAGATGATGAGCCCGCGGACCGCTAATGTTTGAGCCGCGGGTCTTCATCAGGTGGACTGAGGTCAGCCAGGGGTAAGATGAGCCGCCTGGGGAAGAAGCAATATTACACAAGTGAGGATGACATGTTTAGAAATTTAACTCTCCCGTTCGAACTCGTTCATCAAAATGAACAAATCTTTTTTTGAAAAAAAGATTAGTCAAAATAAACAAAACTGACTCGAAAAAGAACAGAGCAAGGCGAGCATTTGTGCTTCTAAAACTTAAACTTGGTTATTTATTTATTAAATGAGCGATCGTTTTTCGAGTCATTTGGTTGATTCAACGAACGAAATGAACAAAATTACACGTAAAGATTTGTTCGTTTTGGTGCGCGTTCGTGACTCTCCTGTTCGAACTCGTTCATCACAGAACAGAGCAAGGCGAGCATTTGAGCTTATAAAACTTAAACTTTGTTATTTATTTTATTAAATGAGCGATCGTTTCGCTTGATAAGAGCCTTATTCATCGTCTGGAATCGTTTAAAGCCCTTTGAACAGTTTGCACTGAAACTGTCTTTTGGACCTTGAACCGTTTGGTCCCCATTGAAGTCCATTATATGGAGAAAATCCTGGAATGTTTTCATCAAAATCCTTAATTTCTTTTTGAGTGAAGAAAGAAAGACATGGACATCTTGGATGACATGGGGGAGAGTAATAGGGCTGGGTGATATATCGCACGATATTGTTATGCGCATCTCGTCAGTAAAGCCGCCGGTTCCTTGATTAGTAGTAAATCTCCTTCACCTGCTTTCAGATGGACATTCAGTTGAGATTCACAGGCTGATTATTGATGTCTGTGTTTCTAAGTAAATGCATTTAAAAGTGATTTGATCAGAACAAACTTATTAAATCTTTTGCATTATAAGAAATGCTGTAGAAACACAGTGTTGCTAACAAGTTAAACCAGTTCATCTGAATGAGTTTCATTTTTCAGATCACAGCATGATTATGTCAAAACATAACCAACACTATCAGATCACAGGTTTTTTTTGTTCATTTGACTGTTATACATCAATAACAGCAGACAAACAACATTTAAAGTGAAAGTAGAAGTGTTAAGAACTAAACCAAACACCGATCTCCATAATGGTGGCTTACAATTTGTGATTTTCTCCTTCAGCGATTCTGCTTGTTAACATCAGGTGTCTTCAATAATGCTCAATCATCACTAAATTAATCACTTTATCATCACTCTTGAGTGTTAATTTAACACTCATATCTGCATCATATCTTCCATCTGAAAGCAGGTGAAGGTGATTTACTCACTGTAAAACCTGATGAGCTAGTTCAACTCAAACCGTTTGAGGAAACCGATTGCCTTAAATCATTTAAGTTTATTAACTCAAACAATTTAAGCATAAAAAATATTTGATTTGTTTCCAAGTAACTCAATAACTTAGTGTTAAGATAACTTGGGTAAATAAAGTTAATAGTACTAATTAGTTACACTGTTAGACCTTACCAGGTTTTTTACAGTAAAATACTGGCAAAACTGTTGCCAGTAATTTACTGTAAAAATGCACTAAAACTAATAAGTTGTATTTTTTAGTTAACTTGAATTTTAGTGCATTTTTACAGTAAATTACTGGCAACAGTTTTGCCAGTATTTTACTGTAAAAAACCTGCTAAGGTCTAACAGTGTACTATAACTTAAATCTATGTAGTATCACTGTAAACCCGAATAAGTGGGCAGAACTCAAATCATTTTTAATAATATAAACTTAGTTAGCTTTAAAAGCTAATCTGCTGACGTAGTAAATGCTAACACATTAGAAAAACCAGTATGTTATAAGCACTTACAAGCACAGAAGCACTTGCGTAATAATATAAAGGGATAATTTGCTCTCAAATCAAGCTGAATGCACCACTTGTCACCATGATGGTGACTATCCTAAAGCCAACATTAACCGAAATACTTCAAAACATTAATCACTACAAATTCTCACACTTAACATTAATCTTACACGTTATATTGCACTTAATTTTAGCATTTACACTCTCTTTCGAGTGCCATCGGCAAAGCATGCTGGGAAATAGTATCCCAGCCATTTCAGTTAAACTTAAGTTCGTCTAAATTAGAATAAATAATTTCATAAAACTCAAAACAATGAAACAGTTCAGTTTACTTAAAATATATCAGTTCTGTGAACTTGAAAGAAAAAGAAAGTGCTAAATACTCATCAAAATTAATTTGACTGAACTAATTCGTCGAATTTAAGTTTGTCCTACTCAAACCAATTCATTATTTTGACCGTTTGGGTTTACACTAATCAAGGAATTGCTTTATTTTTTTATATTGCTTTTTTCAAGCTATCTCAAATAACATTTATTTTTCTTAATTTTGTGATTTTCCTCATTTATGGTTGTGAAGGTGCCGTGCAGTTTCAGCACACTGACGAGAGCTGATGTTCCTCTGACACACTGCAGACACACCTCACACACTCCTGTGTAAGTGCATGAATGACGCTCTTTTCTTTAAAAGCAGATGTTTAGTCTGTCGTGTGTGTGTTGGCCTCGACCCAGACGCTTCACTCGGGAGATTACAGAGACCGAACTAATGAAAGGCCGTCGCTGGTCATTTCTTCAGGAGTGTGTGAGCTCCTGTGATCAGATACTGTGTGTGTGTTGTTCATGTTCTTCTGGAGGAGAGAGAGATCAGTGTTTTTCAGTCATGTCACAGTCTCTGTTTTGCATAAACTCTTAAAAGTTACTAATACATTTGTTTTTCTACAAAACTGCTCCTAACTTTTTAAAAACAGTTTCAATATAAGGTCAATCGGTGTGATTTTAATGGGAAAAGTAAAACACAGTCTTAAGTGGCTATGCCTGTTTTATTGAAAAAATGTTCAGTTTTCACTGTTTAATTGGAGTCAACAAGTTACTCAATTTGGGGTAAAATAATTTAAATGCCCTTTTAAATGCAATTGCAATTATTTTAAAATGCAATTAAAACAATAATCCAGTTTTATTGTGCTTGTTTGTAACGCTACATTCTAATGCTAAATGTTGGGTTGTTTTAACCCATGTTTTGGGTCAAATATGGACAAACCCTACCCAACCATGGGTTTAATAATATAATTTAAAAAATCAAACCAACAATTGGGTTTTAAGTACTAATTAAATGTCCATATCTGATCCAGACATGAGTTGAAACAACTCAGCATCTAAAAGAAATCGAAAAAATAAATGGATAGGAAATTTTATTATAATAAATATTACATTAAAATACATTTTTAGTTTTTTTTTTAATTTCAATTGAAACACTAATATATATGGTTATCTTAATTCACAAATATAGTGAATAAAATTTTCCTTAGATGTTTTTTTAATAACTAATTATAATTTTAATAATTTATGAATGTTTTTTACAATATATTAAATCCTCTTGTTTGTTGAACTGTACAATTTGGCAAAAGTTGTGAAATTATATATCAATATGGCAACAATGAAAATTTTTATGTTTATTACTAGGCTAAATATATAAATATATTTCTATTATTATTAATATTATTATTTATTTTTAATGATTTATTTTTGCTATTTTAACTGATATTTAAAATGATTTAATTATTTTTGCTATATAGAACATTTTCAGAAAATAAAATCACTTTAATTCAGTATAGAAATACAGAGCAGAAATCATGAATTAGGACAACCATGAAAATGTATATTTAGTATTATTATTCACAAATTAGAATTTTTTTTGTAACGTAAAAATGACTTTTTCTTTTTTTTTTTTTTGGGGGGGGGGGGGGTATTACAATTAATTTATTTTAGTTTTATTTCGATTAATTGTACATCCCTAGAATATATTCACTTGTTGGTAGCTGCTCTATTATTGTTCGTGAACATCCTATATCACGCAACATAAACATTTTAATTATCATGCAATTATAGTTTTCATTATTAATATCAATTAAAATGCATAAACCCCATCGGTGTTTATAAGAGCTGTTCAGTGTGTGCAAGTGATGAGTTTGAGGACGGGGAACATCCTAGCAAAACTAAACATGATTTGAATTATTATGCAATAGTAGTTTTAATTGTTTATGTCATTTAAAATTCACAAAAAAAAAATCTCACATTTGCATGCAGACACTTTTATCCAAAGCAACTTAGATTTCAAGAGTCCCGCAGCAGGTGCAGGGACTCGGATCGCCTGTCAGTGATGTCATGTGACAGCTGGCCCAGCAGCACACAGTTGTGATGACATCACTGCTCGGTCACTATGGTTACGCTGCATGATGAGGTGAAAACTGAGCCTCGGCTGGTTCCTGCGGTGTGGGAAAATCGCTCCTTTGCGGATGCGTTTGCCAGCTGAAATCTGATTCATCCAAATCTCATTCCTGAACGCTGACTGAACGCTGTAAATATGAATATACATAGATATTATTCATTACAGATCCACAGGAGACAATAGTGTCATTATTCAGCTCAATTCATTTGTCATATCAATAATATTACTGAATATTAACTGTCTTTTTAAACCCCAGTTGAGGGTCCATCCACCTATTTTTGTGAATTTTGGGATATTGCATAAAAAAAATAAAAATAAAATGTGCATAAAAAATTGAGGTGCATTATTATTTTTATCCGATAAGAAGACATGCACATAAACACATTCACAGAATAAATCCCTCAATAACCTCGCTGTGATTGGATAACTGGAGTAACCAGTGGACCAATGGCATCGCAGCGTCTCAAATGTTGGTTTGTTGGAACATTTTATAAATTTTTAGTTAGTTTGTCCAATCAGACTCTTATTCGTCGGCTGGGATCGTGTCGAGACCTTTGAAGCTGCACTGAAACTCACATCTGGACCGTCGACCCGTTTGAGTCACTATGGAGAAATATCCTGGAATGTTTTCCTCAAAAAACGTAATTTGTTTCCGACAGAAGAAAGAAACACTATCTTGGATGACGTGGGGGAGAGTAAATGATCAGGAAATTTGAACTGCTCCTTTAATGTAGTTGTTCACTGCTGCACTCACACAGAATGTGTGTGTTTGTGTTCATCTGCGTTTTATGAAGTGCCGCAGTTGGTGTTGATGTCCTGAACCACTGCTGTAATAAATGCAGTTGCCTGGCAACAAGAGCAAGCGCAATCGTGATGATCTATCTATCTATCTATCTATCTATCTATCTATCTATCTATCTATCTATCTATCTATCTATCTATCTATCTATCTATCTATCTATCTATCTATCTATCTATCTATCTATCTATCTATCTATCTATCTCTACACTGTAAAAAATAAACCGTAAATTTTACGGTAAAAAAACGACAGCTGTGGTTGCAAGAACTTTACCGTTAAAAATACGGTAGGAACGTTAATGGTTTTACAGACTTAACTTAAAATTTACAGTAATAAACCATATTTTATTTTCTGATAAAATGTTGATTTAACAACGTATTGATATCTGTTTTAGACCATTGTAATACACCGACAACCATCAATCATCACAGCAGCGATGAGAGTTACTTGAGCAATCACAGCTCATCACAAGTGAATACTTAATTAAAGAAGCTGCACAGTGTCATTCACACAAACATTAAACACCATCATGGTAACACACATGAAATTAAAAAATGCAATAAACATTAATTTAACAACATTATAGGCTAACTGATTAGAAAAAAACAATACAACTATGAGGAACTATAGTTATTTCAACAAAAATACATCAAATGTGAAGTGTCACACAGGGAATTGTGGGAATGTCAATTTACGGTTTTTCACTGTAAATTATTTGTTCTTTTTCACTTTCAAAAACTGTAAATTTAACGGTATTTACTGTAAAATTATATCACAGTTATTTACCGTAAAGTACGGAAACTTTCTGTTGACCAATTAACAGTTTTGCACTGTAGCATTTTTACAGTATTTTTTAAATTACTGTTAAAATCACGGATATTTTTTACTATCTATCTATCCATCTATCTATCGATCGATCGATCGATCCATCTATCTAGATTTGGTCATGTGACTCCCTGTCTGTCATGTGATCCTGCCATGTGTCTTGTCATTGGATATTTGTCTGTTCAGTGCTTACAGGTGTCCCTTGTCATTAGTGTGTGTATTTAAGCCCTCATGTTTGCCACGTGTCCTGGTCAAGTTTTGTTTCTGTGTAATCTCTGTCGGAAAGAGTCATGTTTTTTATAAAATTTTATTAAAATTTAATCTAAAAGATTATTTAATCTGCAAATTGTAATTTTACAGTCTTTTTACGATGTATAGAATGTTACCGTAGAGTAGATTTTTAAAAACCCTTTTATTTTGGATGCGATTAATCGCGATTAATCTTTGCACAGCCCTATTTAAAATATAAGTATATAATTAATTATATTATCAGTCAGTCTGTCCTGATGCTTTGATCCAGCCGGTGTTGTAGAACGAGTGCTCTCGTATATTAGACTTCATCTAAACCTTGTTCAGGTAATCATTTAAGTGAAATTACTGAACTTAAATATACAAGCTTGATAAAAATAATCATCCCAGAAGAAAAGTTCGAGGCGTTTGCATCTGAACTCTATATATATGTAGATGTATGTGTGTGTGTAGCAAAATAACTAAATGATTGATTTCTAATGTTACTCTGTTTGTTTGACTGAAAGCCGTGTGGATCTCAGGCCTTCAGAGGAACGTTTGGATCATTGGCAGTAATGAGTGAAGACTGTAATCATCATCATCACACCGGTCGGGTCCACACCAGTGAAGTGCTGGCGCTCACTGACAGACACACGCAATTACGCTTTATTTGGCTGTGGTGTGAGTTATTGACACCACTAATTAATTCTTTAAGTGTTTAAACACGGTTAAAGCGCTTTATATCAGCACAGGCGTTCATCACACACTGACTGCAGTGTCCGTTACAGAGAATACACACAAATGATGCTGCATATCTGATCATTTTAGGGGTTTAGCAGTTTTACTTTATATTTATAGACAAACACATTTTATTACTTTATTATTGCTATACTACTACTTGCATTACGTATAATACTAATTACAGTTTTTCTCACTCGCTTTGGTGCATTTCTCACATCACTATTTACATTTGCACAACAGTTAGTTCAACCTTCACAACTTTTTGTCATTTGTGCACATCATAGTTGCAGTTTCTCATTCCTTACAACAAATTGCAAATGCTTTTGGACATGCAACTCTCTGCTGTTTTATAGCATTATGATTTGCTTATGTCATATCAGTCCAAATGAACTATACTTGTGAATGCTGAATAGTCATTCCATATAAAACTAATAGTCCTCATTTCATTGCTTGAGTCATCACATGCAAAAATGTTGAACTAGTTGTCAAAATCCGTCAAGCAAATTTTACATTTTTTTTAATCTTTTTAAAAAAAAACATTTTTATCCTAAATTGAACAATTTCTGGCAGGTGAACCTCAGCTTTCACCGATGAGAAGAGATGTGCATGAATGATTTACAGTATATGCATGTTGTATGTTCAGTTCCAACATGTACTGTGATATTGTTTCCAGTTGTGCACCGATCTGCACTGATAAAAATGATACTAAATACTACAGAAAAAAACAATGTAATTTACATGAAAACGTTAGTTCAGGCAAGAATTTTAAAAAAAGAAGTAAATTCTATAGTAGAACTCAATTCAATTGTGTAAAAATGAAAGCGTAAATATCAACATTATAAAATTAAGTAAAAATTACTCAACTTTTCTGATACTGGTGTTCCCATCATGCACTGGGCCATGAATAATTAATGAGGTTGATTTTTCACCGTTTTCCAGCTGTATTTACACTATTTTCTCATTACGTTTGTTGTTAGGATTAGTAATTTCCCATTTTGTGACATTTGGAGTTCATTTTCTTCTTAAAATGACACATTCAAACACAAAAATGGTCATTGTGTATTGTCTACCAAGTATTGAGGTCTGCGTTCACACATGCTACGGTATATCGATACTAGTGAAGAAGTGATGAGACACACAAAGTATTGATTAATTAAACAGTGTGGTCTAATTCAATTTTATAAAGTTTGAGTGAAAAGTTATACTAAGAAAAATTCAATTAAATAGAATAGATATCACTTACAGTAATCTTTAATTAGCTAAATAAAAGTTACTTAATTTCTTATGTTACCTTCACTTAACTTCGTAAAGTATAGTTTACTTAAGTATATGTGTGAAATTTACTCAAAAAATATCAGTGCAAAAACTTAAATTACACTTTCAATTTTGTAAATTTTACTTACATTGTACCCAAACGGAGTTTGTGTTTGTTGTAAATAAGGGTGTATTTTTTCTTTTGCACAATGCTCTGAACAAATTAGAATTGCAAAGACTACGCAGTAAAAATGTGAAACATACATATTCAGTGTCTTGTACTCAATTACTGTACCTCACTAAATACAGTAATGTGAAACATTACTGTAGTTTTCAAATGGCTGTGCAAATAGTTTATCGGACTGTCTTGAGCATTTTCAGGCAGTGTCACCAAGATTTTTTTTTGCATTTGTCAAACACAGAGTAAACTGTCATAATGAATTGTCATAATCTTGTTCATAAACACTGGTGTAGGACTTTTCATCTTGACGACACTGACACTTTCAATGACATGAACAGGGGCGCAACTACCCAGTTTCAGAGGGGTATGCAGCAACAATTTTAGCGCCCCCCCCCCCCCCAAAAAAAAATAAAAATAAATAAATAAATAAAATAAATGTAATGTAAGTGCTGTGTAATAAGTGAGTAGGAAGAAATGAGAGCTAACAGAAAAAAATAAGTGCAAAATTGTCGTTTATTAACACAATTATACTATAGCTACTCCACCTTGATAACCCCACCTAAGAAAACTATAAGCTCCATTGGAACAGCAATACCAGTGTTTCTCACAGGATTTTAGGTAAAACTGTGGTAGGTGGACCTCTGTTTCTCTAGGGGGGTTCGGGGGCATGCTCCCCCGTAAGAAAATTTTGTGTTCTGTAATGTTAAATTCAGCAGTCTGGTGCACTTTAAGAGTTCAAAATTAAAAGCTCCAACCCATATTCAGGGTGCAAATTAAACAGAGAAAAATTTGATCCTCTTTTAGTTAGTGTCTGTCTAAATTACACTACTACATAATACTAGTTATAATATTAATCCCATGATAGTAATTGCCATAAAGGCTATTGAAAAACAAATGCACAGAAAAATAAAGGAAACTTTCATAATTAGTTTTGCACTAATTTCTATACTTGAAAGATACTTGCGCATAATGACATATTTCATGGGCCAGTGTGTCAGAAAAAAAAAAAACTAAAGCTGATTTTTTTTGACCAATGCATTACACCAGCACAGCGCCGCCAATTAAGCAAAAAACAAAACAAAAAAAACAACAAACAAACAAATGGGCCGCCGATGTATGAGTTTTGTGGGCCGTTAAGACAAATAAATTAAAAAAGGATGAAATGTATTGTCTGAAAAGCACGTCGGCCCAGCGGGAATCTCCCGGTAGTCCCGATGGCCACCGAGATATAGCCATGCCTGGATGTCACATTTTAAATCCTACCTGTTGGCTTTCAGCAATGCATGCACTTATTTAGCTGCTGTCACATCAATTGACATGCCATCTCCTTTTCTCTCTTTCTTTTTCTATTTTGAGCACCACAGCATTTTGTTTTATCCATCTTTTTCGACGACAACTAACTACTCGTACCTACTCGCTCAGCGCTCACGGCGCCCCCGCCCGCTCGCGATATTACCCGCCCCTTTCTCCATGAGGGCGCCTACTCTAGCCTGGCTGTTAGTCCTAAAATTTTATATAACATTGAAGGAATGCAGAAATGATTTAGAAACGCACAACGGCAGCTACATATAGAAATAGCTGCCGTTATAGCCTATATATAATTTTTTTTTTTTTTTTTTTTTTTTTACCATCGCTTTGGCGCCCCCCATTGTGCTGCGCCCCTATGCGCCGCATATAGCGCATACCCACTTTTTGCGCCACTGGACATGAATACTTGCGTTTGAGGAGTGAGTTATCCGTTTTGAGCAAGTGACACACTTTTGCAGGTTATCAACTAAGTTTTGCAGTTTGTACTAACTGTTTTGAGAACTGCATTTGTTGAGCAAATGTAAATAGTAATGTGAGAAATGCACCAAAGCGACGGAGAAAAACTGTAAATAATTTCCAGCAAATTCATTTTTATTAATTTTCAGCAAAACAAATTATTATTATTTTTTATTATTGCTTTTCATTTTGTGTGAGCTATTCCTTTAGTGTTTCTTTGATGTTTTTCCAGGCCTGTGCGCCGACTGCAGCTTGAGTGGTTTTACTGGTTCAGGAAAGACGGATAGTTCAGCGCTGGATTCATTTACTGTCACAGTGGCAATAAAAACCGTCACGGTCAAATCAATAACCGGTCGAAGCTTTTCCTTTCGAAAGTCTCCTGAAGAAACATTTATTCAGTCCATAAACGACTGATCACTTGTTCATCTAATGCACGCTCTTCGCTGACTCCAGGTTGTGTTTCACGCATCAGTCCTGCAGGTGTGTGTCTTTAAAACACTCCTTTAAACTCATAATGACTTTATTATCGCAGGCCCTTCACGTCCTTTTATAACTCGGAACAGTTATACGGCTGATCAGAGTTATTATAAGGCTTCGTCCGCGTTAATCCGGATCCATTTGAAAACAGCGATTTCATTTCAATACACTCTCCTTTCACAGACGTTTTCCAGAACGTCACTGAGATGACACAGAGATATCATAAAGCTTCTATGAATATGTTTATCAAATGATCGACTTAATTTCTATTTCATGTTTTTGTTTGGTCTAAAATACAATTATGTAATATGAATATTATGCAAAGTAACATTTATGGTTAACAATATAATCAAAAGTGCCTTTCAAGACGCTCAAGGACACCTTACAAATAATAAAATTCACAAGCTTTATATTAAGCTATATTAAATAGAATATTTAAAAAAAGGTTTTATTTGACATAACTATTATGTATGTCTTGAGGCAATATATTTAAGCTTTTAGATTATGAAGAGCTTTACAAGTGAAAAGAAAGATCTGGTTAAACTGAACGCGGTATTACTGTAACTGGAAGCCAATGGGAGTTAGTTGTCTAAGAACTGGAGATTTGCTCAATCGAAGGAGGAATAATGAATTCAGGACCATTTGAGGATCATGAAGAAGCTGAGAAGAGCTTTACAATAATCAATACGAGATGCAACTAATGCATGTTCAAGGACGACAGTAATATTAGCTGATAGAGATGACCAGAGACCATTAATATTTATATATTGCAGATAATTATACAGTATGCTGACCATGTAATGTTATATGCAATGTTATTTAAACGAGCCAGAGACTAATTCATACGACCTCACTCATACGAATTCATACGATTTGTCTAAACCCACGTGACGGTTATGTTTAGGGGCGGGGTCAGGGGTTGGTCATTCGTAAGAATTCATACGAATTGGCTAATTCGTAAAATATGCACTCTAAAAAATGCTGGGTTGTTTCAACCCAATTTTGGGTAAAATATGGACATACCCAGCCATTGGGTTAATTTTTTTAATTACATTTTTAACCCAACGTTTGGGTTTGTCCATATTTTACCCAAAATTGGGTTGAAACAACCCAGCATTTTTTAGAGTGTGTACGATTTAGCAAAATCATACTAATTCGTACAAGTGAGGTCGTACGAATTGTTACGAATTAGCCACCTCGTAAAATTCGTACGAATTCCCGTGAGATCGAGTTGGTAGTGCTGAATGAGGCTTTGAAGACTGATGGGTGTCATCAGCAGAAAAATAAACATTTATACTGGATTTAGAGGAAATGTGACCTAAAGGCAAAAGGGCCCAAGACTGAGCCCTGATGCACCTCACTAATAATTTGAGATTTGTGTGATCTGAAACTTTTATTTTGAAGGGTGTCCTGATAAATAGGATCTAAACCATGGGAATACCAGTGATTTCAATAGAATCCAATAAATTATGTCAAAATCTGTGCTTAAAGTCCCCCTTTAAGACACACCGTGTGTAAATTCATAAGTCGACATGCATTGCTGAGTATTTTCAGTGAACCAAAGACATTGCTGGTGTTTCTGACGTCACAAACCACCTTGTAACCAATCAGATCAACGTGTGATCGTCAACCAGTGGATCTCTGAGTGAGTGAGTGAGTGGAGGCGGGGCTCATTTGCATATTCATAGATCCAGGAATACTAAATGAGGCATGGGTGTCGAGTTACATTTAAGGCGAGACTTTTTATGATCAAATATGTATTTTCGAGTTTTAAGGGATACAATTATTGACTAAATAAATGAAGAAGAATGAGTATTGATAAAAGTCCAAAATCGGCAGGCATCCACAAATCATTCGTAGCTTTAATAAGTGCAGTCTCTGTGCTGTGAAATGGTTATTACAAACACAATATGCATCACATGACTAAACTTGCATCATCTCTTTTTTTTCACGGTCCGCACCTCAAAGCGCAAACAGCATTTTAGTTTATCTGTTCCTTTTATTAGTTCAAATAAAAAATAATTTTTAATCTGTATATAGGATTTTTTATTTTTTATTTTTTTTTAGTTTGAGTTATTTCAGTACTTCCAATTAAACTAAATTAAGCAATGTTTCCTTGACAAATAGCTATTTGTTTGTTGTTGTTTTTTTAACTTTGATTAACATTTATTTTATTTCCACTAATGAAAATGGAGTGACACTTTACTTTAGGGTCCAATTCTCACTATTTACTATTAGTTGTTGTAAAACACATATTAATGCCTTATTCTGCACGATCATATTCTACATCCCTTAATCACACAATATCCAAACTCAAAAATGACCTTACTTAGTATTAATAAGCAGAAATTAGGAGTTAATTGAGGCAAAAGTCGTAGTTAATAGTGAGAATTGGACCCTAAACTAAAGTGTGATGGGAAATGTTTGTTTTATAGATTTAGTTAACGATAATAATCCTGTTTAAACATGGATAAACAAAATCTGTATAAAGTATAAATCTATCTGTGTCACATGACTAAACGTGTCCTCATTTTGGATTATCTCAGTTTAAAACAATGCGAAAACGTGCTCATGTTTACGGAAGGCCAGATATAGAGATTTAGCCTGACGAAACCCATGAAAGAGTGTGTGTGATGCTGAAGGATCAGTTTTCAGTGGGACTTGTGTTGTCTGAACTGCTGTTGGTCCTTCAGGTGTCCGGTCAGGGCAGATCTGGGTCCATCTGTTCCTCCAATCTGGAGGTGTCCAGTGATAGTGTCTCGCCCCGTCCCGTTGTGCCATCTGGAGCGAGAGATCCTCAGGGAAACCCAAACCTGGCTGTGTGTGTGTGTGTGTGTGTGTGTGTGTGTGTGTGTGTGTGTCCAGATGGCGGCTACATCATGATCTGAAGCGTCTCCGATGTAACGCGGCTACAGAGAGAACGCATCGGTCATTGTGTGGATCTTCACTCTGGGATGATGATGATGATGACGCTTTATAGATACAGATTTGTTTCTAAGCAGATTCACAGTAATAAACAGGCAAATAACAGAATGAAATATGAGTCAAATTCTGCTGTAAATAGTCTCATTATTCAGCTCATTAACTGTAAAGTTCATCAATTATGAAACAAGTTTGTTGTTGTTGTTTATTGTTTATAATAAGCAGCTCTACAGGAGATGTAGTTATTGAGCTGAACTGTGTAGAGCTGCTTTACTGCTGAATCTGAGTTTTTCACAAGTGTTATGATTTTGTGAAATTGTAGTATTGAGATCCTATTAATATTTTGAATTAGCTTGTATAATTTGTACATTTTCCATAGTGTTTTCGTCTTTTTTTTTTATTTATCACTCTAAATGATTATTTATTATTTATTTGCTAAATGAAAAGGAATTTAATTTATATTTTATTTCATTATTTTTTATTATTTTATTTCCATTAACAGAAATAGTTTTTTTTCTTTTTTCTTTTCTTTCTGGTTTTAGTTTGAGATAATGATAATCACCCTGTTTCATAATTGATAAATTTTAAAGTTTTAACAGTGATATACTTTGAAGCTGCTTTGAAACTTTGTATAAAGCGCTATATATATAGTAGGGCTGTCAAATGATTAATCGTGATTAATTGCATCCAAAATAAAAGTTTGTGTTTACATAATATATGTGGGTGCACTGTGTATAATTATTATATATATATATATATATATATATATATATATATATATATAATACACACATGCATGTATATTTAAGAAAAATATTGATATTTATATATAAAATAAATTTTTATACATGTATATACATGAAAATATTTCTTAAATATACAAGCATGTGTGTGTATTCATGTATTTAAAACACAGTGCACCCACATATATTATGTAAACACAAACTTTTATTTTGGATGCGATTAATCGTTTGACAGCCCTAATATATATATAATTAACTATGACTTATTAAATATTTGGCCTAAGTTGATGGGTTTTTTTGATAAGCGTTTACCATATTTACTGTTTAAATGTGTATACCGGTGACTCAACCATCTGCGTTTCTCCCAGCGTGTGTATTAATGAGTGTTTTGTCGGTGTGTATGAATGCAGGAGTGATTCGTCTGAAGGCTTTTGTTCAGAGCAGGATCTGTAAGAGACGCCAGACAAAAGCTGATCTGCAGATTACCTGCTCACTTCTCCTGCTCATAATGAAATCTGTGCTGATGCTCGTTTCCCAGCATTCACTCTGTCTGACGGGAGTTCAGGCGTCAGGTTCTCCCTCTGAGGAAGAGGATCTCCATAAAATCAAAACACACTTGTTTTTTTAATTCATTATAGGTCTCTTCTGCTCACCAAGGCTGCATTTATTTGATCAATAATACAGAAAATATAGTCAAATTGTGAAATATTTTTACAATTTAAAACGGCTGTTTTCTATGTGAATATATAGTAAAGTGTAATTTATTCCTGTGATTTTCAGCATCATTACTCCAGTCTTCAGTGTCACATGACCCTTCAGAAATCACTCTAATATGAGGATCTGATGATCAAGACACATTTATGATTATAATATCAATATTGAAAACGGTTGTGCTGCTTATATTGGTGGAAAGCAGTGCTGGAGTTGTTGATCTGGTGTGTATTACTGTATCTGTGTCATAACACAATGGATCTGAATTAGGCCTTATGATTGAGACTGTGCAAAACTGTCTGATTGGGTATTGTCAGACATTTTTCTGAATGAATTTTGGGGAAAATCATTGTAATATTTATTTAACAGAGCAGAAAGTGCTGCACATTTATTGGTTGTTAAAGGGATAGTTCACTTTTAATTAATTTTTGGTATGTTTTATCTTTCCTCAAGGGCAGCCAAGATGTAGGTGTCTTTGTTTCCGCAGTAGTTTCAATTTTGACATTTTTAGGCCAAACCATTCATCTCCGCCAGTCATATAATCACTGTAAAAAATAAACCGTAAATTTTACGGTAAAAAACCGGCAGCTGTGGTTGCCAGAACTTTACCGTTAAAAATACGGTAGGAACGTTAATGGTTTTACAGACTTAACTTAAAATTTACAGTAATAAACCGTATTTTATTTTCTGATAAAATGTTGATTTACCAACTTATTGACGTATTGATATCTGTTTTAGACCATTGTAATACACCGACAACCATCAATCATCACAGCAGTGATTAGAGTTACTTGAGCAATCACAGCTCATCATAAGGGAATACTTATAAAGCAATACTTATATAAAGAAGCTGCACAGTGTCATTCACACAAACATTAAAAACACATTCATGGTAACACATGAAATTAAAAAAATTACATTAATATTAATTTAACAACTTTAAATGCAACATAAAACCCTAATGTACATAACTGATTAGAAAAAAACAATAAAACTATGAGGAACTATAGTTATTTCAACAAAAACACATAAAATGTGAAGTGTCACACAGGGAATTTTGGGAATGTCAATTTACGTTTTTTCACTGTAAATTATATGATGATTTGTTCTTTTTCACTTTCAAAAACTGTAAATGTATATATTTATATCACAGTTATTTACTGTGTATAGTACGGAAACGTTCTGTTAACCAAGTTTTGCACTGTAGCATTTTTACAGTATTTTACCGTTAAAATCACGGTTATTTTTTTACAGTGTATGGTCACCACCTCAAAGAGCATGCACGGAGAAGTCAAAATTAAACATGATTTAATGACTCGTAAATGTAAGTACACATTGATGGCCTAAGACAGACACAAAGTTATGTACAAACGTTGTTTCAGTAACATTAATATGTTTGTTTGAAGTTATCTAGTCTATAATAATGTTCTCAAAAGAGTTAATATCGTTATGTAAAATATAAAATGTCTCATTTGTCTAACAATTTTTTAAATGTTGCTTGTTTTGGAATGTTCAGAGAACATTCAAAAGTAATAGAATGTAAAAATAGAATGTTCGCGTGACCAGTAAAAAATATTTAAATTCGAACATTTTGAAGCTCAGGAGAAAATTCCGAAATTACATTTTATAACTTAATGGGAATGTTAGCAAATTGTATAATATGTACGACCAGAACGGCCTGGCAAAGTCATGAACACGTTCATTAATAGAATGTTTGTTTGAAGTTGTCTTGTCTGTAATAATGTTCTCAACTTTAGCACAAAAACATTTATAATTTATTCATGAAAATGAATGGATTGGTCGCCTAACATTTTTTTTTTTTTTTTTTTTTTTTTCCGGAATGTTCAGAGTGCATTGAAAAGTTCTACGTTTTATTATGTGCAAATGTTAGCAAAATGTTCTTAGATCATATTTTATCTGTGAGTTGAAATGACAAATGTGTGTGTAGACAGTGTGTGTGTAATAATGTCCCAACACTTTTCTGAAATCAGTGTCTGGGAGAAGCGATGTTGAAGCTGAGACCGTCATAAAGCGTGTTGTTTCTCCTCAGAGAACCGTAAAGATGTGTGAAAGGTGTCGATTGTGGCAGAAGGAATGTTTGACTCGACCCGTTTGCCCCAGTGCATTGTGGGTGTCTCTGAGTGGGAGGAATGAGGGCGATCGGGACGCTTTGTGTTTGTGCTCATGCTTTCACACATCTCTCTTCTAGGGCACGGATGAGATATATATAACCGCGCTCTTTCAGGGACGGCATTTACCGCATGGACGAAGAACATCATGTTTAAAATGCATATTTACTGTTCAGTTTGTCCTCTTATTTTATCTATGGAATAAAATATCTTTGAAACTGAAAAAGAATGAAAGCGCATTTGTAGATCAGTAAACGAAATATGAGGAATAGTTAGCAAAACATGTAGTGTATTAAAAACAAAGTAAAAAAAATGCTTGCGGTTCATTCTTTTTCAGTTTCAAAGATATTTTATTCAGTTTCAATTTATATTTTCATTAGTTTCTTGAAAAGTTACGTTCATTTTTATTGGCTCAAAATTTATTCCATAATAATCTCCCTCAGGTTGTTCTAATCTAATCTGAATGAGTTTATTTCTTCAATTGAACATAAATGAAGATATTTTGAAGAATGTTGGCAATCAGACAGTCGATGGATCCCATTGACTTCCATAGTATTGAAAAAAAATTAAATATAGTAACTGACATTCTTCTAAATATCTTCGTTTGTGTTCAGCAGAATAAAGAAACTCATAGAGTTCACATATAAGTTCACTTCAGAATTATAATTTACTCAACACCACGTCATCCAAGATATTCATGTCTGTCTTTCTGTCTTCAGTCCATATATAGTGACTTCAATGGGGTCCAACGGGTCGAAGGTCCAGATCTATAGTTCGAACACTGAGTATATGAGTGTGTATTTTGTGGTAAATGTCGCTGGTTTGTCTAGATCAGACTCTTATTCCTCGGCTGGATCGTGTCGAGACTTTGAAACTTACATCTGGACCTTCGACCCGTTGGACCCCATTAAAGTCACTATATGGACTCACTCAAAAACCTGAAGAAAGAAAGACATGAACATCTTGGGTGACTTTAGGTAATATTAGTTCTGAAGTGAACTAATCCTGTAACACAGCTGGATCGGCTCACAATAGGAACAAGAAGAACGTCAGAGTCAAACATGAAAATACTGCATTAAACTCAACCTCTAATGCATTCAGCCGAGGACTCATTAACCTCTGGAGGACCGAGAGCTTATGTAACAGTTATGAATACTAATAACTGAAGTCTAACTGTGGGAAAGTTCAGCTCAGTATCCGACTCTCGATGCGTTTTAATATTTGATCGGCCGCAGGTGCACAGATGAGCGACTGAATGATCAACATTTAACAGGAAATATGTTGTGCCCCACATTTATTCACTTTAAATATACGTAGAGTTATTTGTGCAGAATGTTTGATTATGCTTTATCTATAGCTGTAATGTTCTCGTTGAGTTTTCGCCGAGATTCGCGTTTTTGCTTCCGGGGGGCGCTTCCGGGGACTCTATCTCGGGCCCCCGGGGGCCCACGAGGTTTGGGTCTGTCTCTATCGAAAGGTCTCGGCCCGTTCTCCACTCTACAAAAATTTGGCGTCGATAGGTTGAGTTTTCGCCGAGATACGTTGAGTTTTCGCCGAGATATTTGCGTTTTAAGCTTCCGGGGGGCGCTTCCGGGGGCTGTATCTCGGGTCCCCGGGGGCCCACGAGGCTGGTGGCGGCCTCTTTCGAAAGGTCTCGGCCCGTTCTCCACTCGATAAAAATTTGGCGTCGATGCGTTGAGTTTTCTCCGAGATACGTTGAGTTTTCGCCGAGATATTTGCGTTTTAAGCTTCCGGAGGGTGCTTCCGGGGACTGTATCTTGGGCCCCCGGGGGCCCACAAGGCTGGGAGTGGTTTTTTTTAAAGGTCTCGGCCCGTTCTCCACTCGATAAAAATTTGGCGTCGATAGGTTGAGTTTTCGCCGAGATACGTTGAGTTTTCGCCGAGATATTTGCGTTTTTCGCTTCCGGGGGGCGCTTCCGGGTGCTGTATCTCGGGCCCCCGGGGGCCCACGAGGCTGGTGGCGGCCTCTTTCGAAAGGTCTCGGCCCGTTCTCCACTCTACAAAAATTTGGCGTCGATAGGTTGAGTTTTCGCCGAGATACGTTGAGTTTTCGCCGAGATATTTGCGTTTTAAGCTTCCGGGGGCGCTTCCGGGGGCTGTATCTCGGGTCCCCGGGGGCCCACGAGGCTGGTGGCGGCCTCTTTCGAAAGGTCTCGGCCCGTTCTCCACTCGATAAAAATTTGGCGTCGATGCGTTGAGTTTTCTCCGAGATACGTTGAGTTTTCGCCGAGATATTTGCGTTTTAAGCTTCCGGAGGGTGCTTCCGGGGACTGTATCTTGGGCCCCCGGGGGCCCACAAAGCTGGGAGTGTTTTTTTTTAAAGGTCTCGGCCCGTTCTCCACTCGATAAAAATTTGGCGTCGATGCGTTGAGTTTTTGCCGAGATACGTTGAGTTTTCGCTGAGAGATTTGCATTTTTCGCTTCCGGGGGGCGCTTCCGGGGTTTGTATCTCGGGCCCCCGGGGGCCCACGAGGCTGGGGCCGGTCTCTTTCGAAAGCTCTCTGCCCTTTTTCCACTCAATAGTTTGAGTTTTCACCGAGATACGTTGAGTTTTTGCCGAGATATTTGCGTTTTAAGCTTCCGGGGGCTGTATCTCGGGCCCCCGGGGGCCCACGAGGCTGGGGACGGTCTCTTTCGAAAGGTCTCGGCCCGTTCTCCACTCAATAAAAATTTGAGTTTTCGCAGAGAATAATTAACCATGGAACACTTTATTGATCCTTAAGATGAAAAAATGTGGGTTTTTTTGATGAAAAATCAGGCTTTTTGTATATTATGGCAGGATATAGTTAGAATATGCAGGAAAAAACTTTATTCAGAGGCCAAACTGAGGAAAATATATATAATTTCTGGCAGATGCTGATATTTATATGGACAAAAAGTAAGATGAAATGTAAAACAATGAGATATTTAGAAGATACATAAAATGCATATAAACATCTGCCAATAATATGTTTTTATTTATTTTTAATTCTAAGTTTTATGATATGTAGTTTTATGAAAACATATAATGCAATACAATGATGATTGAGATATGAACAAATCAACCTTCCTCAAAAGCCTGAATGTCATATTTGATACTCGTGATTTTTATAATAAATGTATCTAGATAATTACGTAAACCATCATTTGCTTCAGCCCAGTTGAAATATTATGAACAATATCAAAGTTATTCTTAATCAGTGCAGATTTGACAGCAAAAACTCGAAAAAATCTAAACTATCAATCAGACGACAGAACGACTGTACTAGACTGTGTTAATTATGGAGTTAATTCTGTTAAAGATTGTGATTCCCCCCCCCATTCCTGGTGAAGCAGGAATCACATACAATATACAAATATGAGTCTTTTAATAATATAAAAATGTCTCATGCACGATGTAATATAGAATAGATCTTCATACATCACATTATCATCTCATTAGACTCGTTAAACTCAGCGGGAGTCTATAACACCAGATCCGTCTCCAACCGCTGCATGACCTTATCACGTCCTCAGGATCAACCGCTTATTAATCACCTAATGAAGTGTGTGTGTGCGCGTCAGCCGCGAGTGTGTGCGCCAGAGAAAATAATATCCTCATTTATGGCCAAGAAAAAGTTCAGATGCTCTTAAAGTGAATTATATGATCGAGATTTCCAAATAATTGGGTTCTCTAGAAATCAATATCAGGGCTCCAGACTAACTTTTTTTACTAGGAGCGCTGTTGCCCCTGACTGAAAATTTTAGGAGCGCAAGCAGAAAATTTAGGGGCACACCTTAAATCAGCTTGCAATGCAATTATTCAAATTTCCCCCAAAATAACTGTAATACTGACAAATTCTTTAATAATAAATAGACTTGACATTATGATATGCTGTTTTATTTTAAGTTCACAGGGTTCCAGACTGAAAGTTGAGGGCAGCATCACCTCAAATGAGAACTCACAGCGAGTTCTACAAAAAAATAAAATAAAATAAAAATGTGGTAGCACGGAGGCTGACAATAAATCACTAAGCTTAATTTAGGGTGTAGATGAAAGTAGATGAAATTAACTTTAGTTACTATCATTTATAATGTCTTAATATTAATTAATAAAAGTAGTGAAATATGTATATGGATTATGGAGTGAAAATAGCCAATAAACATCCTGTTTACAATGGTAGCCTATTATTATTTTTTGTGTTTAAATAAGAGTTTTCCAACATCTTAATTTTTCGTTTTAGGACAATATTTAAAGGATGAACAAAAAATGTGTTGGTAATCACATAAAAAATACAAATATGATATTATTGAAGTGCTGGGAAAAGATGTGTAGTAGGCTACTTGTAAGCATTTGATAATTTCTTACACATTATCATATTTATGGTTAGAATTAACTTACTACATTAGCCTAAATGCATGGTTCTGATAGGCTGATTTGTGGACTGAAAGCCTAACGTCAAGTGTTTCTCCTGGTTTCCACGTCAGCGCTGTTTGATTTGATATGGTTTATAACAGAACTCTGCGCCGAATCGGAGTGTTTCTCACTGGATCTCGTGGTGTTGATGTTATTAATTCTGAGGCGAATTCAATGGATTTCTTTACTGGATCTAGTAACAGTGTTGCGTGAGCAAGATCGACCCGCGACTGGCAAGTTCGGGGCTTTATTTTGTCAATGGTTCGGATCGCTGCTGCTGCTCCACAGTCCTAATCATAGCTATGAGTGGCGTATTTTCATTCCACTTTCATTTTGTTTGCATTCGCTGCTAGGTAACGACTAACGAGTCGATAGATCGCTGATTGCTCAGACGCACATCAGGTTGTAATATTTGTCTCCGTCTCCTTCCCACAGACGTTTACGCGCGCTATTCTTGTCACGGATTCATTGACGCCCCCCTTCCACGCTTTACCATGCGTTTAACGTGTGGCAAATTTACTGGTCGCACATGTGCAACTGGATGTAAAATTCAGTCGCACACTCTCAAATTTTGGTCGCAAAATGCGACTGGTCGCACATGTGCGACTGGATGTAAAATTCAGTCGCACACTCTCAAATTTTGGTCGCAAAATGCGACCATTTGGTCGCAGTCTGGAGCCCTGAATATTGATAAAAGTTTAAAGGTGTGGTTTATTGCCTTTTTTTCTTAGCATGATTGTGTTTATGATGTGCAATATAGCATTGTATTTGTGGTTTTTCTTTTTTAAAGTCTTATTTTTCATAAATTTCACCTTTATTGTATATAAGCCGCTTTCTCCTCTGTCCTCTGAACGACTTCCTGAGTCTATGAAACCACTCCTTCAGAAACAGGCAGTGGGCTCTGATTGGTTAGTTTGGGCCGGTGTTGTGATTGGCTAAACTGTAGTGGAATTTTGTCCGGATACTTTACGCCCGTTACTGTTAATATCACAGTTTAATCATGCTGATTTTTTGTGTGATATTGATTAAGTGCATAAGATGATATAAATATCGACATTTTCTAACCCCCATATCTTGAACGTTGTGATCATTCACATGCATTCAAGAATACATTTTAGGGTCTTGATGTTTGTCAATAATATGAAATATTGAATCTGGAAAGGACAAAACAAATGATACTGAAAGAACCCAAAAGCTCCCATGAACCTTTTCCTGGTTAAAGAACCCTAAAGTGTTCTTATTATTGAACCCTTAAAAATGCTTTTAGGGGTTCCAAATACGTAGCGCTGATAGAACCTTTTAATGTTCTATATTGAACCCTTTCTTCTAATGTAGGGAACATTCTTAGAAAGTTTCGAACAATCGTTCTTCCAGGAATAATAATAAAACATTTGTTCAAAGTTATCTGGTCTTTAATAATGTTCTAAAAACATTTGAACATCGCTCATGGAACTTTTTTTTTAACCTGAAACATTTTTGTTTTTAAATGTTACTACTTGTTTCGGAATGTTCAGAACATTCAAAAGTAACATTCTCATAATGTTTGCAAAATTCTAAAATGGAATGTTTGCTTAAAGGTGCCATATAACATCATAAATCAAATCCTACTCCATATTCCATAACAGATGGGGGCAGTATACCTCCAAAAAATGACTTGTGCCTCCTACCATCGCGCATGTTACTCAAATCATTTGACGTGATAGTAAAAGGTTGGAAGACCGCAGTTTCACGTGGAACATTTGGAGATTTTTAGAGATCAGAGACTCAATGAACTAAACACTAGAGTGAACTAAACTAAACACTATGAATCTCAACACTAAATGATGAAGACCGCCTCATAGATCTCAAAAACAAGCTGGTGCATTTCGACGGCATGGGAAAATAAAAGCTTGGGCAATTATTTGAAGTTTATGGTATTCGTTTTGTTCATATTACACTTTTATTGTTAGTGAATTAATTTGACAGACAGCATTCGCTGATGTTGATCAAGCTAGCGCCGTGAATTCACCGTGAGACACACGCAATTGACACTTAGCAAGCAGGTTAGTTAAGCTCTCAGATTCTGTCAATTATATTACGCAATTCAAAGAATAAATACCGTTTTGGCGCTTGTACATGTTACACTACAGATCCCTAGCGCACGTGAACCGATCATCTCTAGCTAATGGAAAAGAACACGAACACTGTTGAAAGATACAGTATGCTACAACTTACCAAAATGTATTCCTCATGCATAATGTCGACCAATCATTTTTTGAACTCTTCCCTGAACTGAAATGTAGTAATTGGCTGTATTTCCACACGACTGACATCAGGTTCAAGTACACACAAGCCGGCCGGCGCGAGCGCGACTCACTCGTCTATTGCAGTTTGGCTGGTGCTAACGTTGCCCGTCCGCATACCGCCTCCCATGGCCGGAACTGGTATTACGATACCTGCCGGGCCGGGGCTAGTAATTTAGCATGCTAATTCAGGTTAATATCTCGGCAGCACTATAACTTGTCAGTTTTTTAATGACATCTTTGCACTTATTTCTTCTCATTCTTTTGATGCGTGTAGCTCATTTTTCGTATATTGTTACCTCAATTATTACATATGCCACCTTTAAAGTTCACAGAACAACATTTTTGAATATTTTAAACATTCCGAAATAGCACTTTTATACGTTCTTGGAACATATTTTTGACAGGTCATTTCTTAAAGCAGGTCTGAACTCGTGTGACACACGAGGAACGGGCGGCAGTGCTTCACCTGTAACGTGTGTGTGTGTGTGTGAGACGAGACGCTACACGTTTGAGGAGATCTTCCCGCCTCAGTGATCAAAGGAAAGAAGCACGAACAAAAACTGTTTACAATCTCACTGTATCCAGTGAACAGGAGAATTCAGGGTTAATTCAGTCTGACTGAAACTAAAGTCCACATCAACGCTTCACATTTACAGATATTGAGTCGCTGCAGGTTGCAAATGTTGAAATAATTGTTTTTATTCCTAACAAGGGTATTCCTGACCAGTCTGTGAACTGATTCGTCATCATTGTCCGGTTATCATTTCAGAATAAATAGTTTTGTCCTTTTAAAGTGTGACTCGCTCCATATGACATTTATCAAAATGTGTGATTTATAGTCGAGTCAAAATTTATAATCAATTTGAAGAGTTTGCTAAATTAATAAGTGTTTTAAAAGTCATTCTAACTGTGATTAAATCAGTGAGGGCGGAGCAACCTGTCAATCACATGAGATCCACCAATAGCAAACCACGACCGTCCACGTGTGTTCTTATTCCAGGAGCGATTCACTCGGACTCACAATACAGGAGAAAACACTTGCGTAACTTCCGTTTCATGGCAACTTTAAATGTGTTGTTGAGTGATTGAAACAGCTGAGAATAGACCAGACCAGGTCACCCGTGTGTGTGTGTGTGAGTGTGTGTGAACCAGACGCCAGTGATCACTAGACATGAAGACACGACGACTGACTCTGATATGGACTGAGACATATTTAGGCTTTACATTTCACCTGTCTTGCATGTAATGTGTGTGTCTGGCCCACTTCTATTTACATAGAGAGAGAGAGAGAGAGAGAGAGAGAGACACTCACACTTTGCTTGACTACTGTTCAAAGTTGGGAATCATTAAGATGATTTTAATCGCTTCACACCAACATGAGGAGTTAAAGATTCTTCTGAAGATCTCGAAAAAGAAAAGCTGAGAGGAAAACGCAAACATTGACTACAACATAATTGGTTATTAATATTTCATTAGTTCACTGGTTTGTTTTTGCAGGTGTTTATAATTTCTGTTTATAACAGCCTGGATAAAGATTTGTCATGTTTCATTGCGTTACTATCACTATTAAAACAATCGACTCTAAACTACTACACAATGTGCTTTACTAAATCTTTAATAATGTTCGGATAAAGAGTGAATATTTCAACAAATCACCTTTGGTGTTAAATGAGATTATAGAGAGATATTTAATTTGTTTTTGCTCTGAAATGATTAAATGTGTTGTTTTTTTTCATTTACATTTACAGAACAAACTAATCATACTTGCCTTAAAATAATTAGAAAGTAAACAAACTTAATGCTTAATTGAAAAAAATAAGTAAAGTGAACTTGACAATTCCACATTGCATAAATTGTTTTTTAAGGCAACAGGTTTGCTATATTGTTTTAATTTACAGTCAACTGATCACTTTTTACAGTGAATCTGAGTCGGTTCTTTTTAAGAATCACCACGAATCATTCTAAAGAATCATGGTGAATCATTCTAAAGAATAACTGTGAATCATTCTAAAGAATAATGTGAATCATTTTAATAATCACTGTGAATCATTCTAAATAATCACTGTGAATCATTCTAAAAAATCACTGTGAATCATTCTAAAGAATTATTTGAATCATTCTAAAGAATCACCATAATTCATTCATAAGAATCAGTGTGAATCATTCTAAAAAAAATCATTGGAATTGATTAAAAACTGATTAAGAATTGACAAAAAAATATGTGGAATTGTCAAATTCACTTCACTTAATTAGGTTTATTTACTTTTTATTTTAATAAAAATAATAACTGTGAATCATTCTAAAGAATCACCGTGAATCGTTCTTAAAAAAATATGAAAAAATTAAGTAATGTGGAATTGTCAAGTTCACTTCACTTAATGTTTTTCAGTTATGCATTAAGTTTATTTACTTTTAATTTAATAAAAAGTGAATCAACTGTGAAAAGTAAATCACTGTGAATCATTATAATAATCACTGTGAATCATTCTAAAAAAATCACTGTGAATCATTCTAAAAAATCACTGTGAATCATTCTAAAGATCACTGTGAATCGTTCTAAAAAATTATGTGAATCATTCTAAAGAATCACCATGAATCATTCTAAAGAATCACTGTGAATCATTCTAAAAAAATCAAAATTATGTGGAATTGTCAAATTCACTTCACTTAATTAGGTTTATTTACTTTTTATTTTAATAAAAATAATAACTGTGAATCATTCTAGAGAATCACCGTGAATCGTTCTTAAAAAAATGTGAAAAAATTAAGTAATGTGGAATTGTCAAGTTCACTTCACTTAATGTTTTTCAGTTATGCATTAAGTTTATTTACTTTTAATAAAAAGTGAATCAACTGTGAAAAGTGAATCACTGCGAATCATTCTAAAGAATCACTGTGAATCATTCTAAAGAATCATTGTGAATCGTTCTAAAGAATCAGTGTGAATCAGTCAAAGAATCACAGTGAAACGTTCTAAAGAATCACTGTGAATCATTCTAAAGAATCATTGTGAATCGTTCTAAAAAATCACTGTTTGCTGAGCTGACATCTGAGGCTTTCCCCCGTTCTCTGTTCATCTGTCCGAGTGAGTCTCCTGTGGTGAGATGCCAGTGTGTGATGAATGTGTGTGTTGGCAGATAAAGCATCTCTCGCTCCTAATGCTTCACACACTGACTCTGGTAATTGATCACAGTGTGAAGCTCATTTCCTTTTTCCTTGAGCTCTCACACACACACACACACTCATGTTGAATATTCATGATATGGCGATTAATTAAGCAACGTCATGAACTTTGTGATAATCGGTCCGTGAAGTTCGTTAATCTGGTTTCATGTCTCGTGAGTTTGAGAGCGCTCTAACAGAGATGATTTAATAGTCTCTCATTCAGTACGACGTTTGAGTTATGCTGTGAATGAATTATTGAATCAGTTTTGATTCACTAAAAACCGTGTGAACTGATTACCAAATGAATCAAACGAACTAACTGAAGTCTCTGTTATTATTTAGGAAATATCTTTAGGTCAATATTGCTGCATGAGTTGTTATATGCATGAAAATGAATAAATATGAAATTGAAATATTGGTGGGACAGAAATGAAAATTTGTAAATGATTAATTCAATTATTTAAAAAAAAGAAATATTGGTGCATGTAAATGAAGAGTATCACATATTAATGATTAATGAACAAATAATGAAATATTTATTTATTCATGAAAATTTAATGAAAAAAATATGAAATATTGGTGAATATTAATGAAAATGATTAAATATGTTTATTTCCTTGTTCATTTAGTGAAAGCCCATATATGAATTGATTATTTGGACAGGTTTTGTAATTCTTGCATAATGATTTGGTTGAAATTATGCTTCTGACTGAAATGAAGAGATAATAATGGCCATCAAGGCTGCATTTATTTGATCAAAAACACAGTAAAATTTATGAAATATTATTCCAATCTAAATCATCTGTTTTCTATGTGAATATATAGTTGCGTGTAATTTATTCCTGTGATTTTCAGCATCATTTCGTCACATGATCCTTCAGAAATCACTCTAATATGAGGATCTGATGCTCAAAAAACCATTTATGATTATTATCAATGTTGAAAACAGTTCATATTTTTGTGGAAATAGTCATACATTTTATTTTTCAGGATTCTTTGATGAATGGAAAGTTCAAAAGAACAGCATTTATTTGAAATAGAATATTTTATAACAGTGTAAATGTCTTTAGCCGATCAATTTAATGCATCCTTGCTGTAAAAATAAAACTTTTAAATATTGAATATGACCATCTGCCCCTCATTACATCTCATTACTGTGATTTTTTTTTTTCTATTTGATTGGGTTCTTATCATCTTCTGGAATATTTTCCATGTTTGCCGATGGTTTTCAAGAGCGTGTGTGTGTGTGTCACTGTTCCAGAGAGCCTTTGTTCATAGACGCATCATAGAGGAGGTTATTAATAATGCATGAGCTCTTCATCCAGACTGAAGACTCAGTGACTCACTGATGAATCCTCTCAGGTCTCGTGAAGATCTCTGGAAGACAAACAGAATCAACGATCACAAACGTTTCCACACAGAACCAAAGCTAATCTTCCCACATACAGTATATTGATGAGGACATTTGACCCTCACAAATATTAACCCATTTCTTTAATAAGAGCAGATTTGGCTGTTTTTAACTTCTGGTTTCAGATGCTTTTTTTTATTATTTTATTTTAGCTGCTCAAAACCTGCAGTTTGCTGCATTGAATAATTGAATATTAAAAATCATTTGTAACACAAACACTTTTTTTAATTTACTGCATTTTTTCTTCCAGTTCGGCATAAGAAATTGCTTGATTTCGCATCGAAAAACAACGACAGACATGTACTTTAATTTATTGATTTATAAGAAATATATCTTTTATATAATTTATTTCTATAAGTAAAATGTGTTCATTGAATTAACATATATATTTTAATATATTTAAATAATGCAATATTTATTTGATCAAATAAATCAAAATATTATTTTTTTTAAATATTATATTTGTTATAATATAATATTAAAAATGTAATATTTAAAATATTATATTTGTAAATAATATAAATATAAAGAAATATAAATAAAATAAAATATAAAATAAATATAAGAAAAAAACTCTTCTAAAACTCTTTTCACTGTACAGGTAATTTTATGTCACCATCACAGTCATTTTTAAATTAATTTTCAATGAACCCCTTCATTACTGCTTTATTTTTTATTTTTTGTGGGCTTCATCAAAAAAAAAAAACAAAAAAAAAAAAACTCAATATACATCTTTTTTTTCTTTCTTTTTTTTTGACAATCATTTTTGACCATGAGGAGAACAAGTATTTATAGGACCATTTCACCTTTTCCCATGTCTACTTGTGTGTGTGTGTGTGTTTCACATAGCAAACTTTTAGGATAACATATGTTTCAAGTTAATTAAGAAGAAAAGCACAAGCATCAGTGCTCGCTCACTACAGTCTGTTCCTGATCTGAGTGCACTCCTGTGCTGAATGTGATCAGATCTGTGATCACGTGACCCGAGCGAACGCCTGCTGGAGCTCACGAGGTGTTGACACACAGAAACGGCTGTAGGTTATTGCTTTTTATAGTAGAAGCTGTCTGTGAAGTGCACTCGCGAGCTGTTGCTAAGCAATGCGCCGAGGAGCGGTTAGCCGTGATGGATCGCCGGCTATAACTTTACTGCGGTAACAAGCGCTGTAAAACTCAAGTGAAGACAGTCGACATGTTCTGCCACAGACAGCGTGAATCACGAGAAAGTGTTTGTATACGTCAGTGTCTTCTGCTTTAACACTCACGTCGTACATTATACATCAAATCACAACCAAACACGGTTATTTATCGTAGAAAAAAATATCAACATTGCGTTTTCATGCACAGGAGGGCGAGGGCATAATGTCTGCTATCTGAGAGGAAAGAGTTCACCCCAAAATTAAAATGATTAATGACTCTCCCTCATGTCGTCCCAAGCCCGTCAGACCTGAGGACACCCGTCACATGAACTACTTTACTAACTGTTGGCAAGTTATTACTAACTGAATACTCGTGTAGAATACTTTCCAAGCCATATATATTTTTTTTAAATTCAGACGTTTGATATATAAAAAATAAAACATAAGATTATATTTTAAAATCGATTGAACACGGAGCAGTTTTTCCTTTGAGTGAGACTGGAAAACCCGTAGTGGATTAAAGTGGAGTGAAAACAGAACGCTTAGAGTGCAGAGAGGAACGGGCTTTGACTCCAGTCCTGGCTTTGCGTCCGCCCCGTTAAGCTCAACATCTGTCTCTCATGCACATTCACTCTAGATTAGAGGATATTTTAACTAATTTGCGGTAAAACTAGTCGATCACGAGTGGCTCAACTGGTGGATCTATATAGATAAACTCATCTTTCAGGCATTTTACCGACGGCTTGACATTTTAGCGTGAGAAATTGGGGGTGTGGCGTGCGAGCGTGAATTGGCAGCCCTGAATAAAGTCGTAGTTTGTGTTATTTTTGGACCAAAATGTATTTTCGATGCTTCAAAACATTGTAATCAGAGCCATGTAATAACCCACTGATGTCACATTACTACTTTGATGTCTGTATTTTCCTTTCTGAACAAGGACAGTAAACCGTAGGGTGATATCAGGTAAAATGGGCCATCAGGTAAAATGGGCCATTTAAGGTTTGGGGGTCCCAGCTTCTCTGGAATTTAAAGCCAATGACTGCAAAGGATTTCAAACTGTTGTCATAACTGTGCTTGACAAATAACAGGTGATAAGATTGGTTTATGGTTGCTATGGTGGGCGGGGGAATAATTCAAATCGAGACTACACCAAAAAGCTGCATGGTAAGTAGCCTGGCATACCAAATTGCACTGAACTATTATAAGGATGATACATCAATAAAAAAACAAACATGCTCATAAAAAAACTATGCATACTGTCTGTCTCGATGGCATTAATCAGAAATAATGTTGTTAGTTTGGTATATAAACATATTTTTTGTAAAAGTGATGTTTTTCTTGGCGGCCCAATTTACCTTAACCCACTAAGGTAAAATGGGCAACATGGTTTCAGCTAAAATGGGCCATCATCTTTGACACACAGACACACACACACACACACACACACACACACACACACACACACACACATACACACACACACACACACACACACACACACACACACACAAATAGACACAGACTCAGACACAGATACACACAGATAGAGACTCAGACACACAGACTGACACACAGACACAGAGACTCAGACAGGCTCAATTTTAATTTTCAAATTGAAATCAGACTGAGACAGACACACAGATACAGACACACAGACTCAGACACACTCAGACACACAGACTCAGACAGACACAGAGACTCAGACACAGAGACTCAGACACACAGACTTAGACAGAGACAGACACACAGACTCAGACACAGACAGACACACAGACTCAGACACAGACTCAGACACAGGAACTCAGACTCAGACATACCGACTCAGACACAAAGACTCAGACACACGGACTCAGACACACAGACTCAGACACAGACACACAGACTCAGACAGACACAGAGACTCAGACACAGAGACAGACACAGAGACTCAGACACAGAGACTCAGACACAGAGACTCAGACACACAGACTTAGACAGAGACAGACACACAGACTCAGACACACAGACTCAGACACAGGAACTCAGACTCAGACATACCAACTCAGACACAGGAACTCAGACTCAGACATACCGACTCAGACACACAGACTCAGACACACAGACTCAGACAGACACAGAGACTCAGACACACAGACTCAGACACACAGACTCAGACAGACACAGAGACTCAGACACAGAGACTCAGACACACAGACTCAGCCACACAGACTTAGACAGAGACAGACACACAGACTCAGACACACAGACTCAGACACAGGAACTCAGACTCAGACATACCGACTCAGACACAGGAACTCAGACTCAGACACACAGACTCAGACAGACACAGAGACTCAGACACACAGACTCAGCCACACAGACTTAGACAGAGACAGACACACAGACTCAGACACAGGAACTCAGACTCAGACATACCGACTCAGACACAGGAACTCAGACTCAGACATACCGACACAGACACACAGACTCAGACACACAGACTCAGACACAGACACACAGACTCAGACACATACACACAGACTCAGACACACAGACTCAGACACAGACTCAGACACACAGACAGACACAAACAACGCACGCACACACTGACAGACACACAGACAGACACACACACACACACGCACAAATTTTTGTTTTTAAATGGCACATATGAACTATGTTTGTTTAATTTGGCTGTATAAGAAATTGTGTTTAAATATAATTGATGATAAATTGCTATTTCCCTTTGCAATTTGACTGGCCCATTTTACCTGAACAGCTGGCCCATTTTACCTGAAAGGGCTCATGCAAAAAAACTCGGCACTTCTGATGTTTCAGGAACTGTAGGGCCTAAATAATTTTATTTTATTACAAAATTTCAACACAAATGTATCAAAAACAGTCATAATTAATCATAAAAACACATGGATACTGCATATATGGTATTGTATTATTGTCCCAAACAATTTACCAAAAAGTGGCCCAATTTAGCTGATATCACCCTACATATTGAGAATGAGAAGTCACGTGCCTATTTGGGCGGGGTCTGAGCCGGTCGGCCATGATGGTTGGAGACGCTATCGGTTACCAGGGTTTTTATCGGTTTTTAACGCAGCAGTTACTTCCAGGCATGGTAAAACAGTGCGGTATTGCGAGAAACTCCTCTACTACCGAGCTAAAAACACACGTAATCAATACTGTTTTGTCGTGGGAATCCTACCAACATGGCGGAAAGGGGAGGGGCACTGTAAAATGACGTCAACACCTCATTCTCAATACCGTACCCAGATAGCAAACTGACATTGAATCAACTTGGAAATATGACATCGAAACAATGTTGATCTGACATTGTTTTGCTCATGGAATTAACGTTGAACCAACGTCAGACGCGTCATTCTTTCAAAACTAACGGAAAATCAACTTGAAATCAACGCGTTTCAACGTTATGAAAGCAAACCAATTTTCGATTTTCATTTAGCTTTGAAGAATGCCGCGTCTGACGTTGGTTCAACGTTAATTCGATGAGCAAAATCAACGTTGTTTCAATGTCATGAGAGACGTTGTTTCCACGTTGATTCAATGTCAGTTTGCTATCTGGGTAAGCTCTCGGACTGAATCTAAAATATCTTCTGAAGATGTGTTCTGAAACTGTGATCTTAAACGGAGGTCTGACGGGCTTGGGACGACATGATGAGAGTCATTAATGACGTAATTTTCATTTTTGGGTGAACTAACCCTTTAAGTCTTTATTTCATTGCACTTTATACATTTTAATCAACCCGATCTCACGGCAGTTCGCACGAATTTTACGAGGTGGGTAAATCGTACGAATTCATACAACCTCTCTCGTGCGATTTTTGCTGATTCGTACATATTTTACGAGTTACCAAATTCGTACGAATGATCTACGCCTGACCAAATCGTACGAGTGAGGTCATACGAATTAGCCACCTTTTTATAGGTTGTGTGAGATAGCGTTGATTTTAAGTGGCCGATGTAGAATTCAGAAACCCCACACTCTTAAAAGAAAAGGTTCTATATAGAACCTTAAAAGGATTTGGAACCCCTAAAAGGTTCTATACAGAAGCATTTTTAAGGGTTCAATAATAAGAACACTTTAGGGTTCTTTAACCAGGAAAAAGGTTCTATTGTGGAAGCTTTTGGGTTCTTTCCTTATCATTTGTTTTGTCCTTTCAGGATTCAGTATTTCATATTGTTGACAAACATCAAGACCCTAAAATGTATTTATGAATGCATTTGGATGATCACAAAGTTAGAAAATGTCTATATTTATATCATTTTATGCAGTTAAAGAGTGCCGTTTCAGTTTCTCCTCCTAAAAATCAGCATGATTAAACTGTGATATTAACAGTTTAATAAACAATAATTTAATTACAACTACAAAATGTTGCAGAATATTGTAATATATGAATGAATAATAGCCTTTGTGCCAAAAGGGTTCTGTCTTGTCATTATAGAAGCTTCTTTAGCATAAAAGGTTCTTTGGAGTTGATGCCTCATATATACAACCCCAATGAACCCTCTTTTATTGTAGCGACTGTGCATTTGATCATAAATTGAAGATGTTTTTGAGCATCCGCAGAAAGGCACTATTTGGACTAGACCGTGATGAACGAGTCCAACGCTGCAGCTGTTTCTTGAGGAAAACCCAAACGCAGTGTGTGTTGTAGAGCGAGCCAGAAGCGCAGTCAGACTCCTGGATTATGGGGTTTGTGTGGATGTGTAATGAGACGACAGCGATTAGAGTTTGTTTTGCGTGTGTTTGCACACTGGAGTTGTTTTGACTGCTGTGTGTGTGTGTGTGTGTTTGAGTGATCCCGAACCCCATGAATAATGGATCAGCCAGCTGGTGTTACTCTCAGGAGACGTTCCCCGGTTCCCTCGTGCACACATGACCTGAGACTCGCAGTTTAACTGGTTTGAGTTTTTTTATTTATTATTATGATATCTTCATTTTTTTACAATAAACAAGCCAGAATGAGAACATTAAAACACCAATCCCTCCCAGCTTAGGTCTCTTTACAATGGGGAACGTAATGGATAGACAAGTTAACAGAAAAACAAAGCCCCAGGAATGATAAAACATGAATAAAAGTTAAGAGTGTCAAGGTGAGTTTTAACGGGTCATGTGTTTCAAGTTATTTTAACGTTGGTTTATAGTAAGAACTGGTTTGGCGTTGTAGTGATGATGACGAGGATGAGGATTTGGTTAGTTATTTGTCGTCTGCTGTATTAACTCACACCCCCCATATACAGAAACAACATGAATGTTCATTTGCACACCATCAGATTAAATGACTTGAGTAATAAGCCACGGCCTGAGAGTCAGTGTGCATGAAGACCTTTCATATATTAGTCTATATTATATATCATATAGGCCTATTAGAACAACAGAATTGATAATTAATGAAAATTAAGGAAGACAGGGCTTGGTTTTTATACATCAGGAATTGATTTATGCATGTGTGTGTGTGTCTATCTGTATCTGTCAGTCAACTAGCATGGTATCTATCTAAAAAAAGCATGCTTGCAATACAATAATACGTGCCAGCAACCGCATAGCAACACTATAGCAAACATCCAGAGTAACCCGGCAACTGCATAGCAACACCCTAGCAACCACTCTGACAATAGCAAACTATTTGTCTGAGAAACTTGAGCATTTAAAAATGATTCAAACTACTTAAAATTTAAAAAATTTAAACTTCAAGCTTTTAAAACTGATTGAAACTTAAATTTCAACTTTCAACCAAAATGATTCAAACTTAAAAGTTTTTTTAACTCTCTCTTCAATCTTTCAGGCTTTCTCATAGAAACTCAAAAGTTTCTTCACACACTTTACTCATCTCGTTTGTAATTGCATTTACACTGGCTTTTACATTTTCACATTGAATGTCATTTGAAATGGTTGTTTTTGGCTGTTTGATTCAGCAGTTTTAGTTCCTGCACATCTACTGGCTCGCTTTGACAGTCGTAAGTCACGTCAGTGTGTCTCTAGATACTGAACACATTTCTGTCTGATTACTGCCAGAAAAGCGCAGCTGTTTGGACTGATCCAGGTTTAATAGTTTGAGCAGAAGTTTGCTTCAGCGTTCACGTCTCAAATTGTTTTCTTCAGCTTTATTCACCTAACGTACATGTTTATATTATTTATTGTATTTAATTATATATTTAGCACCGTCTGCGATTGAGAGCCGCTGATCTAGAATCGTTGGATTTATAGAGGGTTTCTCACGGTGTAATTGTGGACAGCATCATCATTGAACATCTTCTCGTCGTCTCACCTCCAGTATAACATCGTGTTGGCTTGAACAAGAAAAATGGGCTCTGTTTTTCCTCTTATTGTGTGTGGCGGCCAGTCAATCCTCTCGGTTCTGTTGGAAGTGACAGGTTATCGATTCCCCTGAAAGCCACCGCTGGAGTCTGAAGGATGTTTCAGTGCTGCCGAACTTCAGGAAGAAAAGACCAGCAGATCAACAGCAGTCAGTGCAGTAGAATGACACTCAAATTACCCATGAGGCCGTTCAACGTTCAACATAATGAATGATTAAGATTCTGCTAGTTACTTTGTTCAAAACCTCTGTGATTTTCTGAAGAACACTATAGATGAGGATTAGCGAAGGCAAGGCAAGTTTATTTATATAGCACATTTCATACACAGTGGCAATTCAAAGTGCTTTACATGGAAGAAATTAAAATAATCAAAAGAAATCAGAATAATTAAAACAGTTTAGAATAAAAAAATCATTATAATAAAAATAAAATGCAGTAAATAATTAAAACAATTTAGAATAAAAAAAAATGAAGTACAGTAATAGTCATACAATAAAAAGTGAGCATACAATAAAAAGCATACAATAAAAAGTGGATTTGAATCTGAATTGGAAATAGAATCAAAATTAGAAATGGCTAAAACTAACTTGTCAATGGCTGGTGAAATGTACCATCCATAAATATTCTTTAACGGCCATAAAACTGTTTTTGCAAAAACAGGCAGTAATGACAACACAATTTTGAACGCTATTTCACGACCAATTCATACGAGTGATTGAAATGTGGCTGATTCGTACGATTTAACCCAAGTGATGGTTAGGTTTAGGGGTAGTTCATTCGTACGCATTCATACGAATTTGGTAACTCGTAAAAAATACGTACGAATTCGCAAAAATCATATGAATTTGTATGATTGAGGTCGAATGAATTATCCACCTCGTAAAATTCGTACGAATTGCCGTGAGATCGGGTTGATTCACAATTCTCTATTCCAATACAGGGGAATAAATGAAATGAACAGAACAGGGAGTATAAATACACAGGGTGACTACTAATAGAGCCAGACCGATTTATCAACTATCGATATCAGCAGTTATAATGGCCGATAAATGAATATTTCAAAAATAAAATAAAAACGGACGAAACACGCTTGAACCATGTCATGAGTGCTGGAGTTGTATGGTTTGTCCACCAGAGGGCGCTCTACACCGTCCCTTTGAGTTGGTCACGATACATACATTGCTTGAATAACAATTAAAAGAACATCCGCATCAGTTCTCTGAACTCAAATAAGCAGGACAAAATTTGTGACTATCATGTCCAGTTTTGCTGTTAAATAAGCCGAGAGTGAAGCGGAATTAGCTAGTAATAGTTACGTTACGTTGTTACAGTAGTTGACTAACTGTCCTTTTAACTTTTGACAATGTGACTGAAGTATTTCTTTAATAACGCGTGACAGTTATAGCAATGAGACGGATCATCTCTCCTCGGCCTGTTCTATTGAAAATGTATGTTTTACAATTTGCAGTATGACGTTATCCATTGCTAAATTATGGCTCATCATAGACTAGCTAACCACAAAGCTAGCTAACGCCACTATCATCAGTCTGTTCTGTTGTGACAATAAAAGAAACAAGTTTCTTTTTAAATGCATTATCATATTATTTTAGTTAAAACTCATAAATAACTACAAATAACTAATGTTAGGGAAATCTGTTAATGTTTTGTTGCGCGTTTCTGGAAAAAATAAATATCGGGCGATATATCGGAATATCGGATTTTAAAACCAACAAATATTTGTATCGGTATCAGCCTTCAAAATCCTTTATCGATCGGTTTTCACATGTCATACATAGCTATTTCATATGCAAGCATGTCAGCCAATCACAGCAGAGGCCGGTTACACACAGCAGACACGCCCCTTCAAACAGAGTGTTCAAAGCAGAGGCTAAAATCAGGCTAGGAAAAACGCCTTTTATTTCTAAAGTATGACTATTTTTGATCTAAAAAACATACTAACATTATAAGGGCAACCCAGGAAACATTATTTAAAAAAAAAAACAGTATAGGGCACCTTTAAATTGTCGATTGTCAAACTTTCATGACGATGAGCCCGAGCATCATTCACGTTTATTCACTTTCATGCATTGTTTGACTTAATGAAAATGTTACCAGCCAACTGGCGAGTGACACCATTTTTTTGTGTTTAAAGAAAGTCAGTCAAACAGGTATGAATGAATCGTGCTGTGCGTCTGAATCCTTCGTTCTCTCGTTAGACGCTGCTATCATAGAGATGAGTGACCCTTCAATGCTAATCCACCGCGCACTTTAACAGACAAAAGAAACACATTGTCTGGATGAGATTGGCTTGTACGTGTCGTATGCGCTCGATGATTCTCTGAGGAACGTAGAGTCTAACGGCATGTTTAAAGAGCCCGTAACTCTCGATTAAACGAGCCAACAGGTTGTAATGAAGTGTTGAATTAACAGGCTCGTTAATTAAACGTGAGGCTTCGGATGGAGAACCACAGCAGAAGCTCATTAATGAACAGAACAGGTGTGTGTGATCCTTCCTCCTGACGTGTTTGCGTTTTCTTAACTGAGCACATCAGTCGGGTTACTGAAGTTAAAATCACACTCTCTGAATAGAGCTGTGAAATCTGTGGAGACATGAGTCACTTAATCATAATCCTAAAGAGAGATACACCAATCAGAGGAGACTCTGTTACCATGGAAACAGGAAGCTTTAATGTGTATAATTATGTGCATGTATGTATGTGTTTATATATAGACACACACTCGCTCACGTACAGTATATGAACTGTAGCACACACAATGTCCTCGTGATTGTGGCTGTTCTGTTTTGTCTGCTGAATCTAAGACTGTGATGGAGGTTTATTTAGGTCAAGGTGATCCGTTTGCGTTCGTCTGCATTAATCTAGATCACATCGCCTGATCTCTGTGCGGGTGGGCAGATATTTTCATTTATCAACATGACACATTCTGGTGCCGGGCGGTGATGCTCATTTTACTGTGATGGGTTTATTAGTGCATTTTTATTTCTAAGCAGGATTTCATTCTCTGGATTATAAAAAATAGCCATTTTTAGTTTTAGTTTCTATCATAATTTTGGTTTTCAGTGATTATGAAACGCAATAATTGAGGTAAAATGATTATGCCAAGTAAAATGTTGGGAAGGAAATTGCTTGTCAGTATATTGGATCCATACATTCACTCTTAAAGTGACAGTAGCCTAATATTCTTGCTGCCGTCTGTTTATCAAACAACAACAAAAAAAATCACTCACTGCTCTTGACCGAGTAACTTCAGCAGCTTTAATAAGAATCGATGTGTTTTGTGATCTAACATTTGATTACATTATATGCACTATTTGATATTACAATTAAAGTCCCCGTGAAATCAAAATTGAACCTATTTACTTTGTTAGCGCATATTACTAGTCTTGTGGTGAACAATTAATCCGTGCAAGTAAAAATATATTTAAAAAATGTTTTACCTTGGTAATCTTTCATCAAAATCTGAAAAGTTACTTCCGGTCTGGAACGGTTTCTTTTTCTGATGACGTAGGTTTCACAACTTGGGTGGGGAAACGCTTAACCACTCCCCTCAAACCGTTAGTTTGCTATGAGCGAGAGATGGAGAGGAGGAGCGCTAGAGTAAAACCCTGCCCTCTGTTCAATATTCCGTTTCACTTGGAAATACGTCACAGCACTGGAGAAAAATCGTTTGCAACTTCCGGTTCACCGGGACTTTAAACAAGAACTGTTTTTTAAATCGTTCAGCCCTAAATGGATGGTTCGCACTAAAAAAACAACATCCTCAGCAGTAAAAAAATATTTCCAGCTTATTAATTATTTTTATTTTGCACTCCCGTAAAAAAATCATGCCACTCTTTCTAGAATGATTATTTTTTTCCAAATAGATCTATTCAAGAAAATTCCAACGCTAACATTATCTCGTGACCAATTCGTACAATTTGATTTGTTACGTGATGGGTAGGTTTAGCCAACTTGTAAAATTCGTAGGAATTGCCGTGAGATCGGGTTGATTCACAATTCTCTATTCCAATTTCGATAACGATACCACAGCTAACAGCTACTAGCCTAGCTAATATACATTTAAAACATTATTATAGACTTGTCAGTGGTAAAATAAGAACAAATAATCAAATAGCAAGCAAAAGCACATATAAATACAATATAACAACAATACAAATTAAACGAACAGTGCTTTGCTTTTCAGGTCTGACAGTAGTTTTTCTAAGTACAGATTTTTAATAAAGTATAAGCAAATGTAAAATAACACTCCATAGTCTACTCTTGACTGTATAAATTAAACATCTTCTTTATTCATTAATCCTTATTCTGTCTGTGAGTGATTTTTTTTCTTTGTCTTTTGTTTTTTAATCATTAAAAACAGACATATTAGGCTGCTGTCACTTTAAGAGCGAATGCACGGATCCAATTTAATGACATTGACACACTGATCTATTCAAGTCATAATTCCTGGCTCTATTACTTCATATCGCAATATATACCACAGAAAAAAGAAAAAAAAAGTCACTGGTGATGTCAGTTTTCCGTGCAGCCCTGATGTAGTTGGGCTACTCGCCCCCTCAGTGATGTAGTGTTGTAGTGTCCCCTCGTGTCCCCTCAGTGTGATATAGTGTCCCCTCACCTGTTGTTGCTTCTGGTTCATTATAGTCCAGTGTGTTTTACTCGTCCCGCCGCGACGCGTCTGGTAATTGCGCGCGTGTTGTCGTCGCTCTGGGGCTCGTAGATGTCGTCATTGATAATGTTTTGATGATGACTTTTAGTGCACATTTCCTCAGGCGCTGCATTAAAAACACGACGAGTCAGAAAACGTCCCGAGCTTCAAGAATGCGCCATATCTGACCTCATAGAAGAAGAATGAGCGTTTAATGGAGTCCAGCGCCTCGGGCTGATGGAGGAGACGGGCTCACACACACACACACACACACACACACACACACACACACACACACACACACACACACACACACACACACACACACACACACACACACAGGAGATGCGAAATCGGCCAGTCTGTTTAATATTAATCAATGTAAGGAGGATTTATTGTTCTTGCTGAAATATTGCGACGATGACACTCGTTTATTGGATGTCTCTGGCCGCAAATGCGTCATTTTTCCTGCTTGTGTTCGTCACTCCTTTGACAGATTTGACGTCGACTACATTCATTGACTAATAAAGCAAGTTTCGTTCGTGTTGGGATGTCCACTGCTGTTGTTTTGCTGGTGGTTTTGCATTTGACAGTTTTACGCTGAGCATCGAGATCCGACACAACTGCACACGAGTTGTTTATTGGACGAAATTATCATTTGTTAATGTTTTTAAGAGTTTCTTATGCTCACAAAAGATGCATTTATTTGATAAAAATACAGTAATTGTGAGATATTATTAGAATGTAAATCATCTGTTTTCTATGTGAATATACAGTAAAGTGTAATTTATTCCTGTGTATTTTCAGCATCATTACTCCAGTCTTAAGTGTCACATGATCCTTCAGAAATCACTCTAATATGAGGATCTGATGATCAAGACACATTTGTGATTATTATTGTTGAAAACATTACATTTTTATGATTCTTTGATTAATGGAAAGTCCAAATGAACAACATTTATTTTTAAATAGAATATTTTCTAACTTTATAAATGTCTTTACAGTCACTTTTGATCAATTTAATGGTTATTATTGACCCTAAATCTTTGACTTTATGGTTTCCACAAAAACATAATTTTATTAATAATATATATATATATATATATATATATATATACATATATAACAGGGAACGTTCTCAGAACATTGGCTAACGTTCTCTGAAGGTTCTCTGAAAGTTATCAAAAATTTCTTGCTGTAACGTTATTATAATGTTGTGCCAACGTTATATTACATTGATAAACGTTCTAAAGACGTTAGCATTAAAACGTTATCCACACGTTGTTATTTGAACGTTTTAAAAACGTTCTTATAACCAAGAAATAACGTTAATACAATGTTTATATAACAGGAAAATTGAACGTTCTAATAACATTTTCAAAAACGTTCTTAGAACCAAGAAATAATGTTAATACAACGTCTAAAAAACTGCACGTTTTGAACGCTCTAATAACGTTTTCAAAAACGTTCTTAGAACCAAGAAATAATGTTAATACAATGTCTAAAAAACTGGACGTTTTGAACGTTCTAATAACGTTTTCAAAAACGTACTTATAACCAAGAAATAACGTTAATACAACGTCTAAAAAACTGGACGTTTTGAACGTTCTAATAACGTTTTCAAACACGTTCTTATAACCAAGAAATAACGTTAAAACAATGTCTAAAAAACTGGACGTTTTGAACGTTCTAATAACGTTTTCAAAAACGTACTTATAACCAAGAAATAATGTTAATACAACGTCTAAAAAACTGGACGTTTTGAACGTTCTAATAACGTTTTCAAAAACGTTCTTATAACCAAGAAATAACGTTAATACAATGTCTAAAAAACTGGACGTTTTGAACGTTCTAATAACGCTTTCAAAAATGTACTTATAACCAAGATATAATGTTAATACAACGTCTAAAAAACTGGACGTTTTGAACGCTCTAATAACGTTTTCAAAAATGTACTTATAACCAAGATATAATGTTAATACAACGTCTAAAAAACTGGACGTTTTGAACGTTCTAATAAAAAACGTTCTTATAACCAAGAAATAACGTTAATACAATGTCTAAAAAACTGGACGTTTTGAACGTTCTAATAACGCTGTCAAAAATGTACTTATAACCAAGATATAATGTTAATACAACGTCTAAAAAACTGGACGTTTTGAACGTTCTAATAACGTTTTCAAAAACGTTCTTATAACCAAGAAATAACGTTTAATACAACGTCTAAAAAACTGGACGTTTTGAACGCTCTAATAACATTTTCAAAAACGTTCTTAGAACCAAGAAATAATGTTTAATACAACGTCTAAAAAACTGGACGTTCTGAACGTTCCTAGAACATTCAGAAATAATGTTTTTTATAACTTAATGGGAACGTTAAAAATGTTCTTAGAACCTAAAATTGTTAGCTGGGATACGCGATATATGTATGTATGTGTGTGTGTGTGTGTGTGTGTGTGTGTGTGTGTGTGTAAAATGTTAGTAATACACTCACACACACACACACACACATCAGAATCAGAAATTATTACTATGATCAAATTTTGTAAAAACACAACAGGCTTATTTTAGTTGAATTATTTGACATCAACAGCACGAGATGAGAAGAGTTTCCTGATTATAATATTAATATGATTAGTTGTATTTCATAATCAGCATGTTTTTTCCATCATAACACACGAGTTCTGCGTCTCCTGTTCAGTGTTTCTCTCGTCTCGTCCAGGTGTCGTTCGTTCCCCGAGCGCTAAAGGAATCCAGCGCTGATGTTTTCCAGCTGTTCAGTGTGATTAATGTGTGTGTGTGTGTGTCTGATGCAGTCTTCATCACGTGACCGTGTGATGATGACGTGTGTTTGTGGTGTACACACGCTTAAGAATGTGTGTATTGAGTGGATCAGTTTGACAAGACATCGAGCTTGTGATTGTGATTCTCATTTGTTTGATTCTCCTTTAGAGATTTATGAATTGGTTGTTTTCTCATCTGTGTTTGCACAGTACATGCACCTTCATGGCTTACATGCAGTGTGTTTGTCAGTGGGTTGAGAAGGAAAGTGCGATTCATTATATATGTAAATATAATATTTGTGTGTGTATATATAGCCTAAGGGAAAGTTTTAAAGGCTCCATGGGTTTACATAAAATAATGCATCTACCTGATTTCCTATATATATATATATATATATATATATATATATATTGTAAAAGCATTAGATGCATTATTTGATGTAAACCGACAGGAGCCTTTAGTATAATCTGATTGTATTGTTGTTGTGTTAATGTTCAGGTCTGTACTCTGCAGCTTCATGTTCATCTCTGCAGGATTTAAAGGCAGAAATGAAATGTTGAATAAATGCTGAGCTTGGTTCTGTGTGTTTAAAGGTGTAGCGCTGAGGAACCGGGGCCGTATCGATCAGATCTAGAAGAGAATCGGTGCACAGGACTGGATTGATTTTCAGATAGTCACAGAACTTCGGTGGCTTTAGAGACGTATTGGTGTTCAGTAATTTCACTTAAATAACAATTAATAGGTAATTATCATTGCCATTTAAGTGAAATTACTGAACTTAAATATACAAGTTTGATAAAAATCATCATTAAAGAAGAAAATTTCAAATGGCATTTGGCTTTTGCATCTGAACTCTTCATATATATATATATATATATATGTGTGTGTGTGTGTGTGTATATATATATATTATATATACATATAATTTTATTTTATATATATATATATATATATATATGCTCAATATTTGATTATACAAATGAATAAAAGTATACTGCATGTTTAATGCAATAATAAGTATTGCATTAAAATAATGTAATTTCTCTATAATTTGGCTTTTACATAATAGATTTATATTTTAGTTTAGAAACAAAATTAGTTGATTGTAATTCATATTTATTTTATGTTGTATATTTTATTTTTATCTCTGCTTAATTATATATATATATATACTTACACTTGATTTTAAAAAATATTTTTTAATATTTTGGATTACGGTTATTTCACATCATCTTTGTAGAGCGAAGCATATTTTAATGATGTACATTTTTTGTATTCTGTTAAATGTGTTTATTGGACGCTGTGGTTTTGTTTTCTGCTTTTTTATGCTCAATATTAGATTACAGCACGCTTTGGTGCAACTCTTTTGCTTTTAAATGTGCAATAGAAACAAATGTTGTCTTGACTGATAATAAGACACTGCTGACCCTCTGTGCTTGAAGCTTGTTTTGTATCGGCTGTGTGTGTGTGTGTGTGTGTGTGTGTGTGAATGAAATGCTGTTTGCTGTAACGGTTTATAATGATGAATCACTCTCGTCGTACTCCAAACTCAGACTACAGCATTAATAATGCAGGCCAAGACGATCAATACAGCAGCCGATCGATGACACGCGCACACACACACACACTCTCACTCTGTGTGTGTGTGATGTAGTGTTTCTCTATTGATGAGTGTCTGATAACAGCGTTACTCTTGCTGTAGTGTAGTACAGTGTGTGTGTGTGTGTGTGATGTAGTGATGAGTGTCTAATAACAGTGTAGTGTAACGTCTTGTAAACCTCTCTTTCATTATGAAACAAACCCGTCTCGTGAGTTTACGGCTATTTTCCACCAAACAAGCGCATTAGAGTTCACGTGAGAGGTTATCTAGACTGAGTCTAATGAGAAGAATTAGCATAATTGTGATCCTCAGACATCAGAAGTGCAGTGATGATGAGAATCTGATGGTATAAACTCACAGATCTGATGATGAATGAAGATCGTGGGCGAGCGTGACCCGAGTGTGTGTCTGAGACGCAGCGCTCGTGTGTTGGTGTGTGTGTAATCACAGATGTGATCTCAGTGGGCATGTGCTTTTCTGCATGTACACATTATTTTTGTTTACATTGAGAATATTCAGAATTGTGAGACATTAATTCTTTTAATTGTGTGTTTTCTCAGAATACACCAGTTTGATGTTTTTTTTTTTAATTGCAATTCAGTAAATTCCTTCTCAGCTCATCTTTCTGTGTGTTTTTGCCCAGTTTAATTCACATGCATTAAATGACGCTTTTCTCCAGTCAGCGCACCGATATGAACATTTTGGTCCGATAACCGATAATTCTTTATATTTGAAAGCCAGCTTTTTTTATATATATTTTTTTATATAATTTGAGACCCTGATTATAAAAGTCTCACAATTAAAAGCCATGTCCCAAGCTCACAACTATAACATTCTCATTATAAGTTTATGTAGCCGATATGACTAAAGCCTATGTATGTATTTCTTTTTTGAAGTGATTTCAATCATATTTCAAGCAATTAAAAAAGTATGTTGAGCGGTGTGCATCTGAAGTGTCTCAGATGAAGGTATTTATCAGGCTAATAACAAAAACATTCAAAATGAACGTATATCAGTCAATGCCGAAACATCCCTATAGTCTTTCTTCGTTTAACAGTCACACTCGGGAACTTAGGGCGGGATTCATATTTAAAAAAGAAAATCATAATTTTTTTTTTTACTTGTTTTTTATAATATTTTTTCTTTTCTTTTTTGGTGTTTTGAGAAAATTTCAAAAAAAAAAAAAAAATTATAATTATTATAAATGCAATAATTATGACCAAATTTCCCCCCATTGAATATAATAGAAAAAATATTTTTTTAAAATATTTTTTTTAAAGCTATATTTCATTTTGGAGTCAAGCCTAGGCCTCATAAAAGCAATTTGAAAATGAGATGGATGCCATCTGGTGGACAAACTGAGCTTTTTAAAAATGCAAAACTTTTTGGTGTGTTTGTGTATAAAAGTGTGTTTGTGTGTGTGTGGATGTGTCTGTTTTGCACTCCTGATTTTTTATAGATTCACCCCTTCACTGTTGAGTTGCTGATTTGTAGATTGTACGCACAAAAAAACTCAGTAATTTCCAATTTCCCATTCATTTCCTATGCGGGTCATTTTTGACCCGAAGGTCCTGAGTGTGACTATTTTTTTTACGACCACTTAGACTTTTCAAATCCTGTCCCCAATTTTTTGGGGTGTTCATATACCAAGTACCATTAAAGTCACCAAGTTCCGGACCATTCCGATGAAGCTACGATTTTTAACATTTTTTTATTTAAACGCTTCGGGTCATTATTGAGGGTTAATGGTCTTATGACACTTTCTGACATGCAAACTGCAGGTTACACACAGGTTCTCTGACATCACACACAGGTTATGGCCTCGTCTCAGGCCTCTCTGCAGTTCTGGCTTATTTATTGCGATGCAGCATTGCAGGTTTACTTGTTAATTCGGCGTGCTGGAAGTGAGTTATGGAGGTTTGTGCCTGTTGGCATTGTGCTGTGGATCAGTGTGTTAAGAGTGTGTTCTGGGATTCTTGTGTAGGTTGTTTTCAGGCGCTAATCCAACAGAGAGAGAGAGAGAGAGAGAGAGAGAGAGAGAGAGAGAGAGAGAGAGAGAGAGAGAGAGAGAGAGAGAGAGAGATGAAGCTAACGACTCCAACGCTCGACTCATGCATCTCTGAAGGATTCTCTTCAGCTGAACACACACACACACACACACACACTCACACAGCCAACACACACTCAAACACACACTCACACTCACTCACTCGCCCACCATCAGATACTCATACAAACACAGATCAGTGCACAGAGCTACACACACACACACAGGATTCTGATGTTCTCATAGAGCATCTGAAATAAAAGCATGTGCAAGTTATCAATGTTTCAGCTGGTGTGTGAAAACATGAGGCGCCACGTATAGGATTTAAATCAAACTTTGCTTATACACGTGCATAATTACTCGCATATACATGTATATAGTATTGGATGTTCAAAATACATATATGAAATGCACGTGCACACTAATATGAAATCCATACCAATACATATTTTGTTAGTAATAAATGCATAATGCGAGTTTTTATAGGTGTATGTGTGCGTCAAGTTTTTGCAAGTTTCTATGCATTCATTACTAGTATATGCATATGGATTTCATATTAGTGTGCACGTGCATTTCATATATGTATTTTGAACATCCAATACTATACATGTATATGTGAGTAATTTATAGGTGTATATGCACGTGTGTTATGTAGACAATGTATTGATAAGTGACGTTTGATTTAAATCCTAAGCCTGGCATCAACTCTAATTTCGCAATTCAAGTACATAATTTATTTATTTTTTTGTACATATTCAATCAATGGCATATTTATATATATATATATATACACATATATTAGGGCTGTCAAACGATTAATCGCAATTAATCGCATCCAAAATAAAACTTTGTGTTTCCATAATATATATGTGTATAATTATTTTATATATAAATACACACACATGCATGTACAGTATATTTAAGAAAAAAATATTATTTGTACATAAAATATTTATATTTATATATAATATAAATTATATATAAATCTATACACAGTATATACATGAAAATATTTCTTAAATATATACAAGCATGTGTGTGTATTTATGTATTTAAAATAATTATACATAGTGCACCCACATATATTATGTAAACACAAACTTTTATTTTGGATGCGATTAATCACGATTAATCGTTTGACAGCCCTAATAAATATATAGTATAGCATTCTTGTTGCTCAAACAGTAGATCATGGCAATAGCAACTCCAATGTCATGGGCTGGATTTCCGGAGAATATTATAATTATTTCATTTATGCCTTTGATGCTTTGATTTATGAACATGATTTACTTTGCATTCAAGCTATTCATGTGTTTCAGTTCATGTCAGTTCATGCATTTTCTGGAAATCAAACCCATGACCTTGATGTCCAAAGTGATTTGCATAATATTAATATATATTTAAAAAGTCAAAGTAATTTAAAGCATCTATATATGAAAATGGACTAAATGTGTTTTAACAGTAATAGAATAAAAAAAAATAGCCAAAAATGTTGTGGAAAAATATTATAAGGCTAAGATCTAACTCCTTCAAGACTTTTTCAAATATTGTAGAGCTTTGGAACAATATTTAAAACAAAATTGTATGTCTTAAAACTCACTTTTAATCACCTAAAATGACATACTTAAACGTTTTTTCCTTGAAAATAAATGTCTTCATGTCTTAAAATGTCTTGAATGTAACTCGACACCCTCGCCTCATTTAGTATTCGCGGTTCTATGAATATGCAAATGAGCCCCGCCTCCACTCATTCACTCAGAGATCCACTGGTGGACGGTCACACGTTGATCTGATTGGTTACAAGGTGGTTTGCGACGTCCAGCGATTTCAAAGCGTGTTTTTGAGACTGTCTTTGGTTCATTTTGACTTATGAATCCTTCAAATGTCAGAAGATTGATGATGGTAACGGAGTTCCTCTGACATATAAAGTTGAAGCGCTTTAAGATCCGTTCATCGGGTTAAGTCAGAGGAGATCAAAGTCACGAAGCCGCAACCCCGTTAAAACGCTTTGAAATAAGCTGGTAAATTGATAATGTCTTTATTTGTGTATTCGCCGGACTCCCGAGAGCTGGAAGCACACGTGCGGTTAATCCCGTCTGGATGTGGCGTTCCCGGAAGAAAAGAGTTTGATTTCATTAAGAACTCAGTCTCGTTTGATGTTCATTCAGAGCTTTAATTCACATGTAATTGTGTCTGTGTTCAGAAGCGATTAACAGCTTCTAATAAAGTAAGTTAATCCATGCATTCAAGGGTTTGTTTATGGGCACAATATATTGAATTAGTCCATGGTTCTTTAAGTTAAATGACTGTTTACTGTAGATAAAACATGCAATGGCAATATAGAAGCTCGTTTCCAGAACGTATTTTCTCGCAATTCTGACTTTTTTTTTTTATCTCATAATTTGGACTTTAAAACTTACAAGTTTATTTCTGACAATTCGGAGAAAAAAAATATAAAGAAAGTTTTTTCATTGGTGAAATTTTGAAGCAGAACGACTTTTTCTTGTTCCAATAATCGTGTAAATCGCATGTTTTACAGTGTGAAGATCATCTCACGTGAGTTTGTTTAAATCACTTCATTATTAGCGGTTTTAAACAGATGATGTATTTTCACTCTGTGCTTGATTAAACCCCCTCAACATGGAAGATTAATGTTTACTTGTTTAATGCGTTGACGTCTCCAGTGGTTGCTTTCCATTCATTTTATATCAGACACTGATATCTAGTTTCCCAACAGAGGACTAGAGGACTAAACCACAGAGTCTCGAGACTCGACAAAATCAGCAAATCATAATCACTTGTTTGCTCAAGCACTCATGCTCCCGCCTGACTGAACATGAATCATATTTCATATAAATATTACACTGATTAGCAGATGGCTTCATATTCTTCTATATCAAGAGCTCATAATTACACACAAGTGGCTCATGAGTGGTTTAGCGGTGATCTTTACAGATGCTAATTCACTGAAACAAGAACACATGAACAATGCTGTCGTTTCAGTTGAGCACGTCGTCGAAAAATATTGACATAATTCATTTATTGATTTTACTACAACTCTTTATAAAAAGGATGTAGGTGGAGACAACTGTCTGACTTTAGGAGTGAATCATTTAATCAAACCTATGCTTTAATCAGAAACAAATCAAGTGATTGACTCATTGAATTATTCACTGAACTAATGCGCCAATGCATTAAACAACAATAGGTATACATCACCATCATCTACAATTTACATTATGATAAATACTTTGCTTGTTACTATGTGTGCAACATTTCAGCCATAAATGTATTGTATGTTAGTTATGTTCATTACCTGTCTAGCGATGTATGTTTGTAGGGAAGAATGTGAGAATATCATGGTGCATTGTGGGATTTCTGGGAAAGTTTCAGTGTTTCCGACTCCCTGATCAGTTCCACGTAATGCATGTAATAATATAATGCAAATGCACATCATATATAATGTAAATGCACTTAATGAATATAATATACAGTATAGTGTAAATGCTCATAATGCATTGTACATACTATATAATGTTAATCTATAATGCAAACACACACACTGTAATACATAATAATACGATGCACTTACTAACGCATATATAATCCAAATGCACATAATGCATGTAATATATGATGTAAATGCACATAATGCATGTAATATATAATATAAATGCACATAATGCATGTAATATATAATGCACATAATGCATGTAAAAATAATATAATAATATAAATGCACATAATGCATGTAATATATAATGTAAATGCACATAATGCATGTAATATATAATGTAAATGCACATAATGCATGTAATATATAATGTAAATGCACAATGCATGTAATATATAATGTAAATGCTCATAATGCATGTAATATATTGCACATAATGCATGTAAAAATAATATAAATGCACATAATGCATGTAATATATAATGTAAATGCACATAATGCATGTAATATAATGCACATAATGCATGTAATATATAATATGAATACACATAATGCATGAAAACGCACATAATGCATGTAATATATAATATAAATGCACATAATGCATGTAATATATAATGTAAATGCACATAATGCATGTAATATATAATGCACATAATGCATGTAAAAATAATATAAATGCACATAATGCATGTAATATATAATATAAATACACATAATGCATGTAAATGCACATAATGCATGTAATATATAATATAAATGCACATAATGCATGTAATATATAATATAAATGCACATAATGCATGTAATATATAATGCACATAATGCATGTAAAAATAATGTAAATGCACATAATGCATGTAATATATAATGTAAATGCACATATTGAGACGCACACTGTGTTTTATGAGTGAGTCGAATCAAACATTTCACTCTAAACCAGTGCATATTCAAAGGAATGAAGTGACTTTTTATGAGTGAGTCATTAAACATTGAACGATTCTTTCAGAAGACTCGTAATGGTTCTGGCTTGGTTTCGTTTTTGGTTGACGGAAACAGACAAAGTAACTAGAAATATTGTGCCTAAAAATGTAAGTTACTGTATGTTAATATTTTGTTTATTGAACTGTTGTATGAAGGCGCTGTAATAATAACCCGCTGTATACTGGGAACAATCATAAATGCAGGGGATGATGGGAAAAGTCACATGATTATAGGTATTATGTGAAGCTCAGCTTGTGTGGTAAAATCCCTGTAAAACGTGTCGGCTGTGTTCTGGAGATGAGGAATTATGGGGCATAATCACGACTGATTTCCATTGTGAGCTCCTGGTTTTCTGAGCGTTGCATCAGCTCTCTTCTGTTCTCCAAACGATCTTTCAGGGCTTTAATGTTTATTTTTGATGGATAAATCCTACAGTAAGGCTGAGTGAATCTGTGAGGTTTGACTAATGAAGCGGCATCATCGCTGAAATTCATATCAATAATTCAGATGGAGTTGCAAACGGTCTGTGCTCGCTTTGTGTCGATAAGGAGGAACAAAGCTTTATTTCATTATCATTAACATACTATTATATTTTTGTTTATATTTGGAATTTTAATTTTATATTTATTTAAAAAAAATCTATATGTAGTTTTAATTAGTTTATTTTAGTACTTAAAGTTAAACAAAATGATACATATTTGGGGCACTATGAATTTTATTTGTTATCCAAATTCCACTTTTTTTTTTTTCTTTTAAAGGCCGTTTTAAATTTTTCTGGATTTTTTTGGACTCAATTTTAGTGGTTCAATAAAATTTTAGTAATCAAAAAGCATGCTTAATTAATCGAAATCATGAAACTTGTACAATTTAACAACAGAAATGTCATTTAGGGCTCTATGAATCGCCCCCTCAAATTCCATTTTATTTTTACCAAATTCTTTTTTAATTTTTTTGGATTCCATTTTAATGTCAGGTGTAATTTTAAATTCTTAAAAACAGCAAAATGTATTATATTTTAGGGCCCTACATTTATATATTTTTTTTCAATTAAAATAAAATTTATTATTATTACTAGTCTTATTAATATTAGTCAATGATAATAACTCAGCACTCAGCTTCTTTTGTTTGTCAAAGGATGAAAAAACAAAAAATTAAATTGCTAATTTGGAGTACATTCACTTTAATTCACAGTAAAAATTGCGCAGCATGTTGTAAGTTCTCGATCGTTGAACCTCCTGAAGCTGCTGAAATTAGAAATTAAATGTCATTAATTAAAAAGCATCTAAAAGCAAATTCAATTAATTGGAACCATGAAACTAATAACCGTAAAAAAAAAATTTTAAACAAAAAAAAATAATTTAGGGCGATTTTTTTTATTTATTATTATTTATTTATTTTTAATAAAAAAATATATATTTTTATATTTAAAAAAAAAAAATTCTAACCCTATTTATGAAATATTTTCCCCTCTGGAATTCAGTTTTAGTATTCCCGGTAGAAATGCGTTCTGGTTCTCGATGTGGTTCTCCTGACCTCTTGTTCTCCTGGTTTCTTCTTCCAGAACATCCCTCAGCTGCCGTGTGGGAAGGCGCTGTACAGTTACGAGGGCAAAGAGCCGGGCGACCTGAAGTTCAGCAAAGGTGACATCATCATCCTGCGCCGGAAGGTGGACGAGAACTGGTTCCACGGGGAGCTGAACGGGAGCCACGGCTTCCTGCCGGCGAGTTACATCCAGTGCATCCGCCCGCTGTCCCAGACGCCGCCGCAGGGGAAGGCTCTCTACGACTTCCAGGTCAAAGACAAAGACCAGGACAAAGACTGCCTGACCTTCACTAAGGTGTGTGTGTGTGTGTGATGACGTCACTGTGTGGGGTTATACACTCTAAAAAATGCTGGGTTGTTTTAACCCAATTTTGGGTCAAATATGGACAAACCCGAAATGTTGGGTTAAAAATGTAATGTAAAAATTTAACCCAACGGCTGGGTTAGTCCATATTTGACCCAAAGTTGGGTTAAAACAACCCAGCATTTTTTAGAGTGTAAGGAAATCAGTGTCGGATGCTCAGCAGCGCTGCGTTTATTCAAGCAAAACAACAGGAAAAAATTCAATATTATTACAATTTAAAAACAAAAGCATATTCCTGTGATCAAAGCTCCAGTGATCCACACTTCAGTTATGAGAGAAAACATGACTAACATACTGAGGAAGAGCATTATCTTTTGTAGTGTGTGTGTGTGAAACAGTGAGTGAGCGAGTGAGCGAGTGAGAGAGAGAGAGGGGGGGGGGTGTGAGTGAGAGTGTAAGAGTCAGTGTGTGCGTATAAGTGAGAGAGTGTGACTGAGTGAGTGTGTAAGTGAGTGAGAGTGTGTGTGTGTGTGTGTGAGTGTGTGAGTGAGTGTGTGTGTGAGTGAGTGAGTGAGTGAGTGTGTGAGTGAGTGAGTGAGTGAGTGTGTGAGTGAGTGAGTGAGTGAGTGAGTGTGTGAGTGAGTGAGTGAGTAAGTGTGTGAGTGAGTGAGTGAGTGAGTGAGTAAGTGTGTGAGTGAGTGAGTGTGTGTGTGTGTGTGTGTGAGTGAGTGAGTGAGTGAGTGAGTGAGTGTGTGAGTGAGTGAGTGAGTGTGTGTGTGAGTGAGTGTGTGAGTGTGTGAGTGAGTGAGTGAGTGAGTGTGTGAGTGTGTGAGTGAGTGAGTGTGTGAGTGAGTGTGTGAGTGTGTGAGTGAGTGAGTGTGTGAGTGAGTGTGTGAGTGTGTGAGTGAGTGTGTGAGTGAGTGAGTGAGTGAGTAAGTGTGTGAGTGAGTGAGTGTGTGTGTGTGTGAGTGAGTGAGTGAGTGAGTGAGTGAGTGTGTGAGTGAGTGTGTGAGTGAGTGTGTGAGTGAGTGAGTGAGTGTGTGAGTGAGTGAGTGTGTGAGTGAGTGAGTGAGTAAGTGTGTGAGTGAGTGAGTGAGTGAGTGAGTAAGTGTGTGAGTGAGTGAGTGAGTGTGTGAGTGAGTGAGTGAGTAAGTGTGTGAGTGAGTGAGTGAGTGAGTGAGTAAGTGTGTGAGTGAGTGAGTGTGTGAGTGAGTGAGTGAGTAAGTGTGTGAGTGAGTGAGTGAGTGAGTGTGTGAGTGAGTGAGTGAGTGTGTGAGTGAGTGAGTGAGTAGTGTGTGAGTGAGTGAGTGAGTGAGTGAGTAAGTGTGTGAGTGAGTGAGTGTGTGTGTGTGGTGTGTGGTGAGTGAGTGAGTGAGTGAGTGAGTGAGTGTGTGAGTGAGTGAAGTGTGTGTGTGAGTGAGTGAGTGTGTGTGAGTGTGTGAGTGAGTGAGTGTGTGAGTGAGTGTGAGTGAGTGTGAGTGAGTGAGTGAGTGAGTGTGTGAGTGAGTGAGTGAGTGAGTGAGTGTGTGAGTGAGTGTGTGAGTGAGTGAGTGAGTGTGTGAGTGAGTGAGTGAGTGAGTGAGTGAGTAAAGTGTGTGAGTGAGTGAGTGTGTGTGTGTGTGAGTGAGTGAGTGAGTGAGTGTGTGAGTGAGTGAGTGAGTGAGTGTGTGAGTGAGTGTGTGAGTGAGTGTGTGAGTGAGTGAGTAAGTGTGTGTGTGAGTGAGTGAGTGTGTGAGTGAGTGTGTGAGTGAGTGAGTGAGTGAGTGTGTGAGTGAGTGAGTGAGTGTGTGAGTGAGTGAGTGA